>JAKSZU010000003.1:173743004-174300504 GCA_026018925.1 Tupaia tana | reverse complement strand
TTTCCATAGTCAGGAAAAAAGATAATACAATAACTTGCATTGTTTCAAGTCATTTACCTCTTATCAAATGGTCCTCAAGAACTTGATATCCCAGCTGACCCTCCAGAGTTGAGCATAAGTCCTAGCTAACCCACTCCACCTGTTTAAGTCTACATTGCCACAAATTAGTGAAATCCAGCCCCATTCCCTCCCTTTTCTGTAGATATTTCCAAGGATTTGTGGTTTCCTAATTACCCTATCGCAATTCATTTATACTGACTACAAGAATGTCCAACCTTTTCTAGATGAAGGTCTTTCGATGAGAATCTGTGGCAATTTTAGTTTCATGTTTGAGTGATAGTTTAACTGGGTATTGGATTCCAGGTTGGTAGATTCTATCTCGGTACAGTCACAATACTGGTTGTTGGTCTTTTTATGTCAACCCCTTCTCCTCCATCTCTCCTTCCCTTTGGGATTTTGGGTGCACACACACACACACACACACACACACCATTTTTCTCAAACTGCTGGGTTTGGGACTTGAACCATGAAGTGGGCCATGTGGGATCTGGTTGCCTTAACCACCAGGCCATGGATCTTGTTCCTGTTTGTTTTATTTTATGGATATTATCACTTAATTTATCCTTTCAAAGATGTGACAGTTACACCGAGAAAGGAGAGTCACGTGAAGAGGCAAAAGTAAAGTATTCCTGGCAGAGAGTATCTCTGGGACCGAAGTACTATAGTCCCCCCAACACACACATCAAAAAACCCTCTGCTCCTTAACCAGCATTTACTTCCAACCTGACCTAAGCATAAGCACAACTGATCATTAGCCAGCGCGTTGACTGAATCGATTGGGGCCATATCCATGCACTTGTTACCTTGGTCGGGGTGTGAGTAACAGGAAGAGACAGACCTAGGAAGCTGCCGAGGTCTTGGCCTCATTGAGTGAGTGCATGTATTCTGACAGACAGAATTTAGCTCCGGTAGGCCCATTGCCTTGAGCTGACTGAGAATCAGACTGCGTGATTTTAGTCGGAATGAGTAACAAAATCTAATTTTATTTTTAGTGTTAAACATGCACTTTATGAAAAATAATAAAATAATCCTGTACATATAACTAAAGCAGTTAAATGTGATCACTTAGCACCGTCTTGATAATATATAAAAATGCAAACTTGGACATAAAATTACATGGTCAGCTGGTTCTGTGGCATAGCCATAATAACCTGCTTCAGGGAAGCCAGATGCCACCTAATGACCAAGGTTCACATCCCTGGCCGGTCTACTTGAAACACACCAGGAAAGTGTGACTGTCCAGGATATGATGGAACAGAAGACGGGATGCAGGGTATCATGGCATGATTAGACCGTATGAAGCCTGCTCCTCCTCTCTCTCTCTCTCTCTCTCTCTCTCTCTCTCTCTTATGTATGCGTGCACATGCTCTATGATGAAAAAAATGTAAAGCCTATGGTGATATTCATTCACAAAAGTGTTGTAAAGCTAATCCTGATACTCTAAGCTATACTTACACTAATATTTCTTAGAATATGATTTAATTTTCAACAACAGAAAATTTGACCTTGGGCAGACTTTGAAAAGCCCTAGTTGAAGAACTCTTGCTCCCACTCCCTATAAATGGGAGGGCACTATTTTGGATGAGAGTGGTTGTGGACACCCTAATGTTTAGGCAACATCCTGGTTGACAGAAGGCACACGGCAGCCAGTGGGCCAACCAGGTCATGCCATGCGTGGCTTGATATAACCAGTCTCTTTTTACCTAAATATTTCTCAACTTTTTCCTTATATGAACTTAACAGGGTTGCTTTTGTCTAGCATTCATTGTCCTCCTTTCTCATGGTGCTTCTCTTAAAGTAAAAAACATTTTAGATCAGGGCTGGGTAGGAGGGGCTCAGGGAAAAAAACCATTTATCGGGCACAAGAGTGGAAAGTTATTTGTTCAGGATGATGTCTATGATAACATCTTTAACTTCATCGACATGCACTGCATACATGCTTTCAAAAACTATATTGCATGCTGTAAAGATGTACAATGATTAAATGTAAATAAGGAATCAGCCAATTAAAAAAAAGAGAGAACCATTTAGATCACAGAGACAGATTACTCTACATTGAGCTTTATATTTTTTGTTTTATGGGTCTTTTTTTTTTTTTTTTTTTTTTTGAGAGGTTTTTGCTATAGGGTGCATGCGCTTGCCAGAAAGACAGAGAGAGACAGAGAGACAGAAAGCGAGAAATCACCCCCCAGGGGGGATGGCCACGCCACAATCCCTATTCCTCCATTCTCCTCTCGGAATCTTGGGCACCCAGCCTGAGTTTAAGCCACCAGATCTGGGACTTGAACCGCAGTCAACTACATGGGAATCCAGCGACATAGCCATTACATTAACTGCTGGTCCCGTGCTTTATGTTTTTAACTCATGTCTGAAATTTCATGACAAAGTAAAGCATGTTAAGTTCCTCATGTTTTCACATTTCAGAGAAAGAACTATTGAACTTTGGGGCTTAGTTAATTCTGGTAGCCTTCTTTTCGGATGGAGTAGTTCAAACATGGAAGTCGTCTTTGTGAGAGAGAAAGCTCTCTCGGATTCCTCCCTAGGAAGGGTAAACACCTTAAATATAAGGACCTCTGTTAGAGGACAATGTACTATATAAGTGAAAATGTTTTTCAACAAAGAATCTGTCATTTTAATTTAATATCCTGTTTAAATTCTTTACCAAATATTGGTAGAGGCTATTTAGTACCAAAGAAAACCTACAGTCTGATGAGCCAACATGTCAATTTCATTAACATGAAATCAAATTTGCATTTTAAGCATTTCTTCCATTTTTTTAGAAGCAAAGTATGTGTATAGATATTTTCAACAAAATTAATTTTAAATGAATATGATTTGTTAAGATAGGACGGAGTAGTTTAGTGACTTTCCCATGGCTTTTGTGGTTTCCCATAGTCTACAAGGATTGGCATGATCTGGCTCCTGTCACATCCTCCAACCACAACTCACGCCTTACGCCACTCACTAACTGCATTCTAGTTGCCCTAGTCTTTGTCAGCTCTAGAACAGGACAAGCTATTGCCCATTACAGGGCTCTTGAACTTATTGTTTTTCCTGCCTGGAATATTATTCTGCTTCTTTTCATTTAAAGGTCACTTCTTCAAAAACACCTTCCCTGACCACCGTAACCAAAGTAGGTTCCCCTCCTTGGGTCCCTGTTACACCACTCTGCTTATTTCCCACATAGGAGTAGCCAGAGTCTGCGTCCCTCTTGCTTATTGGTAACTGCTGACCTATTCCCCACCCTGGAGTCTAAGCACCAAGAAGACAGGAGTCTGCTTTGTCTTACCTTCCATCCCTAACCCTTACATGCCTGCTGCACAAGTCTACCATCTATGCCATCTTCTGATGCATCTACCTCAGACTGAGAAACATCATCGATGTGATTCAAACAGTAAATGCCAAAACACCTAGTTGGACTTCATGCAGAACTGGCCACATAACAGAATTTAGGACACACTCTGAAAGCCTAGTCTTTGGGTTTTGGGTTTTGAATTCATTTCTGAAGTATTTCTACTCTAGTTATTTCTGCACAATGGCCACTAGAGGGGGACATAGTCAAATACTATACTCTATATTCTAGGATTTTCAGTTAGAACTTTTAAACTCTTACAACCCAACCATACTCTCAGCTTCCCTAACAGATTTCCACCAGCTTCTTTTAAAACAAACCAAATAAGTTATGATAGATAATTCATCACCCTGTATGACATATTATTCTAGAGCTGAGCTGCACTTATTGATATTTAGAAAGCCTTCTTTCTTATTGACTTATACATCAGGGTTCCCCAACCTCCTGGCACCAGGGACTGGCCTCAGGGAAGACAATCCCTCCATGGACTGGGGTTGAGGGTGGGGAGATTGGGTGGGGAGGTGGAGTTGGTCCCAGGATAACCCAAGCCACCACATCCACTGTGAACCCCATTTCCATCAAAAGAGTTTGTACTCTCATGAGAATATAATCCACCCCTGATCCGTCAGGAGGCAGAGCCCAGGCAGCAATGAGAGCGATGGAGAGTGCTGTAAACATACATGAAGCCTCACTCACTGCCCAGTCACCTCCCCAACCCCTCCCCCCCCTTGCACTGCCTGGTGGGAGAAGGGAGAGAGCCTGAACAGGCCACACACTAGCACTGGTCTGCTCCAGGGGTGCTGGGAACCCCTGCTATATGTAACCACCCCTCATTGCTCCTTGCCTGAAATCATGAAAAAACTGACTCTTTTGGGCTCTAGAATGAGGCACATGGCTGGAAGATGGTTTGGACTCTGAGCCAGCCAGTCCCAGCATGCCTCACACCCTTCTCATCTTTGGCTGCTGCTCCACATGGAGTCCCTGTGTTTTCTCACTATGGACACACTGGCCTGCAGCTTTCACAGTAACATACTTCCCAACACTGTCAGCTCCCTGCACTGCAGGAAACCCCTCCTGTCTCTTGCTGTTGCTAAAAGCTGGCTCCGCTGAAGGCCTGATCCCCTATATTCGTCTCCAGTAAAGGTGGCTGGTTCTCCGAAGGTCCGGCATTACAGGTAGACTTGGCAGTCACCTGTTGCTTCTCCTGGTTGAGACTGCTGGCATGTTGCTGCCTCACTGTCACTTGAGTAACTACTGGTCAAGCCAGTGTAGAAAATCTGGGGTTCCCACATCCATTCAGCACCACCCTGTTCCAGGTGGCTTTAGCAACCATGTGGATGACTTGTCCTTGCCCCTCACCCTGCAGTCTACCCACACCTGAGACCTTGCGCTGGACCTCAGACTTACCACGGCAATTGTCTTGCCAGCTCCATTGGACTTCCTCCGATACTGGCCCTTCACTCATAAGCTGTCACTGCAGGTCCTTCCCATAGCCCAGGCTTGTCATGTCCTTTCCTACTCGATACACACTCCCACTGTCATTTTTCCACCATCCATAACATGCTTTTTTTTTCTTCCCCAACTCCCCCAGGTCAAAATCCCAACTAGATAAATCCACCTGTAGTCTTTCTCTACTCCTGCGCTAAACACTGCTACTGAAGAGAACAGCAGCAACTACTATCGACAATTACTTTATGAGAGAGTACTATCATTAGCCACTCGTGACAAACGAGAAAAATAAGGCCCAGAGGGAAGAAGTAAGAGGGCCTAGGTTACACAGCTGCAAACCAGAAACCTGGCTTAGTCAAATGAATTTAAACTACATAAAGTAAACTTGAAAAGACTACAGAGAGAAATGAACAAATTAACCATCAAAATGGAAAATTCCAGGGCCCAGCTCCAGTGACACATGCTGCTAAGACACTAAGAACCCAGGCTGGGACCTGGGTTCGGTTCCTGGTCCGATGGAGTCAAATTGCTGTGGAATAGGCCTGCAATCCCAGTGACTCAGGGAGACTGAGGCAGGAAGATCATGATGCAGCGAGACCCTGTCTTTAAGAAAATAGGTCAATAATTTCAATTTTCCTCTCCAAATTACTGAGAGACCAGGCTATAAGAAATGAGAAAAGATACAGATGATGAAAGCACACTTAGCAAGCTCAATCTAGTGAACGTATATAAAAGCCTGTCCCCAACAATTAGGCAAGCACACATGGAACAATTTAAAAAACTGACAATGAACTAGGCCAGCAATTCTCAGAATTTTTAGTCTCAGGACCCCTCTACATATCTAAAAATTACTAAAGATTCCAAAGAACGCTTGTTTATTTGGATTATATGTATATATTTTTTCTTTTTCTTTTTGTTTTCTCTGTCATAGGCCATGTGTGCTTGCCAAAGAGAAACAGAGACGTTGAGGGAAAGTTAAAAATCATCCCCCCCGTGGGGGAAGGCCATGCCAAAGTCCCTTCTCCTTCATTCTCCTCTTAGGATTTTAGGAATGCATGCACATGCACCTGGCATGATTTTCAAGCCACTACATCCAGGACTCGAACCACTGTCATCCATGAGGGAATTCAGCATCTTAACTCCCACACCACCTTTTGCCCCCTATTTGGCTATATTTACCAATATTTACTATAGTAGAAATTGAAACTAAAAGAGGTTTTATGTATATATTAACTTAATAAACACAAATATGCGTGTGTGTGTGTATGTGTGTGTGTGTATTTTTTTAAGAGAGATTTTTGCTATAGGGTGTGTGTGTGCTCACCAGAGAGAGAGAGAGACAGAAAGCAAGAAATGACTCCCCCAGAGGGAATGGCCATGCCGCAATCCCTTCTCCTCCATTCTCATCTGGGGATTTGGGGCATACATGCACATGTGCCCAGCATGAGTTTCAAGCCACTGGGTCTGGGACTCAAACCATAGTCAGCCATGTGGGAGTCCAGTGACGTAACCATTATATACCATCTGCTGGTCCCAAATACAAATATTTTAAAAATAATAAGTCCATCGTATGTTGTTATAAATAAAATTGTTATGGAAATACTCTTTTTTTAAAAAACATCAGTGAAAATATGGCATTATTTTACATTTTGGCAAATCTCTAATGTCTGGCCTAATAGAAAACAGCTATATTCTCACAGCTCCTGTATTCCATCTCCTATGGTATATGAACAATATATGGTTGCAGTCTATGAGGAAAACTTAGCCTCACACAGAAGAAAGAGAAACCCAGTCAGGCCTTGGTGTTTGTAGAAGCTAGCCTGCCACGCAGCTGGCCTCTATGGCCTCCTGTTGGATATAAAATATGTCCCAGAATATCCATATTAGAGAAGGTATCTCTGTGTCTATGATGGACCAACAGAAAATGAGATCATGAACTTACCCAAGCCACAAAAATTATCAAACTTCCCCTATTCCAGTCACGAGTCACCGTTGAGTCTTTTTTTTTCTTTTTTAATGCTAGACAGAATATATGCATGAGAGAGGGAGAGAAAACACCCTCCCAGTAGGGCCTGGTCACATCACAGTCTTTTTCTCTCCAATTCTCTTTCCCATTAGGATCCTGCTCACATGTGCACAGCGTGATCCCAGACACATGTGCCCAGTGCATGGCGTGAAGCCAGTGGGGCTGGGACTTGAACCCTTGCCATTAGGGATCTGGCTTCCTCTGCTCAGCACTAGCCATGCTACGGTGCTGGCCCCACTGTTGCTTCTTAACCACTTACAGCTTCAGAGTCTAGTCTGCTCTAGATTGCTCTTCTGTGTCACTTTCTGGGGGTCACTGTAGCAAATTTCCATAAACATGGTTTAAAGCAACATAAACTTACCCTCTCATAGTTCTAAGGTCCAGAAGTCAAGACCCAGGTAGGGTTCTACTCTCTCCAAGGCTCTAGAAGAGAATCCTTTTTTTGTGGCTTCCAGCTTCTGTTAGATCCCAGGAGTTCCTCAGCCTGTGCTTAAATAACTTCAGACTCTGCCTCCATCTTCTTCTGGCTTTCTCCTCCATGTGTCTCTCAAATCTCTGTCCTCCTCTTTTACAAGGATACTTATCACTTGACTGAGGGCCCACCCAGGTAATGCAGGAGGATCTCATCTCGAGATCCTGATTTAATCACATCAGTGAAGACCCTTTCCCAAATAAGCTCACATTCCACAGGTTCTAGGAGTTAGGATGTACACACATCTTTTGTGTGTGTATGTGTGTGGGGGGGGTGCCACACAATCCACTAAATCTTCCTATAGATAAGATTTATTAAAAACATTCGAGCATAGAATTATCCTCACTTCCTGACAGCACTTAATTTAGAGCAAAGACCTATACCTTTAGCACTCCCCTAAAAGCACCTAACACAAGACCAAATCCTGTCTTTTTAAAATTGTGTTCCCAAGACACCCATAATTCTACCTCAATAAACCTAATATGTCTGTGCTCCTGGTGGTCTTTGACTGAAGGGCATTAACCTATTGATAAACAGACAGAAAAGGAAAGAGTAGGTGAGTACCTGGCCTGGTGGTTAAGGTGGCTGGATACCACATAGCCAAACATGACATTCAAGTTTCAGACCTGGTGACTTGAAAAACACAGCAGGTTGGGACCAGCAATTAGCGTAATGGCTATGTTGCTGAACTCCCATGTAGCCGACCACGGTTCGAGTCCCGGACCCAGTGGCTTAAACTAATGCTGGGCGCGTGTGCGTGCGTGCCCAAGATCCTGAGAGGATAACAGAGAAGGGATTGCAGCGTGGCCATCCCCCCAGGGGGTGATTTCTCTCTTTCTGTCTCTCTTTGTCTCTCTCTGTCTTTCTGGCAAGCACATGCGCCCTATAGCAAAAACCTCTCCAAAACAAACAAACAAACAAAAACAAAACAAAAACACAGCAGGCTCATGTGTGTTCATGCCTAAAATTCAGCTAGGAGAATGGAGAAGAAGGGATTGTGGCATGACTATCCCCCTGGGGTGATTTCTCTCTTTCTCATTCTCTCTCTGTCTCATGCATTCACCCTCCAGCAAAAACTAAAAAACAAAATAAAATAAAATAAAATAAAATAAGAAAGAATTAAAAAGAAGCACCACCAAGCTAATCAGGAAAATAATTATGTATTAAGAAGCTGTCAAGCTTATAGCAATGGATATAAGATTTTGTAAGTTTGAATTTTCACCTTAAAGTTCAAATTTTATCACTGACAAGTATTGTCAGTTGTTTTCTTCAAAGTGACAGGTTCACTTTGATTATTTTCAGGAAAATGTCTGCCAAATACCCAACTAAATAAATCTTCCGTTACTGCCTTTTCAATGCATTAAATATTTCTAAGTTTTTAAGTTATTTCTTCTATGTAGAAGAACAACAAAGACAGAGAATGAAAGCAAGAGACAGGCATTCCTAACAGGGTCCGCATGTCACCAGCCTCAGCCAGCTCAGATCACAGGCATGCCCGTGTGTGTAGAGAGGCCTTGGAAAGGAACTCAGAGCCTCCCCATGTGAGTCCAGCTGCATTACCATTGTACCGCCATCTGGAAATTTTAGAACTTTTTCTTTTAACAATCCATTGGTCAATGGAGAAGTCATAACAGAAATAAAAACATACTTAGAACTAAAAATACAACCGGTTTTCCTTCTCTTCTTGAGTTTTTAAAATTATGTTTGAACATTGAAACAAAAATTATCATTGATGTGATTCTAAATGAATGTAAAGGAAATATTTAAGACAGTTATAAATGAGGGCAGGTATAAGAACATACAGAGGGGTAAGCTTTCAAACTAATAAAATAATTACAACAGTAGGCCATGATACATTATGTATATATTATGTAATACCTATAATAAAACAACTATTAAAAAGAAACTATTCAAAAAGAATAGAATCATTCAAAAAGATACATTAAAAAAACAATATAGGGGGGCCGGGGCCTGCACGGCTGGGGCTCTGCCTCACGTGCCACGGCCGGGGCTCTGCCTGAGCGGCTGGGGCTCTGCCTCGCGTGCCGCAGCCGAAACTCCGCCTCGCAGCCGGGCCTGCGCGGCCGGGTCCGCACGGCCAGGGCTCTGCCTCGCATGCTGCGGCCGGGGCTCTGCCTCGCGTGCCACCGCCTGAACCGCCCGGCCCCCACTGCGTCTCTGGTGCTGGGTGTGTCCCACGCTTGGCGCCAATATGAGCTGGCAGCATGGACCAGCTGAGCTCGCCGACCTTCCTTTCTCGGGCCGGGCGGGCGAGCGGGAGGTGGCGCTGGATCCCGCGCACATTTGCGCGCTCGGGGCTGGCGTGTGGTCGCCGGGCCTGCGCGTGGCCACCGGGCCTGCACCTGCACGTGGCCACCAGGCCCAAGTGTAGTCGCCGGGCCAGTGCATGGCCGCCGGGCCTGCGCATGACCCCCGGGCCTGCGCGTGGCCGCCGGGCCTGTGCGTGGCCACCAGGCCTGCACCTGCGCGTGGCCGCCGGGCCTGCGCGTGGCTGTCGGGCCTGCACCTGCACGTGGCCGCCAGACCTGCACGTGGCCCCCGGGCCTGTGCGTGGCCACCAGGCCTGCGCCTGTGCGTGGCCGCCAGCCGCAGGCAGCAAACTGAAGCCTAAAACTAGGACTAAGAACTTGCAACTACAAGCAACAGAAAGAAACTTTAGCTGTCTTAAACCAATTGAGAAATATATTGTATAGGAGGATTTTCTCTGCCTATGGACAGTGAGAAGATGATGGTTACCAGCCCTGCATTACCTCAGGGAAAAACAAGAACTACTCTACCATTCTTAAGGAAGCCAGATACCCGAGGATGACTCACGCTGCAGATCCCCACAACACCATTCCCGGTAATCACAAGATGGATGCTGTGCCGCATCAACTGATAATCATCTCTGCTTTCCAGAACCGCTTTCCTGAAAACTGTATTCCATGGAGATACACCTACAATTGCGGAACTGCATGAGACCCACCCTTAATCCAACCCTGAATAGAATCTATGCTCCCTATTGTTAAAAACTTTATGAGCTGATAATTGAAAAAAAAAAAACTGAAAGAACTGGAAGTTATAATAGCAAGGAAGGCAACTGTGGATGCTAGAGACAGTATGGGAGAGGTAATGGGAATAGTAATTGAGGGCGGAAGGGAGGGATTCAGGGAACAAACAACACACTTAATAGACACAAAAATGAAAAGTTGTCTGTTGATGATAATGTATATGGTAATATCATTGTTTTGACTAATGTGCGTTGTATTCATGCTGGGAAAAACCATGTTGTACACGGTAAAGAGGTGCAATGATTAAATGTAAAAATAAAAAATTAAAAAAAATATATATAGGGGTCAGCAGGTGGTGTGGTGGTCAAGGTCACTGGATTCACACTGGCTGACTGTGGTTCAAGTCCCAGACCTGGGGGCTTGCTTTCTTACTTCCCCCCACCCCCTCTCTGTCCTCCTCTGGTCAAATTTAAATGATTAATTAATTAATTAATTAAAAAATAATTCTTTAATAAAAACATATGTAAATCACAATGGAATCTCAAAGAAATGTTCAAGTAATCCACAAGAAGGCAAGAAAAGAGTAAACAGAGAAATAAACACAGAGAAAAGTTAGAAAACAAGAAATAACATGGCAGACTTAAGTGTGATAAATCAATAATTACATTAAATTTAGAGTCTAAATATACCAATTATAAAATGAATATTGAAATAATGGATTAAAAATATGACTCAATCATATGCTTTCTATAAGAAATTCACTTCAAATAAAATTATATAGAGAGTTTGGTTAAAAGGAGAGATGAGAGCCAGCAGGTGGCTTGGTGGTTAAGGCTCTGGATCCCACACAGTTGACCTCATGACAATTATAAATGAGGGCAATTATATATATAGTAAGAGTCACATCCTAGACCCAGTGGCTTAAAAATCCAGAGCGTGTGTATGAATACCCAAAATCCTGAGAGGAGACTGGAGGAGATAGGATTACAGAGTGGCCATCTCCCTCTGGAGGGTGATTTTTCACTTTTTCTCTTTCTGTCTGTCTCTGGTGAGTGCACATACCCTATAGCAAAAACTTAAAAAAAAAAAAAAAAGAGAGAGAGAAGAAAAAAGTAAAGAGATGAAAAAGATATATCATGCAACCATTAATAAGAGAAAAAGAGACTAGCAAATGGCATAATGACTATGTCGCTGGATTCCCACAGAGCCTACCAGATCAGGTGGCTTAAAACTCATGCTGGTTGTGTGTGTGTGTGTGTGTGTGTGTGTGTGTGTGTGTATGCCCAAAATCCCAAAAGGAGAATGGAGAAGAGACTGTGGCCATCCCCGCAGGGGGTGATTTCTCGCTTTCTGTCTCTCTGCCTCTCCAGCAAGTGCACACATCCTACAGCAAAAATCTCTGAAAACAAAATAAAAAGGAGAAAATGAGTGACTATATATTAATATCAGAAGAAGTATATTTTTAGAGCAAATAAAACTAGCAGAGGCAGATTATAGCAATATATTAGGTCTTCAGAAAAGTCATGATGTATTTTTCTATGCTTTTCTACACAAAAATGCCTCATAACTTTTCTGATAACTCAATATAATGATGAAAGGCCAATCCTACTTCTCATAGTATTTTCAATGTGTGTGTATCAACCAACAGAGCTGCAAACTATGTGAAGCAAAAACTGATAGAAATAATAAAAGGGGACCAGCAGATGGCATAGCAGTTACATCACTGGACCCCCACACGGCCAATTGTGGTTCAAGTTCTAGACCCAGTGATTTAAAACTCAAGCCAGGTGCATGTGCGTGTGTGCTCAAGATCCCAGGAGGTGGATGGAGGAGAAAGGATTGCAGAATGGCCATTTCCCCTGGTAGCTGATTTCTCACTTTCATTCTCACTGTGTCTACCTCTCTCTCTCTCTTCCACAAGTACACATGCCCTAAGGCAAAAATCTCTCAAAAATAAAAGGAAAGATAGATTAATTCACAATTGCAGTTTTAAATTTTAACACCCTTCTCTTAACAATTGACAGAACAACTAGCTAGAACATAGCAAGGATATAGAAGAACTCAACAACATCATCAACCAACAGACTCTAATGGACACGTATAGAGCAAGGCACCCAACAGAATATGTATTCTCTTTAAGTGTCCATAGAACACATACCAAGATATACCATAACCTGTGCCATAAAGCAAATCTCAATATATTTAAAATAACTAAAAATGTACAGTGTGTTTTCAGTCACAATGGAACCAAACTAGATACCAATAACACTGATAATGGGAAAATCTCCAAACATGTGGAAACTAAACAATACACTTCTAAATACGCCATAAGTCAAAGAGTATTTTAGTTATTTGGGACTGCTATAACAAAACACCATAAATTGAGTGGCTTATAAAAACAGAAAATTTGGACCAATAGATGGTGTAATGGTTACGTCTCTGGACTCCCAAGTAGTCAACTGTGGCTTGAGTCCTGGACCCAGTGGCTTAAAACTCATGTAGGTGGGAACCAGCAGTTAGCGTAATGGCTATGTCGTTGGACTCCCACGTAGTCGACCGCGGTTCGCGTCTTGGACCTGGTGGCTTACAACTCACACCGGGCGCGTGTGCGTGCGTGCCCAAGATCCCGAGAGGAGAATGGAGGAGAAGGGATTGCGGCGTGACCATCCCCCCTGGGGGGTGATTTCTCGCTTTCTGTCTCTATGTCTCTCTCTGTCTGTCTGGCGAGCGCACGCGCCCTATAGTGAAAAAACCTCTCCAAAAAAAAAAAAAAAAAACTCATGTAGGTCACATGTGTGTGCATACCCCAAATCCTGAGACGAGATTGGAGAAGGGATTGCAGCATGGCCATCCCTCCTGGGGGGTGATTTCTTGCTTTCTGTCTCTCTGTCTCTTCAGAAAAAAAAATTATTTTTCACAGTTCTAGAGACTAGAAGATCAAAGGAGTCAACAAATTCAGGTTTTGGTGAAGGCCCACTTTCTGGTTCATAGTGCCTTCTTGCTATGTCCTCACATGGTAGAAGGGGCAAGGCAGCTTTCTGAGGCTTTTTTTTTTTTTTTTTTTTTTTTTGAGAGGTTTTCGCTATAGGGCGCGTGCGCTTGCCAGACAGACAGAGAGAGACATAGAGACAGAAAGCGAGAAATCACCCCCCAGGGGGGATGGTCACGCCACAATCCCTTCTCCTCCATTCTCCTCTCAGGATCTTGGGCACGCACACACATGCGGCTGGCATGAGTTTTAAGCCACCGGGTCCAGGACGCGAACTGCGGTTGACTATGTGGGAGTCCAGCGACATAGCCATTACGCTAACTGCTGGTTCCCCTGAGGCCTCTTTTATGTTGACATTAATCATATTCCAATAGTCCTACCTCCTAAAACCATCACATTGATGTTAGGTTTGTGTATATGAATGGGGGTAAGGGAGGACACATTCAGATCACAGCAATGAGTAATTCTCAAGGAAAATCAATAATACATTGATTTGAATGAAAATGAAAATACAGCTAAGGCTGTATCGAGAGGAAAATTTATAGCACTGAATACATATATTAGAAAAACTGGAGGGAAGCTGCAGGTGGCATAGTGGTTGGGATGCTATTCCACTATTCTATAGTGGATGGACTCCCATATGGTTGACTGTGGTTCGAGTCCCAGACCCATAAGCTTTAAACTCATGTTGGGCATGTGTGCATACATGCCCACAATCCCAAGGATAACAGAGAAGGAATTGTGGCATGGTCATTCCTCCTGGGAGGGGCGTGATTTCTCGCTTTCTTTTTCTCTCTGTCTCTATCTCTTCAGCAAGTGCATGTGCCCTATAGCAAAAATTTCTCTCAAAAAACCAAAAAGGACAAAATCTCACATCAATAATATTATATTTCCTTTTTCTTTCTGTCTGACATCTTAGCAAGGCTGCGATGGTTTCTACTGCTCTCTAGGCTTTGCAACACAACCCAAGGATGACAAGAAGAAAGATGCTGGAAAGTCGGCCAAGAAGGAAAAGACCTAGTGAACAAATCTGGGGGCAAGGTCAAAAAGAAGAAGTAGTTCAAGTGCAAAGTTGGGGCAAGCTCAGTAACCTAGTTTTACATGGCAAAGCTACATATGACAAACTGTAAGGAAGTTCCCAGCTATACGCTTATAACCCCAGCTGTGGTTTCTGACAGGCTAAAGATTCACAGTTCCCTGGCCAGGGCAGCACTTCAGGGGCTCCTTACTAAAGTACTTACCAAACTAGTTTCAAAGCACAGAGCTCAAGTAATTTACACCAGAAATACCAAGGGTAGAGAAGCCCCAGTAGCTGGTGAAGATGCATGAACAGGCAAAACCAACTGTACATTTGGAAGAATAAAGACTTTATTAAAATTTTTAAAAAAAAATTCTTTATTTACTTTATTTTTACCTGTTACTATCATTCATTTTTTTTAATTTGACCAGAGAGAAACAGAGAGAGAGAGACAAAGGGGAAATGAGAAAGCAAGCCACCAGGTCTGGGACTTGAACCTCTGTCAGCCATGTGGGAGTCCAGTGCCTTAATTACCATGCCACTTGCCAACCCCAAAATTTATTAAATTAGAAAAAAAACTAAGATCCCATCTTAAGAACTTAGAATATGGAAAGCAAGGGACCAGCTGATAACATAGTGGTTACGTTGCTGTACTCCCATGGAGTCAACCACAGTTCAAATTCCTGACCCGGGGGCTTAAAACTCACACCAGACGTGTGTGTGCATGCCCAAGCTCCCAAGAGGAGAGTGGAAGAGAATGGATTGCAATGTGGCCACCCCCCTGGGGGTTGATTTCTCACTTACTGTCTCTTTATCTCTCTTTATCTATCATGTGAGCACACACACCCTATGGCAAAAAACCTCTCTCTAAAACAAAACAAAAAGAATATGGAGAGCAAAAGAAATCCAAAGCAACCAGAAGGAAGTGAATAATAAAGATTAAAACATAAATGAGTAAAATTGAGAGCAGAAAAAATAATAATGTACATTAATTAAATAAGGAGTTGGCTCTCTGAATACCTCTAGCAAAAATAACAGAGAAGGGACCAGCAGTTAGCGTAATGGCTATGTCGCTGGACTCCCACGTAGTCGACCGTGGTTCGCGTCCCGAACCTGGTGGCTTAAAACTCACGCCGGGCGCGTGTGCGTGCATGCCCAGGATCCCAAGAGGAGAATGGAGGAGAAGGGATTGCGGCATGGCCATGCCCCCTGGGGGGTGATTTCTTGCTTTCTGTCTCTGTCTCTCTCTGTCTGTCTGGTGAGCGCACGCGCCCTGTAGCAAAAACCTCTCCAAAAAAAAAAAAAAAATGTAGAAAAAAGAGGAAAGACACAAATGATCTAGGGTGAAACAGGAGATATTACTATAGACCTTGGAGACACAGAGTGGAGATTGTAATGGTGGATATCAGAAGCTGGAAAGGAGGGACCAGCAGTTAGCGTAATGGCTATGTCGCTGGACTCCCATGTAGTCGACTGCGGTTCGTGTGCCGGACCCGGTGGCTTAAAACTCACGCCGGGCACGTGTGCATGTGTGCCCAAGATCCTGAGAGGAGAATGGAGGAGAAGGGATTGCAGCGTGGCCACGCCCCCTGGGGGGTGATTTCTCGCTTTCTGTCTCTCTGTCTCTGTCTGTCTGGCGAGTGCACGCACCCCATAGCAAAAACCTCTAAAAAAAAATTAAAAAGAAGCTGGAAAGGAGAGGGGCATGAGGGCAGTGAGAAGAATTCTGTCAACAACGGAAGGGTGCAGGTAGAGATGAGTTCGAGAGTACTGGAGCACTGTAGAGTAACTGTAGTTGGAGACAATTCAATGCACATTTCAAACTAGAAGAGTGGATTTTGAATGCACGTAACACAAAGGATAAATTTTTTTTTTTTTGTAATTGAGATTTATTGGTTGTGTCAAGGATCAGTACAGACATTTCAATTTGTACCCAATTCTTAACATATGTACCAAAAATTTAAAAAGCCAAGTATAGTGATTCTTTTTAAGTTATTCCAGTGACATTCCAGCTTCAAATTTGTAGGCAAATTTTCCTTAAGAGGATATCAAGAACCACTGTCTTCAGATGTTGAAAACTGTTATGTAAATCCCACCAAATCACAATTTAGTATCATACTGACTACATACTTCAAATTTCCAATCTTTCACAGCACATTAACAGAATTATTAGGAAAACTGACTACCACAACCAAAGATGTTACAGAGTGCACACAATTCTGACAGGGAGAGCAACAATCAGAGTGGTTTTCTTTTCTTTTCTTTTTTTTTTTTTTTTTTGGAGAGGTTTTTTGCTATAGGGCGCACGCGCTCGCCAGACAGACAGAGAGAGACATAGAGACAGAAAGCGAGAAATCACCCCCCAGGGGGGATGGTCACGCTGCAATCCCTTCTCCTCCATTCTCCTCTTGGGATCTTGGGCACGCACGCACACACGCCCGGCGTGAGTTTTAAGCCACCGGGTCCAGGACGCGAACCGCATTTGACTACATGGGAGTCCAGCGACATAGCCATTATGCTAACTGCTGGTTCCCTCAAATAGTGGTTTTCTTTAGGAAACAATACTACTAAAAAACATAATAGAAGTCATTTAAAATATTCAAGACACATTAAATGCATGACTGTGACTCCAAACTGCCATTTAGTATGCTTTGTATTTAGGATATAAAAACTACCCACCCGCCCCCACCTATGGAATGTTAAGCTGACAGGCAAGAGAGTCAAAGCCTCCTATAAGTCAATATCCCACTATTTTCTGGTTGTACTGAAAAATAAACAACCAGTAAATTATTTCACCTCTTAAAAAAAAGCATTTACACTTAAAAAATGGAATGAGGTGGGATTCTCTCCTTCTTAAAAATGTTTCTAGAGCTACTAAAAAACTTGCATTTACAAAATAGTTGATAAAAATATTCCTCTGGATTGTACAAGAAGGGAGACAGGGACCATTGATAAGACATGGTATATGATATTAGTCAGACTGGACTTCTTTCTCGCCTGCTTCATCAGAGGGTGGACTCTCCTCATTTTTAGTTTCTCCATTTTCTGCAGGTAAATCTTCTTTAGTGTCTCGGTTGGCCACTTCAGCCTGTTTCCCCTTTGCTCCCCTTTTCCCTTTTGTTTGCACTCTTTTGTCTGAAGATTTATCCTTCCCTGCTGCCTTTTTTGGCTTGTCTCCACTTTTGCAGGAGGTTTAACCGACAACCTTGCCGATCTCCTCTTGGGCTCTTCCTTGACAGCCCCCTCAGCTGAGCTGACCTTCCTCTTGGGCATCTTGGCTGCGGACGGGGTACGTGCTGGGTGCCTGATGAGGCCGCGAGGCGCCTAGAACCTTTGCGGAGTTGAGCGGATAAACCCTACCACTCCTCCCGCCGCCAGAGCTGCTGGAACTCACAAAGGATAAATGTTTGAAGTGGTGGATATGTGTGTCTATTGCCCTAATTTAATCATTATACAATGTACATATGTTTGGAAAAACATACTCTAATTATAATGATAAGGAGCAGCCTGTGGCCTGGTGGTTAAGTCAACTTGGATCTTGCCTGGCTGCTGGATTGATTTGAGTCTCTTCACCATTTGTCTGTTCCAAGGATCTATGCCTAGAATGCAGAGTATGCATGTAGCACCTGGAAACCCACAATCCCTAAGACTCCCAGAGTGGTGTCCAGATGAATTAAGAGAAGGGATGCTATGGCTTCCTGCCCTAGGTGGCTAATGCATATTAGGCACCTTCAAAGGTGTGTTTTATTACTTTCCAGATTTACTATGTCCTTAATGATATAATTTGTACTATAGCTCAAAGTTGAAACACTTCAGAAACCTCACATAATTTTTAAATCCAGGCTAGACTCAAATAAGTTTTTAAAATTAATCAATAATCCCTTTGCCTCCTGTGCAAGATAGACAGTCCTACCCAAGACACGCTGTTGAAAAGATGCAGTAGATACCTGGTTTCTCCTTACCCTCTGTTCCCATTTCCTCACTTATCGCATAGTGTCACAGTAACACCTGTCTCGTAGGAGTATAAAGGCATTAAAGGTCATTCAGGTGGAGCACTAGCACAGCGCTTGTACATAGCAGGCCTCCAGAAGTGCTGCTATCCCTCCGTCCAGAGTTGCTAGGGGGATTGGTCTTTCTGAAGGGCATGGAAGAGACTGCTTTTTATCAATCCCACCCCACATCCAAAATTGATTAGCCAACACTGTGGTTGCTCATTGCTATTAACTAAAGGTTGATGGAAGGAGATATCATTAGGAGAGAGAGTAAGAGATCAACCTCTGGCTGCCTGCAACTGTAACCATCAATGCTTTATTCACTCTGATTTTCATCACTTGCCTGGCCCCCTGAGGCACTGGAGTTTGTGATGTCTGAGATTTTGCTAATCATCTACATTATAGAATTCTCCAGCTCTTTGGCCAAACAGCCACTGTTTAACGGCTGAGAAAGAGCAATCATCTCAGAGGTAAGGGAATAAAGAAAAGATTTTAGCATTTTCCATGACTTTATGATAGTCACTTTTTTTTAGAGAGAGAGATATTTTTGCTATAGGGTATGTGCACTTGCCAGAGAGACAGAGAGACAGAAAGTGAGAAATCAACCCCCAGGAGGGATGGCCACGCTGCAATCCCTTCTCCTCCATTCTCCTCTTGGGATGTTGGGCACACATGCACACGTACCCAGTGCAAGTTTCAAGTCACAACGTCTGGGAATTGACCTGTGGTCAATTACGTGGGAGTCCAACGATGTAACCATTATGCCATCTGCTGGTCTCAATAGTCACTTCTTTTCTTTTTTAGAAGAGGTTTTCACTATAGGGTATGTGTGCTCGCCAGACAGACAGAGAGAGATAGAGAGACAGAAAGCGAGAAATCACCCCCCAGGGGGGATGGCCACACCGCAATCCCTTCTCCTCCATTCTCCTCTCGGGATCTTGGGCACGCATGCACACGCGCCCGATGTGAATTTAAGTCACCGGGTCCAGGACTCGAACCGGGGTCAACTATATGGGAGTCTAGTGATGTAGCCATGATGCCAACTGCTGGCCCCAATAGTCATTTCTTGAAAGGTTTTATATATGAAACTTCAAGACGTGGAGGAATAGTCAGGGTGGATGTCAGGCATTTTCAAGGTTCCTTTGGTTTATCTGTTGTGCTGAATAGGTTCTCTGTGCCCTCCTGGTCCTCTCTCCACCTCCTCCACCATGCTCTGTGCCCACGATGCCCTCAAAAGGCTGCTTTGCTTCCTAGATTCCAGCTGGGTTTAGCCACTGGCAAGAAATGGAGATGCAGAAGAGCAAGATCAGGGTGTTTGTGTCCCAGCAAGGCCACCTTAAAGGTCTCAGCTGTCAGATGACCTTGTCCACACAGCCTAACTCTCGGTTCTTGTCTCCCATGGGCCTGGCAGGCCTAGAATTGGGAACAGAACCTGCTGTCACAGCCCTGTGTGCTGCCAGCCCCTCCCTGTTTACCTGCACAGCAGACACCTTCATGAAGAGTCTCCTATTAAACTCTCAACTACTGCACTTGGCTGTGCCATCTCCTTCCCAGCACCCTACCTGAGGAATATGTATGAGCTCTTCACCTTAGAACATAACCGCTGGTAAAGCCTGACTCCCTGTTCTAATAGGCCAAGGTCAGCAAGAGCAGTGGGCTCAAACCTCAGTCTGAAGAGTCTCAAGTGCACCGAAAACACAACTTCTTCTATTTTTCTATAACCCATCTTAATTTCCATCTCAGCCCCAATCCTCCAGGGTGGCAGAAACATAAGCTAAATCAGTTCAGATTGCCCCTTGATGATTAAAATACAATTAATAAGTGCAAGAATAGAACTACACACTAGGAATTTGGGAGCCAAGAGGAGGGACACCTAACGCAAGCTCCACGGAGGAAAATAGGAATGTCAGAGAACTTTCTAGGGAGCAGGATGTCTGAGATGAGACAAAAGGGTGAATGGAGTCTGTCAGACAAAGAAGGAAAATGGCACGCTGGCCAGAGTTCGGCCTGAGCAGTGGCACAGAACAAGAGACTGCACGCCATTCGATGTTGCTGGAATATTAGGTTAGAGGCAGGAGAGTAACAGATAAAGCAGTGACCAGCTCTCGAAGCTTTGGTTACACCGGATTAAGGAGTCTGAACTTTATCTTACGTCAGTGGTCCACAACGGGGAGAACACACCCCAGGGTTGCACAAGATAGTTCCCCAGAATACAGGGAGAAACTCTTACAAAACCTATCTCATGCTTTAATTTTTTAAATGTGTGTGCATGTTTTACAATGTCTCTCATGTGTTACTACAATAGGTCATGCTATAGGAAAGCCACATAAATAATAGACACACACTGAAGTTTGGGTTCACCCTCAGAACTTGACCAGACTCTCTGCCAATTGACATTGGCTTTGGCCAAGTGCCCACTTCAACATCATTTCTAGCATCGCTGAACCTCGAGGTAACAGTGACCCTGTGAAAGCATAGATGACCACCTACCTAGTCAGTAACAGCAGCAATTATATAAACAAGGCGTGTGATTTGGCTTCATCACTAGTAGTAGAATATTTGTTCTCCAAAATGGGTGAACATTCTAGATATAATCTGGGGTAAATTCTCACGTGCTTTACAGTCGGAAATTCTACCCACTGGATGAAATATAAATGTATATTATTGCAAGAATAAATAATAATATTATTAATACTCATAATATTAATTAATACTGTAATAATCAATGATGAGCATGAAGCTAGTAATTTTACAAACTCAATTTAAATATTTCAAATTATTAAATAAGAAGATAGATTACAATTAACACAAAAATTTAGAAAGAATGCAATAGCCAGACAACCTTACGAATAACTTTATATTCCTTCTGAGCCAATAATGTTTATAAAACTTCAAATAATGATCTCACACAGAATAAAACAAGCTCTATTATGTTACACTCCTATTTGTATAAGTACTTGGTGTACTAGCCTACATCCTTAACACAAAATAACCTGTAAGAACCATATTAAAGTGTTAATTTAATCCCATTTTGGCCATGAAGTTTTAAAGAAAAGAATACTTACTTAGGTATTCTTCTTTCTGTCGTGTGAATGTGAAGTAACACATAATGTCAACTTTGCTACTTCAAAGGATCATTGCTATATCAAGTGGATCACAGCCTCCATGATACCTTATCCTTGATTCAGATATAATAAATAATATAAATAGTGCTTTGTTTTTTTTTAGTTTTGCCATAGGGCATGTATGCTCACTAGTGACAAAGAGGCAGAGAGAGAAGGAAATGAGAAATCATTCCCCAGGGGTATGCCACACTGCAATCCTGTCTCCTCCATTCTCCTCTCAGGATTTTGGGCACTAGTGCATATATGCCTGGTGGGTTTTTTCAAGCTGCTGAGTTTGGGACTTGAACCACAAAGTCAGTCATGTGGGATCTAGTGCCTTAACAACCACACCACCTGCTGGTCCTATAAATAGCATTTTAAAAGTAGAAAGTTTTAGAGAAAAATGGAGTACCTGAAACATTTTATTTCTTCAAACTTCTTTTTTTTTAAGAGAGATTTTTGCTATAGGGTGCATGTGCTTGCCATGAAGAGACAGAGAGATAGAAAGTGAGAAATTAACCCCCCCTCAGGGGGAATGTCCACATTGCAATCCCTCCTCCTCCATTCTCCTCTCGGGACTTTGGACATGTATGAACATGCCCCCTGTGTGAGTTTAAGCTGCCAGGACCAGGACTTGAACTGCAGTCAACTACGTGGGAATCCAGTGACACAACCATTATACCATCTATTGGTCCCTATTTCTCCAAATGTCTACCATTTTCCACAGATGAAACAAAAAATCAGGTGTCATGCAATTAATTAACCTGCATGAAACACGTGATAAGGACTACCAATGATTTAGGAATCAAAAGCATTCTGTGTTTCGTTCAGATTCCTTGGTTATAGGTTTAATAAGGTAATTAAAATACAGCACAATGTAACAGGATTATTGGCTTCAGCTAAATGAAGGCTACCAAACAAATAAAAGATCTAGAAGCTCACTCATATTTTACTCATTATAAAAGATACTCAAGTAAAACGAAACAGTACCTGTTACATATCTTAAAGGCACCTGAACAAAAGAAGTCTTACTAACATACTTGATAGACAAAAATACCAAAGTAACAAGACTTTTGAGCAATTTTGATGATTACTTAAGAGAAAATGCTTTATTTGCTGGTATCTGATGAAGAAATAACCAATGTGCTGTGCCTTGTGATTTTAGTTTTGCCTTTTCTACAAGATGCCTGCTACAGAGAGCCTCCTCTCATTCTATAGCAGTGAATATGCTGAAATTGGCATACCTGCGGTGACAGACAACTGAAATGCAGATGGAAATTCAGATATTTGGTTACACTGATCACATCCTTCTTTGACCCATTTCTGATCCGACGTCAAGGAAAAAAATGTTTTCCAAGCGATCGTGTGAAATATCAAAGAATGCTAAAATAACAGAAGTAAGAAATATAAGGAAGGGCAAGAATTTTGAATCTGAAAATTTTGCTTTCCAAAATATCTGAAAATTTTGGAAAGCATCTTCTTTAAAATTCATCCACTACTTCTAATTGTGGAATTGCTTTAGTGAAATGGTTTATCACAAGTGCTCAAATCTTCAATACAGTAGCAGGAAAAAACAGCTGTGTTTAGTAATCAGTAACTATGACAAATGAAAAAAGATTAATATCATCAATATTATTAGATTGGGATGTTATACATATATATTGGAGTACCTGGAGCAACCACTAAGGAAACCATACAAAGCAATGTACTCCAAAATACTGTAATAAACAAAGAAGGAATACTTTAAGATATTCAAGTAAAAGAAGCAGATGAATAAAAATAGAGAAAATAAACAGAAAACAACTAATAAAAAAAACAAAACACTTCAATAATTAAATTAAATGTAAATGATTTAAACATACCAATGAAAAGACAGAGGTTGGCAGAGTGTATTAGAAACAAAACACCGACAACAAAACACATGAACTAATAACATGCTTATCTACAAGAAACTACTGGGTTGCCAAGAAAGTCATGATGCAGTTTTGCACAGAAAAATATGTCATGACTTTACTGACAACCTAATATTTAAATGCAATGATATAGGTAGATTGAAAATAAAAGGATGGGAAAGGCTATAGTATGTGAGCATTCATTTTTTAAAAGCCATGAATAGCTATATTTATATCAGATAAAGTAGACATTAGAGCAAAGATAATTACTAAAGAAAAAGAGGGACAACAGTACTTAATGATAAAAGGATCAATCGCCAGGAAGAATAATCATTCTAAAGGTGAATCCACGAAGTACATGAGTCATGAGACACACAAACCACCTCACCTATTCAACAGCCACTAACAGAGCTGAAAGGAGAAATAGATGACCACAAATTATAATCGGAGAATTTAGCACTCCATTCTCAACAAAGAACTACTTAGACAGAAAGTCAGCAAAAACAGAGAACTCAACAACACAGCCAACCACAGGACCTAATTAACACAGCACACTCAATAGCGGCAGAGTACACATTTTTGTCACACACCCATAGAACATTCACCAAGACTGACCATGTTCTGGGCCACAAAATTACAACAAGTTGAAAAGAACTGAAATCATACAGAGCATGTTCTCTGACCATAATGGGATCAAACTAGTCATGGAAATCAAATAACAGACAGACAACAATTAAATCTCCAAACATGTAGAAATGAGCACACTTATAAATAACACATGAGTAAACTAGGAAGTCTTAAGAGAAATGAAAAATACTACATATAGGGACCAGAAAGTTGGTGTAATGGTTATGTCTCTGGGCTCCCATGTAGTCGACGATGGTTCAAGTCCTAGACCCGGTGGCTTAAACTTATGCCAGGCATGTGTGCGTGCATGCCCAAGATCCCGAGAGGAGAATGGAGAAGAAGGGATTGTGGTGTGGCCATTGCTGCTGGGGATTGATTCCTCACTTTTCGTCTCTCTGTCTCTCTCTGTCTTTCTGGCGAGAGCACATGACCTATAACAAAAACCTCTCCAAAAAGAAAAAAAAAAAAAAAAAACTATGTATAATTGAATGAAAATGAAAATATAGTACATGAAAATATTCATAACTTGGGCCAGCCAATGGCATGCTGTTAGTTAAGGTGGCTGGATTCCACATGGTCAACTGCATGGTTTGAGTCCCAGACCCAATGGCTTGAGAAACATATCAGGTACATGTACATGCATGCCCAAAATCCCAATAGAAGGGAGAAATGGAAGAGAGATTGCAGCATGACCATACTCTATGGGGAGTGATAATCTCTCTATCTCTCTTTTTCTCTAGAGAGTACACATTCCCTGTGGGGGGAAAAGTTAATGTGGGAATTAGCTAACGCAGTGCTGCAGTAAGACAATTTATAACACTAAATGCTATGTGTGTGTGTCGGCGGGTGGGGGACGTTCTCAAATCAATAACCTAAGTTTCTATCTTTAAAAAAATAGAAAGAGGCATGATAGGCATGTGTGCATGCATGCCCAGAATCCTGAGAGAATGGAAGAGAAGGGAATGCAGTGTAGCCATCACCCTTGAGGGGTGATTTCTCACTTAACCTCCTTCTGTCTCTGTCTCTGTCTCTCTAGTTAGTGCACGCACCCTATGACCAAAAAAAAAAAAAAAAAAAAAAAAAAAAAAATTAGAAAAAACTTAGAATGAGAGCCAGCCAATAATGGTGGTTAAGGCAGCTGGATCCCATATACATGGCTGACTGCATGGTTTGAGTCCTAGACCCAGTGGCTTGAAAAACACATCAGGTATATGTGCATGTATACCCAAAATCTTAAAAGGAGGAAGAAATGGAGAAAAAGGGGTTGCAGCATGACCATTCCCCACAGAGGCTGCTTTTTCACTTCCTTTCTCTCTCTCATGCACTCCCTAGCAAGTTGATTAAAAACATACAGAAACATGGAATAAATCCAAAGCACATAGAAAAAAATAATAAAGATAACAGAAATCAGTGAAATTCAAAATAGGAAAAGATTAAACTAAGTGAAACAAAATGCTGAACTTTGAAAGAGTCAATAAAATTGGTAGGATACTAACAAGACTGACAAAGAGAAAAGAGAAAAGACACAAATCACTAATACCAGGAATGAAACAGGCGACACCATGACCCCATTCATAGCTACTGAAAGGATAATACAGGAATACTATAATTTTACACTCATAAATTTGACAACTTAGTAATAAGGGATCCGGGCCAGAGGTGGTAAAGCCAACCGTGGTTCAAGTCTCGGAACTGGTGGCTTGCTTTTTCACTTTCCCTCTCTCTCTCTCTCTCTCTCTGGTCAGTGCAAATGTTCTATAGCAAATGTTAAAAAATAATAATAATAGGGACCAGCAGTTGGTGTAATGGCTATGTCGCTAGACTCCCACGTAGTCGACTGTGGTTTGAGTCCCGGACCTGATGGCTTAAACTCACGCCGGGTGCATGTGCGTGCATGCCCAAGATCTCGAGAGGAGAATGGAGGAGAAGGGAATGCGGTGTGGCCATCCCCCCTGGGGGGTGATTTCTTGCTTTCTGTTTCCCTGTCTCTCTCTGTCTTTCTGGCGAGTGCACGCACCCTATAGCAAAAACCTCTCCAAAAAAAAGAAAATAATAATAATAATAGTAAACAAAATAAATATTTTTTTAAAAAAAGAAAAGAAATAGGGGATCAATTTCTTGAAAGCCACAAACTAACAAAACTCAACCAAGGTCATTTCTGGGCAGCATGGAACAGAGTGGCCAACGGCCTGTGGAGCAACATGCTTAAATTTTATTGTGACTACTGTGATACACACCTGACCCATGATTCTCCTTCCATGAGAAAAACACACTGCAGTGGTAGGAAATACAAAAAGCATGTGAAAGACTATCAGAAATTATGGAAGAACAGGCTTAAAGCCTGATTGACAAAACTACGGCTGCCTTTCAACAAGAGGAGATACCTCCTACTCCATTCTCTGCTCCTCCTCCTGCAGGGGCGATGATTCCCCCCCCCTGCCCCCCTCCCCAGTCTCCCAGGTCCTCCTCGCCCTGGCATGATGCTAGCACCCCCTATGGGGGGCCCTCCCATGATGCCAGTGATGGGCCCTCCTCCTCCTGGATGATGCCAGTAGCCCTGCTTCTGGAATGAAGCCACCCTTCGGAGGCCACATGCCCATGATGCCTGGGCCCCCAGTGATGAGACCTCCTGCCTGGCCCATGATGGTGCCCACTCAGCCAGAGATGACTTGGCCAGACAGATAAGGATGAGGGGAGGCTTCTTTATGTCCGCTTTATATTAACTTGTTCTACTTCACCAGGAGAGCATGGTGCTGTGACTCTGGGTATTTTCTAACAGCATGACAAGGAAGACTTTCTCCCTCTGCCTATTAAAAAATATTAAAAATAAGAGTAGTTTTGGAGGAGAGAAGTGAGACAAAAAAGTGCAGTTTTCATTTGTATTGTGAAATGTGAAAATAAAGTTGTCAACTGTTTTAGTTAAAAAAAAACAAAACTCAAACAAGATGAAATAGACAACTGCGTAGTACTGTAGACACTTTAAAAATTTAATTTGTGGGACCAATAATTTAAAAACTTCTGAAAAACAAATTTTCAGTTCCATGTGGCCCCACTGGATAATTCAACCAAACATTTAAAGATTAATTAACAATTTTATAGTCTTTGCCAGAAAGTAGAAGAGGATAGAACACTTCCCAACTCATTTTATGAAAACAGTATTATTCTGAAACCAAAACCAAAGACAATACACAGATCTGCTACATACCAATATCTCATAGTATTTCATTTATATGCAAAAATCCTCAACAAAATTTTAATACACCTAATCCAACAATGTATAGAAAAATTTATAAATCATAACCAAATAGGTTTTAATCCATATTTGCAAAGCTGGTTTAACTTTTTTTTTTTTTTTTTTTGAGAGGTTTTTGCTATAGGGCGCATGCACTCGCCAGACAGACAGAGAGAGACAGAGAGACAGAAAGCGAGAAATCACCCCCCCAGTGGGGACGGCCATGCCGCAATCCCTTCTCCTCCATTCTCCTCTCGGGATCTTGGGCATGCACGCACACGTGCCCAGCGTGAGTTTTAAGCCACCGGGTCTGGGACGCGAACCGTGGTTGACTACATGGGAGTCCAGCGACATAGCCATTATGCTAACTGCTGGTCCCTGGTTTAACATTTTTTAAGAATTCTTTTATTGAACTTTATTTACTTATTTTAATTTGACCAGAGAGGGACAGAGTTAGAGAGAGAGAGGGAGAGAGAGGGAAAGTGAGAAAGCAAGCCACCGGTCTGGGACTCGAACCACAGTCAGTCATGTGGGAGTCCAGCACTCTTAACCACCATGCCACCTGCTGGTCCCTGTTTATCATTTTTTTAAATGTAATCTACCATATTCTCAAGCTATAGAAAATAAATCATATGATGAAATCAATTTATGGAGGAAAAAAACATTTAGCAAAATCCAACGCTCATTAAAAAAAAAAAAACTCTCAAGAAAATAGGAATAGAAGAAAGTTCTTCAACTTTATAAGAGAATCTACAAAATACCTACACATAAATCATATTTAATGGTAAAATTCTAAATGTTCTCCCTCTGGGATCAAGATGTCCTCTCAGCACCTTTACTCAACATCATACTGAAAGTTCCAGCCAGTGCAATAAGGGAGACGGAGAGAAAGAAAATGAAAGAAGAATAAAGGAAAAGACACACAGATCAGAAAGCAAAAAATAAAACTGTCCCAATTAGCAGAAGACATGACTGTCTATGAAGAAAATACCAAGGAATCTTTTAAAACTCCTAGAATTAATAAATTCAGTAATGCTGCAAGATACAAGGCCAATTGCATTTCTGTATGTTAACAATGGAACATATGGAAACCAAAATTAAAAATATAATACTATATATAATTATTTAAAAGAATATTAAATACTTAAGTATAAGCTTTAAAATCATGTACAGGATCTCCATGCTAAAAATTACAAAATGCTGATGAAAAAATTATAGAAGATCTAAGTAAATGGAGAAACATACAATTACATGGATTTGAAGATTTAGCACCACAAAGATGTTATTCTTCCCAAATTTATTCACAGATGTCATACAATTCCTATAAGAATCCTAGAAAGATTTTTTTTTATAGACATAGACAAGCTTAGACTAAAATTTATATAAAAGTCACAGGTCCCAGAAGATTTCAAACAATCACAAAAAGAAATAAACTGGAAAGAAGTATTCTACCAAATATTAAAACCTACTATTCAGCTATAGTGATCAAGAGAGTGTGATATTGGTGGACAGATAGACACATACATCAACTAACCAAAATAGATAACTCTGAGATAGATCAACAGAAATATTACCAACTGATTTTTGATAGAAATGTAAAAGCCATTCAATGGAGGAAGAGAAGCCTTTTCAACAAAAGATCTGGAGCAATTCTAAATTGATAGCCAACAAACAAACAAACAAAAACCCAAGAAGACTTCAACTTCATACCATCTATAAGTAAAACACAAAATGGATCATGGACTTAAATGTAAAACTATAAAACTTTAAGGGGAGAAAGTCTTTGTGGTATTAAGTGAGGCAAAGCATTCTTACACTTGATACCAAAAGCATGATCCATAAAAGGGAAAAGTTGACAAATTAACCTCACCAAAAATAAAGAAAAATTGGGGCCTGTAGGTGGGATGGTGCTTAAAAGTACTAGACTCCCACATGGCTGACTGAGGTTCAAGTCCTGGACCTGGTGGCCTTGCTTTCTCACTTTCCCTCTCTCTCTTTCTCTCTTACTCTGTCCCTCTTTGGTCAAATTAAAAATAAATAAATAAATAACAATAACAGTCTTATTTATAATAAAAATTAAATTAAATAAAAAATTTGCTTTGTAAAACACTATTAAGGCTTTTTTATGATGGGTTTGCTGCCATAACACAGGTGTCACGAAAACTACTGCTAAATTAAAGTCACATCAACATCATTGTCATTGGACAGGTGGATTTGGGCAAATCTACCACTACTGGCCACCTCCATCTGACCTACAAAAGGGGTGAATTGACAAAAAAAAAAAAAAAAAAAAAAAGTCAAAAAATTGACAAGGAGGCTGCTGAGATGGGAAAGGGCTCCTTCAAGCCCGGGTTTTGGACAAACTAAGGGATGAGTGTGGGCATGGTATTACTATTGATATCTCCCTGTGGAAATTTGAGGCCAACAAGTATTATGTGACTATCATTGACACTTCCAAACACAGACTTTATCAAAAACATGAGTACAGGGAAAGAACAGTTAGTGTAATGGCTATGTCGCTGGACTCCCACGTAGTCTACTGCGGTTCGTGTCCCGGACCCGGTGGCTTAAAACTCATGCCGGGCACGTGTGCTTGCGTGCCCAAGATCCCGAGAGGAGAATGGAGAAGAAGGGATTGCGGCGTGACCATCTCCCCTGGGGGGTGATTTCTCGCTTTCTGTCTCTCTATCTCTCTCTGTCTGTCTGGTGAGCACATGCGCCCTATAGTGAAAACCTCTCCAAAAAAAAAACCAAAAAACATGAGTACAGGCACATCTTAGGTGGACTGTGCTGTCCTAATTGCTGCTGCTGAATTTGTAGCTGGCATCTCAAAAACGTTCAGATCTGTGAACATGAGCTTCTGGCTTACACTATGGGTGTGAAACAACTACTTTTTCATGACGTGGATTCTACTGGGCCACTCCACAGTCAGAAGAGGTACAAGGAAATCATTAAGGAAGTCAGCACCTACATTAAGAAAATTGGCTACAATCCCGACACAGTAGCCTTTATAACAGTTTCTGGTTGGAACGGTGACAACATACTGGAGCCAAGTGCTGACATGCCATGAGTCAAGGGATGGTAAGTCACCCATAAAGACAGGAATGCTTGGGACCAGCAGATGGCATAATGGTTGCATCACTGGACTCCCACGTAGACAACTGTGATTCGAGTCCCAGACCCAGTGGCTTAAAACTCGTGCCAGGCACATGGCCGTGAATGCCCTAAGCCTGAGAGGAGAATGGAGAAGGGATTGTGGTGTGGCTATTCCCCCTGGAATGATTTCTTGCTTTCTGTCTCTCTGGTGAGCACATGTGCCCTATAGCAACTCTCTCTCTCTCTCTCTCTCTCTCTCTCTCTCTCTGTCTGTCTCTCAAAAAAAAGACAGCAATGCCAGTGGAACTACCCTGCTCTGGATTCCATCCTATCACCAACTCATCCAACTAACAAGCTATTGCATCTCCTCCTCCAGGATGTATACAAAATTGGTGGTACTGGCATTGCCTTTGTGAGTTGAGTGGAGACTGGTGTTCTTAAATCTGGTAGGGTGGTCATCTTTGCTCCAGTCAACGTGTAGGCTGAAGTCTACTGAAATGTACTATAAAGCTTTGAGTAAAGCTCTTCCTGGGAACAATGTGGTCAAGAACATTTTGGTCAAAGATATTCATCATGACAATGTTGCTGGTGACAGCAAAAATGACCCAGCAATGGAAGCAGTTAGCTTCACTGCTGAGGTAATTATCCTGAACCATCCAGGTCAAATCAGTGCTGACTATACCCCTCTAGTGGATTGTCACACAGCTCACATTGCTTGCAAGTTTGCCGAGTTGAGGAAAAGATGGATTGCCCCTCTGATAAAAAGCTGAACTCTGGTAATGCTGCCATTGTTGATGTGGTTCCTGCCGAGCCCATGTGTGTTGAGAGCTTCTCTGACTATTTTCCTCCGGGTCATTTTCCTGTTCATGATATGAGACAGATATGGATAAATTCTACAAGTTGCCTGTGGTCAGATGGCTGGTACAAGAATAAGAACCAGAGGGACCAGCAGTTGGCGTAATGGCTATGTCACTGGACTCCCATGTAGTCGACCATGGTTCAAGTCCCGGACCTGGTGGCTTAAACTCATGCTGGGTGCATGTACATGTGTGCCCAAGATCCCAAGAGGAGAATGGAGGAAAAGGGATTGCGGCATGGCCATCCCCCCGGGGGGGGGGGGTGATTTCTCACTTTCTGTCTCTCTGTCTCTCTCTCTGTCTTTCTGGCAAGCACACGTGCTCTATAGCAAAACAAAACTCTCCAAAATAAATAAATAAATAAATAAGAAACAGAAATCCCAAGTCTCATTCCTGACTCTAATTTTTCACAGGACACTTAACTTCTTCAATGCTTACTTTTTTCATTACAGAAGTATTACTAATAATTATAGTCTGCAACATACTTTCCTCAGAAGAGAATTGTGATTTGAGTTCAATGAACTGCTTCTAATTTTTCAAACACAAAATTCTATTCGATATTTGCCTAATAATAAAAACACTGTGTCCAAACTAATTGTTTCCTAAATGTGATTAGTTTTTTAGAATCATCAATTCATACTGAGGTCACTTTATGAAATGAAGATAAAATTGGAACTAACTCAGATAAAAATAATATCCTTTAACATTAGTCCCCACAACAGCTCAACATTATCTTCTGAGGAAAGGGGTCTATTATGAGAAACTGCAGGGGACAGGGGAGAAGACAACTAAAAGAAAAGTCAATTCCTGCATAGAACTACACAGTTTGCAGTGGTAACGTACTGCTCAAATGATGCTGGGTCCATATGGAAGACCCAGGTTCAGTTCCCTGATAAGCCTTTGAATGTACCCATGATCCTGTCTGGCTTTGGGAAGGCTGGTGGGGGTAAGGGGATTATGGCATGAGACTCTGTTGGGGGTATTTGCCTTTCTCTCTCTCTTGTTCTCATAAAAGAAAGAAAATTTTAAAACCATAATAAAAATATCAAACAATTTCTAGGGGAACCATGGTTCTTTAAAAAAGATGAACAAAACTGGAAGCTGAATAAGAAAAGAAAAAGTTCATGTATTCATTATCTCTTCCCATAGAGAAATGGGACTTTTATAGTTCAGTAATTTAAAAAATATTATTCTCCCTTCCTATTTTAATGTGAGGTTTTAGTTTAAAACACCCTCATAAAATGATAATGATCATAAAATCATGAAATATGCCTATAGTAGCAGAACTAGAAGCAGCTAATGCTTAAAACATGCCTGAATAGAATTCTCATCACTGTGCTGAGGTGACAGGCCATAGCTGAGAGAAACACTAATGTTTTTTATTGGAGTAGAGCATGCATATTTGTACAAATTGTACAAATTGTGCAAATGTTAAGTATACAGACTGATAAATATTAAAAAGAAGACCACATCTATGTAACCAACCATCACATCGAGAAATAATTATGAAAAAACTAATTTATGATAAAAATAGGTCATTGGTTAATGTTTGGCATTGTCATCTGGGAGGATGACAATCTTGCTGAGGTTATGAGGGTCATGATATAGTCCACATATTGACCTAGGCAATGGTCATTATGAGTGTTTCCATATGTAAAATTCTATGCCTTTAAGATTTGTGCATTTTCTATACTTAAGTTATAATTCAATAAGAAGTGAAAGAAAATTTGGTTTTGCCTGTCCTTGAGCTGTAGGCAAACTGAATCATATAATGTGTGTTCTTTTCCATTTTGCTCAACCTTGTTTAGGAAATACATCCACATAGTTTAATATGCAGTAATTGCTGTTCATTTTTATCACCAATGTGTTCAATTGCATGAATATGCTGCAGTTTATTTATTTATTCTATTTTTGGACTGTATTCAGTTTGGGGATAATATAAATCATCTTACTATATATGACTTTTGGTGTTTATGCATGTGCATTTCTGCAGGGCATATATTTAGGAGTGCAATTGCTGGGTCTTGGGGTGTGAGTCTGCCCAACTGGATATACTACCAAACAATTTTCCAAAGTGGTCATACCAATCTACACATCCCCAATGAATGTATGAGAGTTCACTAGTTCCATATCCTTACCAATAACTGGCATTATCAGTCTTTGTAATTTTAGTCATTCTGATAGTTGTGTATACACATTTTATTGTTATTTTAATTTCCTTGATTCCTAGTGAGTTTTAGTAATTTTTTTACATATTAGTATCTATTTTGTTGAATCTGTTCAAGTCTTTTGTTCATTTTTCCTTTTTTAAAAAAGCAAATTATTTATTTAATTTTATTTATTCATTCATTTATTTTCATTTGGCCAGAGAGAGAGAGAGAAAAAGAAAGAAAGCCACCAGGTCCAGGACTGGAACTGTGGTTGGCCATGTGGGAGTGTCCAGCGCCTTAACCACCACGCCACCTGCTGGTCCCTGCCAATTTTTCTAATAGCTTGTCACATTATCTTACTGAGAGCATTTAGTGTTGTTGTTTTTTTTTTTTTTAGAATTATTTTATTTAACTTTATTTATTTATTTACTTATTTTTTAATTTGACCAAAGAGGGATAGAGTGAGAGCAAATGAGAGGGGGAAAGTGAGAAAGCAAGCTGCCAGGTCCAGGATTCAAACCATGATCAACCATAGGGAGTCCTGAGCCCTTAACCACCATGCCACCTGCCAGCCCCAGTATTTAGTGTTGAATAGTGTTTATTTTATTGATTTGAAAGAGCTCTATATTTTGAATATAAATCTTATCACTTTCCTTTTCAATATCTTCATAGCGTCTTTTGATAACTAGACATTATTAACATTAGATGGTCCAAGTTATCCATCTTTCCTTTTGTGGTTAGTGTGCTTTTTGTATCCTGTCTTAGAAATCTTCATCATAATCATGAATATAATTTCCAGTGTTAGTTTTAGAAGAGTCTCACATTGAATGTGCAATTTCCCAGAGTGTAACTTTCTCTGTGACATAATGTAGAGATGTTTCATTTTTTCCATAGGATATCCAATTGTACCAGCACTATTTATTGAAAAGATCATCTTTCCTCACTGCCCAGCAAGTCATCTCCTCTGTCATAAATCAAGTGTCTCTGTGTGTACATATTGCCAGTCACTCTATTCTGTTCAATAGGTCTATTTTTCTCCCCTTAAATATAAGTTTATACTAAGTTTGTTAAAGTTTATTTATTTCTTTCTTCCATGAACAAGAGAGACAGACAGACAGATGCAGCACTCCAACATAGTCTTTTTTTTTGGGGGGGGGGGTGGTTCTTAGGGCACATGCACTCCCTGGCAAGAGAGAGACTGAGACACTGAGAAGGAAAGTAAGAAATCGCCTCTCAGAGGGGATGGCTATGCTGCAATCTCTTCTCCTTCTCCTCTAGTCTCCACCTGGAATCTTGGGCATGCACACATGCTCACACGCCTGTTATCTAACACAGTCTTGAACTACCCCCAGCTTTAGCCTGCCACAGATAATGAGTATGTGCAAGATAATGAGTATATGCATGCCTGGCATACTCAAGGAGGTCTCTGGATGTGAACTCAGAACCTTCCCAAATGTGTCAGTCTCGTGGAATGTTGTATTTTACTGTTACATTACTATCTAGCTCCCTTTTAATAAGTTTTGATACTCAAAAACAAGTCCTATTTTCTTGTTTTTTAAGATGAACTGTTTTGGGACCAGCAGTTGGCTTAATGGCTATGTCGCTGGACTCCCACATAGTCGACCACAGTTCGAGTCCCGGACCTGGTGGCTTAAACTCACACCGGGCATGTGTACGTGCGTGCCCAAGATCCTGAGAGGAGAATGGAGGAAAAGGGATTGAGGTGTGGACATCTCCCCTGGGGAGTGATTTCTCACTTTCTGTCTCTCTGTCTCTCTCTTTATGGCAAGCGCACATGCCCTACACCAAAAACCTCTCAAATAAAAAAATGAACTGTTTTTGGCCCTTTTTATTTTCATATTAGTGTTCCAATAACTTCTAACAACCCACCTAAAGAAACAATCCGACAATATGCTAACATTTTTATTAGGGCTGCTTTAAATATGTAGACCAATTTAAGAAGAATTGTATTCCAGTCTATTAACATGGTGTTTCCCTCCAGTTACACACTGAACAAACTGCAGACAAGGTATCATTTTATCTTTAGATACCTCAATGTGTATTTCATAAAAGCAATGATATTTTCTCACAGTATGTTATCAAAATCAGAAAATTAGCACCTGTACAGTATACAGTACTATTACCCAACTGTACACCTGTCATCAATTATCTCACTAATGACTCTGTAGCAAATAATAGCAATAATAATAATAATGTTTATTTGGTTGTTTTCTGGCCTGAGAGTCAATCTCAAATCATATATTGCATTTAGTTGTCATGAGTGTTAAAAGACAAAATTACAACACTTTAAAGATCTGTCCAAAATAATAAAATAGGAAGCATCTCACTACCTGATTTCAAAATATATTATAAAGCAGCAATAATCAAAACAGCATGGTACTGGCACAAAAATATACACATAGACCAATGGAACAGAATATAGAATCCAAAAATAAACCCCAAATCATATATCCAACTGATTTTTGACAAAGGGCACAAGACAATGCAGTGGAGAAAAGAAAGGGTTTTTTTCAGCAAATAGTGCTAGAAGAACTGGATATTCACCTGCAAAAATGAAACAGGACTCCTTTCTCTCACTATTAACAAAAATTAACTCGAAATGGATCAAAAAGATTGGGAAAGAAATTATGGAGAAAAATAAAGAGGCAAGACATTTATGGGATACAGAAATAGATTGTTGTCTGTTGATGATAACGTATATAGAAAGTATCCTTAACTGGGCTGGTATGAGGTGCATTCATGTTGGGTAAATTCACTTTACAAGTTAAGTAATGTATAGTGATTGAATGTATAAAATAAATTTTAATTAGTTAATTAATTAATTTTTAAAAATTAATTTAAAAAAATTTTAAATGACATGTAGTGGGGGCCAGTAGGTGGCATAGTGGCTAAGGCACTGAACTCCCACATAGCTGATCATGGTTTAAGTCCCAGACCTGGAGGCTTGTTTTCTCACTTTCCCTCTCTTTCTCTGTTCAAATTAACATAATAATAACGATGATTAATAAAATAAAACAAAAAAATTTTTTAAAAAAGACATGTAGCATATCTTTTATACATTATATTTTGTAATATTTGATTTGAATGTGACCAATTTTAACCTTAGTGACTACTGTATTTACAAAATATTTATTATATTTGTGAAAATAATTTTAAATATTAAAAAAGATTTCAATATAAAGCCTAAACTACAAAACTACTAGTAGAAAATGTAGGGAAAACTTTTTAAAACACTGGAGTAGGCAGAGATTTCTTAAATAAGACCCCTAAAGCATAGGCAATAACCCCCCAAACAGACAAGAAGGATTACATCTAGCTAAAAAGCTTCCTTGCAGTGAAGGAAACAATAATCAGAGTGAAAAGACAACCATCAGAATGGAAGAAAATATTTGAAAATTATTCCTCAGACAAGGGATTGATATCCAGAATATATAGGGAACTCAAGCAGCTTGCCCATGAACAAAAACAGTCATCCAATTTAAAATAGGCAAATGAATTAAAGAAGACTTATGGATAGCCAAGTGACATATGAAAAAAAATGTTCAAAGTCTCTTGTCATAGAAGAAGACCCTTTTCACCAAGATGGCGCCGAAAGTGAAGAAGGGAGCTCCTGCCCCTCCCAAAGCTGAAGCTAAAACAAAGGCTCTGAAGACCAAGAAGGCAGTGCTGAAAGGTGTCCACAGCCACACACACACACAAAAAAAGATCCGTACATCACCCACCTTCCAGAGGTCCAAGACTTTTTGGCTGCAGAGGCAGCCTAAATGTCCTTGGAAGAGCGCCCCCAGAAGAAAGAAGCTTGACCACTATGCCATCATCAAGTTCCCCCTGACAACTGAGTCTGCCATGAATAAGGTAGAAGACAACACCAAACTTGTGTTCATTGTGGACGTCAAGGCCAACAAGCACCAGATCACATAAGCTATGAAGAAGCTCTATGATATTGATGTGGCCAAGGTCAACACTCTAATCAGGCCTGACGGAGAGAAGAAGGTGTATGTGCGACTGGCTCCCAATTATGATGCTTTGGATGTTGTCAACAAAATTGGGATCATCTAAAGTGAGTCCAGCTGGCTAATTCTAAATACACACTTTTTCACCAAAAAAAAAAAAAAAAAGTCTCTTGTCCTAACGGTAATGCAAATGACAATAAAACCACAATGAGATACCATTTAATCCCAGTTAGAATGGCTATAATCAAAAAAATAAAGAATGACAAGTGGTGGGAATGTAAATTAGTACAACCTCTGTGAAAAACAATATGGAGGTTCTCAAGAACCTACATATGACCCAATAATCCCACTTCTTAGTATTTACCCAAAGGAGAGGAAAACAATCAGAAAGACATTTTCACTTCCATGTTTACTGCAGCATTACTCACAATTGCTAAAATATGGAAACAACTGAAGTGTCCAAAAACTGATGACTGAGTTGAAAAACTATGACACATATATACACTGTGGAATATTATCCAGCTATAAGAAACAATGAGATCCTATGGTTGGACTCCAAGTAGATGAATATAGAAGACTTAATGTTAGGCAAAGTGAGCCAGACTTTGAAAGATATACATTATATTTCCCCACTCATTTGATACTGAGTGTCTGCACTCTATGGCAGGTGGAGAAGATGAATGTGGGTGCTAGAAACTGTAAGGGAGAGAATGGATGGTAGAAAGTGGGTGGTGGGTGGTAGGGGGTAGGTGATGGAGTTCGAATGTGAGGAAATATTTAACAGACAGAAAATTGTAAAGTTTTCTGTTGAAAATACATATGTATGTATTGTATAATTCATGATAGAGATTTTACATAAAAAAATTGATCTGAAATTTAAAAAAAAATATATTAATTGGCTCTATTTGCAAATCTAGAATTGGACATTTCATTCCATAAATTTCAAAAAAGTCACCTCATAGAACTCAGGGAAACACCTACTTACATTTGCCAGTTTATTTTACAGATGAATAACCAGATGAAAAGATGGATAGGGTGGGATATAGAAGGTTAGAATGGAAATGGCGCTTTCAGGTTCTCTCCTATGCACCATCATCCTAGCACCTCCACATATTCAGCAACCCAGAAACTCATCAGATCTTATTGTTCAAGAGTTTTGTGGTTTTTTCCTTTGTTTATTTGCCAGAGGACACACACTCACCAGTTAAAGAGAGAGATAAAGAGGGGACCAACAGTTAGCATAATGGCTATGTCACTGGACTCCCATATAGTCGACCACAGTTCGGGTCCGCAGTTCGCGTCCCGGACCCGGTGGCTTAAAACTCACGCCGGGCACGTGTGTGTGCGTGCCCAAGATCCTGAGAGGAGAATGGAGGAGAAGGGATTGCAGCATGGCCATCCCCCCTGGGGGGGTGATTTCTCGCTTTCTATCTCTCTGTCTCTCTCTGTCTGTCTGGAGAGCGCACGCACCCTATAGCAAAAACCTCTCCAAAAAATAAAAAGAGGAGAGAGATAAAGAGAAAGAGAGAATCAAGAAAGCATCCCCCATGGGAATGGTCATGCTGCACTCCCTTCTCTTCCATCTCACCCTCCTTGCAAGATTTTGGGCATGCATGCACACATACCCCGGGTGTTTTTCAAGCCACTGGGTCCAGGACTCACATGTAGCCATGTAGGATCCAGCTGCTTTAACTACCAGGCCATAGGCTGGCCCTCAAGCATTTTTCTAATTTGATCTCCAGTCCCTCTCCCCCTCCCAGAGGTCACTGCGTGATGCTGAAAATTCCAACCTTCTAATCACTTGGTCTTTCTGGTGACTGACTCCATCCTGAGTTTATCTGGGGGCTCTACTCTAAGAAACCTCATTAGTACAAATGCAGAAGTTATTAGATAGGTTCATTATAAATAATAGAATATATGACTATAACTTGGGAAATTCCAGGGGTTTCAGGAGCTATATGGAGTAACTAGAGAAAAAGATCAAGTAAATTTCTTATTATGCCACATCATGTCCACTTCATTGTCTCTCATCTCACATAGTTCCTGTCTTTACCTTGACAGTTTTAAACAATATAGTTCAGTTGTTTTGGAGAATATCCTCAATTTAGGTTTATCTGGTATTTCCTCATGCTTAGGTCTAGGTTATGTGTTTGAAGCATGAAAAATACCACAGAAACAACATATCTTTTCTTGGTTTACCATATCAGTTATATAATGTTAGTTTCCCCATACTGATAATGTTAATTTTGATAATTTGGTTAAGAAGGTATATTTTAGGCTTCTCAACTGTAAATTTATTCTCCCTATTTGACATTTTTTGGAAGGGGAGTGGGCAGATGATACTATATTAATGATATTTTTAATATTTCATTTTCTGGTTGTTGATGGCACATAGAAATTCAACTGATGATCTTAAACTTGCTAGATTCTAATTTCTTTATAACTTTTAATATCTCAATTCTTTTCATTCCAATAATTCATCTGTAGATTATGTTGAATTTTCTAGACATACAAGTATGTCAATTCCATATAATGACAGGGTTTTTTTCCTTAGGCCTTATATATTTTATTTTGTTTTCTTGCCTTTTGGACTTACTAAGGCAATATTAAACAGAACATTCTTCATGGGAAAATTTTTAATTTTTTTTAATATGTTGTAGATTTTTTGTATTGCATCATCAGGAAAGTCATGACATATTTTTGCATAGAAAAACATAGAAAAATGGGGACCAGCAGTTAGTGTAATGGTTATGTTGCTGGACTCCCACATAGTCAACTGTGGTTCGAGTCCCGGACCTGGTGGCTTAAACTCATGCCGAGCGCATGTGTGTGCGTGCCCAAGATCCCGAGAGGAGAATGGAGGAGAAGGGATTGCGGCGTGGCCATCCCCCCTGGGGAGTGATTTCTCGCTTTCTGTCTCTCTGTCTCTGTCTGTCTGGCGAGCGTACATGCCCTATAGCAAAAACCTCTCCAAAAGAAAAGAAAAACATAGAAAAATGTGTCATGACTTTTCCAATTACCTAATAAAATCATTTGCCACATTAGAGAAGATCTTTTCATCTATATATATATTCATATATATATGTGTGTGTGTGTGTGTGTATGTATTCGTGTATGTATTTATTATTATTATTATTATTATTATTAATTTCCTATAGGACTTGTGTGCTCACTGGAGGGAGAAAGAGAAAGTGAGTAAAACACCCCCTAGAGGATATGACCACATCACAATCCTTTCTTCTCCATTCTCCTTTTAGGATTTTGGGCATGCATGCACATGTGCCTGGTGTGTTTTTCAAGCCTCTGGGTGCAGGACTCTATGTAGTCAATCATCTAAGAGGATTCAGGTACCTTAATCACCAGGCCAATGACTGGCCCCAGGGAAGGTCTGTATTTTCCATTCACTGATGCTAGGCTTTTCTTTTTCAGTCAGGAATATTTATAGAACTTTACCAAATGCCTTTTCCACCTCTACTAAATTAATAATATTATCCCTTTACTCTGCATATATAATTACATTGATTAACTTTTCAAATGTTAAACCAACCTTGTATTTTATAAAATAAACCAATCTACTCACACACAATTGCTATTGTCTTTGCTAGGTTCTTATTTGTAAAACTAAATTGCAGCTATCTCCAAATAATTTTTTTATCCCTACTATTATTTGATTTAATTTATGGCACAAATTATAGTCAGTTTTGGTAAATGTTTCCAGTTCTCTCTTCCCTTTTCCAATCACTATAGCTATGCAATAAATCATTTCCAAAAATTAATGGTTTAGAATAACAATAATCATTTTTATCTCCCACAGTTTATCTGTGTCAAAAATTTCAGGGACAGTAGTTGGTGTAATGGTTATGTCGCTGGATTCCCAGGTAGTCAACTGCAGTTCAAGTCCCAGACCCAGCAGCTTGAAACTCACCCTGGACGTGTGTACATGTGTGCCCGAAATCCGAAGAGGAGAAAGGAGAAGGGACTGTGGTGTGGCCATCCTCCCCTGGTTTGGGGGGGGGGGCATGATTTCTTGCTTTCTATCTCTATCTCTTTGTTTCTCCAGTGAGAGCACACACCCTTGGGGGGATAAATAAATAAATAAATAAATAAATAAATAAATAAATAGAACTCCAGAGCAGTTCAGCTGGGCAGTTCTGAAGCTCAAGGTCTCTCAAGAGATTGCAATCAGATTGGTTGGGGTTGGCTGAGCTCAAAGGCTTCTTCATTGAGATGCCTGGTCCCTAGGCTGGGGAGACTCCAACAAGATATTGACCCACCTAGGGCTCCTCAACCATTTCCTCTAACTGTTTTGTCCCTACTGTGTCAGCTTAGGATAACTAAACTTTTTACATGGTATCTCAGGGTTCCAAAGGCATGTATCCTAAGAGAGAGGCAGAGAGAAGCTATTAGATTGTCAAGAAAGGCATGGTGTTTTTTTCTATCAAAAATATGTCATGAGTTTCTTGACGACCCATTATTATATATTGCCTTTTGACCTAACATGGTAAGTCACATAACAACAATCCATTAAATATTTTTTGGTTGAGACAGTTACAAGAGCCTACTCAGCTTCGAGGGTTGGAAAAAATGGCCGATCTCTCAATGAAGAAGTCACAAATGACTCTTTTACATTGCAACTCCTTCACAAGTTACAAGTCTAATGGTAAGAACAGGCAGGATCAGACATACATGGTTGCAGTCATCTAGACAATGTGACTTGCCATAGTAGCAACCACAAGTCCCATAGCCAGTTAGTCATCTCTGCGTTGAGCCCTGCTCTAGCCTGTGGGTTTCCACAGCTCCTTGTCTCTGCCTCCAGCAGCACAGTGCCTATGTTCACTCATTGTCCTTCATGCACAATCACACACCTAGTCCCATAAGCTTGCTCTTAAGGTCAACGTTTCAGAGAGTCTCTCTAGAGTTTTAGAGGGTAAAGAAGATCCCTAGAGAGTTCAAGAAATGGGTATCATCTCAGATCACACAGCCCAGAGGTCCTGAGAAATGCCATTAAGCACTTGGGACAAATGGACCAACCCTGAAGGCATCTTCATGCCCATGGGCCAAGACTCAGTTCTTTCCCCAGTGTCTAAGTGAGAGATTCTTGCCCACTGAACTGGGTTAGGAGCTGGTAGCAAAATCATAAAAAAAAAAAAAAAAAAAAAAGAAGCCACCCCTCTAGAAGGAATTCAGTGGAGAAAGGAACTTGTCAGACAGTCATCCAGAAAATACAGAACTTTAAAGGACATTAAGGCCAGAAGCATCATGATGAGTTTACACTTCAGAAAGATCATAGCTATGATTAAAGTAAAGCTTTCCCTGTCCCTTGCTGCCAGGAACAAAGCATAGTCCATTGAAAATTTCCATTACATTGTAGTAGACCTGAGGGAGAGTTCTTTGATCTAAAGCCTCTTTGAGTGAGAATTATCCAGACCTAGCTTGTTTATGTACAAACCAGAAAGCTACACTGAAAAAAACTTACACTGGAATGGGGTTTGTTTTCTTCAGTTTGGAAGACAGAATTAGGAGTTGCAGTAGCAAAAATAAGTCATCTTCTGAAGAATTCACTCCAAATTCTGAGTTCATGTTCGCCATTACAACAGACATAGGTTGTTAATTTAATTCTGTAACCATGAAGAAAAATGGGCATAACAACAATCTTTGTAAATTGCTCTGGAAATATCTGATTTATTAAAAATGCCCAGGATGCTTTTAGCAACAAAATTCACCTATGGAAAGTCCGACGAAGATGCTAAAGAATACTCACAATTGCCTTCTGTGGACTTGAGAGTGGCAGCAGTATTTCCTGGTAGAGCTGTCTTTTCCTGCACCGTAACCTACATTGGGCAGAGAAACTGTATACCTGATTGATTCAGGAAATCAAAGTAATAAAACTGCCAGGGACAATGCGGCCAAGTGATTAGGAGAAGGCTGGTTGAAAATTTAAGAGCCCTTTTTACTCATTAATCTCCAACTGCTAAAGACAAACAAAAAGCAAAATTAACATGATTGTAAACTAAGCACTTGTGTCCCGTGGCTACCGTTTTGGCCTGCTGAGAGAGGATGGGTTGATCAAAGCAAGTGAGTCGCTAAGAACTGTGGGACAGGAGCTGCTTCGCAAGTGCACAGCCGGCATCCATTATCCAGCCTGTGTCTGGGACAGGTGAGCACCGTAATTCATCTTGGCTTCAATTTGGAGCCAAGCGGGAAACCTACCTCCCTGTCCATGCAGTTTATATGTGAATCCCTTGAGTTCTGGGGGAAAGTTTTTGCATTGGCATAAAGACTTTTTCTGCCCTTCCAAATGTGTCCCGAACAAACAGCTGGGAGGGGTTCCTGAGCTCCCTAACTTTAAGCAGTTAAGATGCCTTCCAGGAAAGCTAGAAATTGCTGTCTTAGTTCAATGTGTAGGCTCTTCCAATGAAGCTAGCAAGATTTTTGTTTTTTCAAGAAAATACTCCAAGGCCCAGGAGGGAGCCTCCCCCCACTATCATAACCATGAAAACTCAGAAGCTTAGAATTGAAGTTATTCTCAAGGGTAAACCCATGTGATCAATGGGCACCTGAATTGCTTAAAGCATGTCCAGGACTTGACATACTCATATGGTTCTGGTACAAGAAAAAAAATAGGCACCTGATGTGGTCTTTTCTTTTCACCAAATTCCTTTTTTTTTTTTTTTTCAATTGCCAGAGGACAAATATGCTTGCCAGAGAGAGATGGAGAGACAAAGAGAAAGAGGGGGAGAACGCATCTCTCAATGGGGTGTGGTCATGCCACAATCTCTTCCCCATTTTTCCATCCTGTCAGGATTTGGAGCACCGATGCACACGGGCCAGAGTGTTTGTCAAGCTACCAAGGCCAGGATTCAAACCACAGTTAGCCACATGATTTCTGACTCCCTGAACCAATAGGTCACAGGACTGGCCTCAAAATTCCTTAAAAAAAAAAAAAGCAACAAAATGTAAAATGAAACATCTGCATCAACAATGGGAATTTCGTATGAGAAACACTGAGAAATTGAATGCTGAAATTCAGTGCTGAATGAACTGGGTTGCAAAATAAAGCCAAACCACAGAAGACGATCTTTCCTCTGAGTGGACACAACAAGCTGCTGGTATGAGCAGGAGACGCCATTGCAGAAGGAAGCCTCTGCCATCCAAATCATGGAGAGAGAGGCCCTCTGCCACAGGCCCTGTAGGAGGCGTGACACTTAGTGCTCCCCTCTTTCAGCACCCTGAGTGGTGGGTTAAGGTCTCAACAATCAGTCAAAAACCTGGAAGTGTAAGGGTTTCGGTTTTGTTTTGTTTTGTTTTGAGAGGTTTTTGCTATAGGGCGCATGTGCTCACCAGAAAGACAGAGAGAGACAGAGAGACAGAAAGTGAGAAATCACCCCCCAGGAAGGATGGCCACACCGCAATCCCTTCTCCTCCATTCTCCTCTCGGGATCTTGGGCACGCACGCACACGCGCCTGGCGTGAGTTTAAGCCACCGGGTCCGGGACACGAACCGCGGTCAACTACGTGGGAGTCCAGCAACATAGCCATTATGCTAACTGCTGGTCCTAGGGTTTTGGTTTTAATTTGCTAAAGGATGCATGTGCTTGCTAGAGAAAGAACGAGAGAGAAAGAGAGAGCAAGCACCCCCCCCACACACACACACACACACCCCAGCAATCCCTTCTCTATTCTCCTCTCAGGATTTTGGGCATGCACACACTTCCAGCATAGTTTTTAAGGCTCCAGTACAGGACTGCAACCAGATGGTCGGCGATGTGGGACCCAGCCACCTTAACCACCATGCCACCAGCTGGCCCAAAGCATAAGGTCTTTTTCCCAGAGATCCTACTCATATTAGGGATGTGGCTTCAGCTCTGACTCTACCATCCCCATTCCACTATGCTCCTCTCCCACAATTTTATTTTTAAAGAATTATTTTATTGGGACCAGCAGTTAGCGTAATGGCTATGTCGCTGGACTCCCACGTAGTCGACCGCGGTTCGAGTCCCGGACCCGGTGGCTTAAACTCACGCCGGGCGCGTGTGCGTGCGTGCCCAAGATCCCGAGAGGAAAATGGAGGAGAAGGGATTGCGGCGTGGCCATCCCCCCTGGGGGGTGATTTCCTGCTTTCTATCTCTCTGTCTCTCTCTGTCTGTCTGGCGAGCGCACGCGCCCTATAGCAAAAACCTCTCCCAAAAAAAGAAAAAAAAAAAGAAAAAAAGAATTATTTTATTTAACTTTATTATTTATTTTATTTTGACCAGAGAGAAAGGGAGAGAGAGGAAAGTGGGAAAGCAAGCCGCCAGGTCTGGGACTTGGACTGTGTTTGGCCAGGCGGGAGTCCAGCGCCCCCAACCACCTCACCACCTGCTGGGCCCCCCTCCCACAATTTTATGACAATATGTTGCTGCATTTCTGAAATATCATTACTGCTAGCTTTCTTTATTTTTAATTCATCCGGATCTGATGTCCTACTAATAAAGATTTGGTTCGGGACTATTCAGTCTATTCTGTTGCTTGATAACTGAATAATACAGTCTGGATGACTTATAAAGATTAGAGGTTTATTCAGCTCAGTTTAGGAGGTCTGAAGTCAAAGGTCCCCATCTAGCAAGGACCTTCTCGTTCATGGCGACTCTCCGTAGAGTCCTGAGGCAACATAGGACATCGCGTGGCAAGAACTTGCGTGTGTCTGTGATAGTGTCACTCCCTCTCCTTAGCCCATGAGGATTCAATCGCGGGCTCTGCCTTGATGACCTTGTCTAGTCGTTCTCACTGCCCAAGTTTCAGAGTCAAAAGCTTTTGCTCTCTTAACCCTGTCACAACCAAATTTCAGTTTATGAATTTTGGAGGAACACATTCAAACCATAGTAGGGACCCACATCAATTTCTGACAACCTGCAACTCAGCTCCTATTTGTTCAAAATCAACTGAGTAAGACTATGGCTCTATTGAAAGAAAATTCAGCTATAAATTTTATTTTGTTGTTCAAAGAAGAAACAATGTGGTTGCCACCTGTTGTGCGAAGGACTGGGGGCAAACTCCACATCATCATTCGGTTGGGGTTATGGACTAGACTTCAGTGGGGAAATGCCAAGGGTCTGCGAGAGAAGATCGCATCCCAGAGAGAGGGATGCTAAGATGGGGTGCCATCTCACATGCCATGGACATGTGCCCTCCAGTACCATACCTCCTTAGGGTACAATTAGGAGAAAGCAACACAGTCACGATATGGACAAAGAGTATTTAGAACCAGGGTGGCTGAGTGTAGATGTCAGGTGTTAGGAGTTGTCTGGGAAAGCCCATTACTCAGAACCTGGGGATTTCGGGGACGCTTGTAATGTAGTACCGTCCACTGGGGCAGAAAGCCATCCTGTAAGAGGCAAGGCTTCAGCACTAGCTTCCTCTCGATAGCAAGGGAAACTTTAGCTCTGGCTGGCACAGTAGTCAGGCTGCCTCAACATTAGCTCCAATGGTCCTTTGTGGGTGACCTACCTGAGGCACCACACTTTTCTACTCATCCTTTAAACATGCTAGTCATAACCCCTCTAGAGACCTGGAAGTAACTTATAGGAACAACACCATGCTACAACTGTCTGTTACAAAAAGGAAGTTCTGAGTTGATGAAAGTTTGTCTAGAGATGAAAAAGCTTCAATGGAGTAACTATAACATTCATCAGAACATGTTAATGAGGGAGAAGGCAAAATAGAGATAGTCTATTAGTTAGGGCAAAAAGATGGAGAGATGGGACCAGCAGTTAGCGTAATGGTTATGTCACTGGACTCCCATGTAGTTGACTGTGGTTCAAGTCCCAGATCCAGTGGCTTAAACTCACGCCGGGTTAGTGTGAGTGCATGCCCAAAATCCCGAGAGGAGAATGGAGGAGAAGGGATTGTGGCGTGGCCATACCCCCAGGGGGTGATTTCTCGCTTTCTGTCTCTCTGTCTCTCTCTGTCTTTCTGGCAAGTGCACGCACCCTATAGCAAAAACCACTCCAAAAAAAATAAATAAATAAGAGGAAAAAAGAAAAGATAGAGAGATGATGAGATGAAGAAAGATATGAGGGAGAAAGTAACAGTCAAAATAAATTCATTCAATGGGACCAGCAGTTAGTGTAATGGCTATGTCGCTGAACTCCCATGTAGTCAACCAGGTTCGAGTCCTGGACCCGGTGGCTTAAACTCATGACGGGCACGTATGCGTGCGTGCCCAAGATCCCGAGAGGGGAATGGAGGAGAAGGGATTGTGGCATGGCCATCTCCCCTGGGGGATGATTTCTCACTTTCTGTCTCTCTGTCTCTCTCTGTCTTTCTGGCGAGCGCACATACCCTATAGCGAAAACCTCTCCAAAAAATAAATAAATAAATTCAACAAATACTCATTGAGCACTTGTGTTAAGTTCTGAGGATGAACTGGTACATAAGAATGCTATTATCCTAAGAGATCTCAAATAGTGAAACTAATAATTTGTAAATCTCACCCTAAATTACTTGCAGTAATATTCTAACACTCTAAGTTGCAATTCTGTTTACCTAAATGAATTTTTTAAAAAAGTCTAGTAATGGAATAGAAATAGTAATAATTTTGAAGCAGGAAAAGAATATCTAATCTTTCAAAACTCAGAGGACTGGGGCTGATAGGTGGCGTGGTGGTTGGGGGGCACTGGACTCCCACATAGTTGACCACAGTTTAAGTCCTGGACCTGGTCGCTTGCTTTCTAGCTTTCTCTCTCTCTCTTTATCTCTCTCTCTCTCTGACTCTCTTTCACTAGCTCTGTCCCTCTCTGGTCAAATTAAAATAAATAAAGTTAAAATAAAATAATTATTTAAAAAAAAAGCCTCAGAGGGCCAGCAGGTAGAGGTTAAGGCACTGGATTCCATATGGCCAACTGTGTGGTTTGAGTCCTGGACCTGGCAGCTTGAAAATCACGCTGGGCACGTGTGTGTGTGTGTGTGTGTGTGTGCGCCCAAAATCCTGAGAGGAGCCTGGAGGAGAAAGGGTTCTGGCATGGCCATCTCCCTTGTGTGTGGAGGGTGGTCGTGGGGGCTTTGATTTCTCACTTTCTCTCTGGTGAGCTCACGTGCCCAGTAGCAAAACAAACAATCTCAAAAAAAAAATTTTAGAATGTTTTGTTTGCTTGTATACAGATTTTGGAAAAGGGTCTTATTTGGGGAGAATTTTCTAACTTCAAAAATAAGAATCTTAAAGCATCTAAGGCACATTAGGTAACAACAAAACAAGCTCTGAAGAGAATGTTGTCATGTAGCAGAATGCTGGCATTTTCAAATATGCCAGCACTAAGAAAATATACCACCTTTCTGAGTATTTTCCAGAAACATTCTAGAACAGGATATTATCAAAAGAAAGAATTCAAACAGAGAAGTTGCAGTTCAAAGAGACGAGCAGCTAGCACTGAAAACAGTTCTTGTAGGGAAGGAGTCTTGATAATTGATGTAACCACAGTCATACCGATATGAAAATGGCCAAAGATAAAATAAGCAATTCACAAAGGATGAAATATAAATGGTTGGTAAAATGTGAAATGGTCAGGAGTCTATATGGTAAAATCACAAAGAAGTACCTCTTTTCAACATATCAGTTTTAGTTTTTTTGTTTTGTTTTGTTTTGTTTTGTTTTGTTTTGTTTTGCTAGAGGATGCATGTGCTTGTGGCAGGATGGGGAGGTGAGAAAGTGAGAAAACACCCACACCACAACCTCTTCTCCTCCATTCTCCTCTTGGAATTTTGGGCAGGTTCGCACATGTGCCCAGTGTGTTTTTTCAAGGTGCCTGGGTCCAGGATTCAAACCACACCATCGGCCAGGTGGGATCCAGCCACTTTAACTACCATACCACTTGCTGGCTCCAGTTTGTGTTTGCTTTTTTTAAAAAAACTAAAAATAATTATGAACAGAAGGTGTTTGACAGAGTCATACACTGGTTGAAATTGGGATTACAGTCATAATTGCAATGACTGTAGTCTATCGAATCACACTGACGATCTATAAATCAAAAATAAAAAGTGGGAGGAATAAAACAAGCCAGCAAATAAGCAAAAACGTTCTTGCAGGTGGCCATTGCACCAAGTTCTCATTCTGAAATGAAAAGCATTGTTTTTCCTTTGTATTAGGATCTTCATCGGAGTAACCCAGTGGTCCCAGTTGATGAGGAAGAGCCCTTCTTTCCAGAAAAAGGCTAATAATGTACACAGAATTGGAAAAATCACAACTTGCAACCCCTAAAAAAATAATTAAACCAAGAATTACTGACAGATGCTGAAAAGGCTGGGGAGCTGGTGCAAAAGTTATTGCCCTCCAGATTACTAGCCAGTTCCAAAGTGACTGTCACCACATAAACCCAGCCATCAATCTTAATATTGTTAATAATAAGAGAACCAGAGCTTCATTATGCTCCTCCAGGTGGGATGCAGTGTTTGGCCTGAATCAAATCAAGCCTTGAGATCCAGCTTCCAATTATAGAAAATATGAAAGTTACTGTTAAGTGATACCACAAGAAAGCAATCATATAAATCCAGAAATTGAGATACTCTAGGAAAAAAAAAAGTATCATCAATTTATAGGAAAAATAGAAGGCTGAAGAGAATATCTGTTCTAGGTTAAAATAAGGATGCTGATGGGAGAGGCTGTGCTTATATGAGGACAGAGGGAGGGATATGCGAAATCTCTGTACCTTCCACTCAAGTTTACTGTGGACCTAAAGCTGCTCTTTAAAATATAGTCTCAGGACCAGTAAACACACACACACACACACACACACACACACACACAGTCACTATACACACTTGGGACCAGTGGTGGCACAGCTATAAAATGTGACAGTGAGGTTGACTCACACAGGAAAATTCAGGACCAGCAGATGGCTTAATGATTTACGTCACTGGATTCCCAGATAGTCAACCCCAGTTCCAGTCCCGGACCTGATGGCTTAAAACTTAGTCCAAGCACATCTGTGTGTGTGCCTGAGATCCCAAGAGGAGAATGGAAGAGAATGGATTGCAGTGTGGCCATCCTCTGGGTGGTGGGGGAGATTTCTCTCTTTCTGTCTCTCTCTCTGTGTCTCTCAGGCAACAACATGCACCCTATTGCAAAAATCTGCCAAAGAGGGAACCAGCAGTTGGCATAATGGCTATGTCACTGGACTCCCACATAGTCGACCACGGTTCGCATCCCGGACCCGGTGGCTTAAAACTCACACCGGGCGCGTGTGCGTGCGTGTCCAAGATCCCGAGAGGAGAATGGAGAAGGGATTGCGGTGTGACCATCCCTCCTGAGGGGTGATTTCTCGCGTTCTGTCTCTATGTCTCTTTCTGTCTGTCTGGTGAGCGCACGCACCCTACAGCAAAAACCTCTCCAAAAAAATTAAAAATCTGCCAAAGAAAGAGTTGCAAATTTATGTCCAGGGACATCCCTGAGTACTCCTGGCACACAAATGTCCATGATCCAGGGACGGCTAAGGCTGAGGGTAGATCACAATGTCAAGAGCCTATTTGAGATGTTGTATCTCTCTCTCTCTTGCTCATGAAATAAATCTCAACAAACACACACTCTTTCTCTCACTCACGAAATAAATTTCAACAAACACACACACACACTCTCGCTTACTCATGAAATAAACCTGAACAAGCACTCTCTCTCTCACTCATGAAATAAATCTTAAATGCTCTCTCTCTCTCTCTCTCTCTCTCTCTCTCTCTCTCTCAGAGACCCAGCACCCAAATGCAATGACAATTTTTTACTGGACCTTAATATGAACAAACTTAACGTAAAAGACATTTTGGGAATAGGCGGAAAAACTTGAGTGTGCTGTTCTTATGGTTGTGGAGGAATGTGCTCTTATCCAGATATGCTCCAGATATGCACATCAAAGTACTTAATAGTGAACTGTCATGAAAACTGTATGTACTTTAAAAGACTTCAATGAAAAAAGTAAAACATGACAAAATCATTAAAATAATTAAATCTAGGTTACAGGCATATGGTGTTTACTGTACTATTTACTTTTTTTTTTTTTTTGAAGAGGTTTTTGCTATAGGGCATGTGCGCTTGCCAGACAGAGAGAGAGAGAGAAAGAGAGAGAGACAGAGAGACAGAAAGCAAGAAATCATCCCCCCAGGGGGGATGGCCACACTGCAATCCTTTCTCTTCCATTCTCCTCTCGGGATCTTGGGCACGCACGCACATGCACCCGGCATGAATTTTAAGCCACTGGGTCCGGGACTCGAACCGCGGTCGACTACATGGGACTCCAGTGACATAGCCATTATGCTAACTGCTGGTCCCATTATACTATTTACTTTTTTCTGGGCATTTACGATATTCATAATATATAAAAAGCATTTTTAACATATAGCATTTGTAAGGGTTTGAGGAAACATCCCATGCATATTGTTGGTTGCAGTACAGGTTGATATAAGCTTCTTGGAAGACAATTTGGAATATATAACTTTGATCTTTAAACATACACACCTTTTGATATATCTTTAAGGTCTATTCAATGACTAGTGACAAAAGGACAGAGGATATGTTTACAAATATTTATTAGAGCATTATTTACAATATAAAAAATGAGATGATAGGAAAATAGGTAAAAATATGACAATATATTATTATTTATGATAAAGAATACTGTTACTGTGATTTTTTTGTCACTATTGTCATTTTTTTAAAGTTACTGGAGAGTGTATGTACTCACCAGAGAGACAGAAACAGAGAGAGAATAAGAGAAAGGGAGAAAGCATCCCACAATGAGGTGTGATGTTGCCACAAGCTTTCCTAGATTTCTGCGTCCTGTCAGGAGTTTGGGCATGCTCACATGCCTGGCATATTTTTCAAGCCTCCAGAGCCAGGATTCAAACCACAGTGGGCCATCTGAGATCTAGCACCCTTAACCACTAGGTTTTGGGGCCACCCTACCATATTTTTGTTTCAAAGAACAAAATAGGTGTAGATTTATCCTATCAGTTGACTAGGGCTGACATAACAAAATACAACAGAAATTTCTTTTCTCACAGGTTGGAGGTTAGACGTCCAAGCCAAGGTGTCAGCAGGGCTGGTTTTTTCTGAGGCCTCTCCTTAGTTTGTGGATGACCATCTTCTCCCTGTGCCTCATGAGGTCTTCTTTCCCTACCTATTAATCCCAAATTTCTAATCTCCAAAGACATCAGTCACGTGGGATTGGAACCCACCCTAAAGATCTCCTTTGAATTTAATTGCCTCTTTGAAGACCCTCTCTCCAAATACAGTCACATTCTGAAGTACTGTGAGTTAGGACTTCAACATATGAAATTTTGAAGAATACAATTCAGCTCATAACATTTACTGACATGGAAAGATGCTCATAATTTTGATAGTGTTTTGTGTGTTTATTTGTTTTGTTTTTTAAATTTGCTAGAGGGCACATGCATTTGACAGAGAGGGAAAGAGAGAGAAAAGGAAAGTGTGAAAGCACACCCTATGGGAATGGCTACATCACAAATCCTCCATTTCGCCTTTTGGGAATTTGAGCATGCATGCTCACATGCCCAATGAGTTTTTCAAGCACCTGGCCCAGGACTTGAACCACCTAATGGTTCATGGGAGATTCAGATACCTCAACCACCATGCCACCAGTTGGCCCCATCCCCATTTTTTAATTAAGTAAGAAACAGAATGTGGATAGTGTAATTTCTCCCCAAATTAAAAAAAAAATGATAAAACAAAACTACTATTTTATATATATATATATATGTGTATATATATATATATATATATATATATGTCTTATATATAATATATATATGTGATTTGAAGTCATTAAAAACTCTGGAAAGACAGATACCAAATGTTAATAAATGTTTCCCCTGGGAAATAAAACTATAGTGAGGGATAGAAGGGAGAAACAGACATCCTCTTTATTTTTATGAGCATGGGTTACTTTTATAATTTGCAACTTTTCAGCTTAACAAATACAATTACAGTGTATACTGCAAAAAGGAAAAGTTTTGAAAGTCCTTACTGAAATGAGGGTTAGGGACTGGCATTCAGTATCAGGTAGATTATCAAATACAGGAGGATGGGAAGAAAAACAATTAAACTATGCCAAACAATAGATTACATAAAGAGAAATAAAAACATGTTGTTCAGGGGTTAGCAGGTTATGTGGTGGTTAAGGCACTGGACTCCCATATGGTCAACAGAGGTTCAAATCCTGGACCTGGAAGCTTGAAACTCATGCTGAGTATGCATGTGTGCATAGCCAAAATTCCAGGACAAGAATGGAGGAAAGGAGATTGTGTCATGGGCATCGTCCCCAGGAGTGATTTTTTCACTTTCTCTCTCACTGTCTCTCTCTACTGTTCTCTGGCAAGTACATGCACTCTGTGGCAAAAAGCCTTAAAAAAAAAAAAAAAGAATATATTGTTCTGAGGTTGCATTTGATAATTAGATATAGGTTTAAAGCTCTCTTTGAAACTCTTTATGATGTAACTGAACTGGTAGAATTAAAAGCAGAATTCACCTCCCTTCCACATTACTGCAGCAGATAATAACAAACGAAACATTCGATACATGTAAAATAAGAACAAAAAGGAAGGAGGAAAGGAAAAGAAATATTTCAAAAATAAATACAGTAAGTGAAAAAAAGAAAGAGCTAAGGTAGTCAATATACGTAAGAGTTCAAATTATAGCATCACTATGTGTCCGGTACTGTGCTAAACACTGCAGATAGCAGAATCAGCCTGCAACTCTTTCTGGCTGTTATGTTTAAAACAAGGCTAATCCCTGGAGAGAGCTCTATGCAGTTAGCAACAAGTGTCTTGGTTAGAAATCTTGAAGAAAGGAAGCTAGGTGAGATGAATTAGTTTGTGGTGCATCTGGGGTGTTGAAGATCACAGGCCCTTATCGTGAGCCTGACATGTCCTGGGGGGCAGCAGAGAACCTCCAGATCCATGTGTCAAGAGAACAGGAAGGTAGTCTAGCACCGGATAAGCACAATCTTCCCTACCTCCTGGACCTAGGCACCATCCCAAGAATGAGGCAAGTGTGGAGGGGCAGGAAAGCCAAGATAGTCTTTGTCTGATAGTTGAGAAGAATGAGGAGGTGACAGTCAAAAATTAAGTTTTGAAAACGATGTAATATTTCTTGCAAGTCTGAATTTTTGGACTGAGATTCATATTGTCTATACATAGTCTCCTCATTTGATTCTCTACAATTTTATTATCTTCATTTTACAGAAGAGGAAAAAGGTTTTCTAAGGTTAATTGTCCTGAGGTCATAAAACTAGTAAGTAAAACTAGAACTCAAATTCGGGTCTACCTTGCACTGAAGGCTTGCTAGCTATTATTCTCTGCTGCCTGGAATCTGTTTTGTCTTCTCTCTACCACCCGCACCCAATCCATACTCCCAAAAGTTGTTAAGTTAGGTGTCATCCCTTCTTCTAGGAAGCCACTATTGAGGGTCCCCCTGTTAGGTCTCCCTTAGTACCCTAACTTCATCTGTATCACAGACCATAATGTATTATATTTTTATTGCCAGAGGGCACAAGTGCTCACCAGAGAGAGAGAAAAAGAGAGAAAGCACCCCCAATGGAGCATAGTTATACTGCAATCCTTTTCCTCCATTTCTCCAACCTATAGGTATTTTGGGCACAAGTACATGTCAATGGCATTTTTTGCTATAGGGTGTGTGCAGCTCACCAGAGAGACAGAAAGACACAAAAAGAGAAATCACCTCCGGGGGAAAATGGCCATGTTGCAATCCCTTCTCCTCCATTCTCCTCTTGGGATTTTGGGTATGAGTTTCAAGCTACCAGGTTCAGGACTCAAACTGTGGTCAACCACGTAGGGGTCCAACACCTTAACCACTACACTACCTGCTGATTCCAATAGGGCATGTTTTTCAAGCCAAAGCCTGGGACTCAGTTCTCTACACAGGGTTTAATCACCAGGCTAAGGGGCCCACTGACTATGTGAAATTATGATCCCTGTACATGTTGTCTTCCACTAGACAGTGAACTCTGAGAGCAGGAATTACCCACCTGTAGTGCCTGACATATAGTGTCTAGTTCTACACTAGAAAACTATCACTTGCAGTTGATTGTTTTCCTCACTAAACTCTGAATTTCATAAGGTCAACAATACATCTGGTTTTATGCACCATTAAATCACCGTAGCCTTAAACAGTGCCTGGCACAGATTAGTTTTTCAATAAATATTTTCGAAAGAAAGAATGAATGAATAATTCAGTAAGTAACCTCCTCTATTTACTGTGACTCTGAGTCACATTCCAAGAATAAGCAGTTTCTTGGGACCAGCAGTTAGCGTAATGGCTGTATTGCTGGACTCCCATATAGTCGACTGCGGTTCGTGTCTCAGACCCGGTGACTTAAAACTCATGCTGGGCGCGTGTGCTTGAGTGCCCAAGACCCCAGGAGGAGAATGGAAGAGAACGGATTGCAGCATGGCCATCCCCTCTGCGGGGTGATTTCTCGCTGTCTCTCTGTCTCTGTCTGTCTGGCGAGCGCACGCACCCTATGGCAAAAACCTCTCCAAAACAAAAAGATAAGCAGTTTCTTGACGTCCCTTTTTTTTTGAATTATCTAGTATTTGAAATTATTTATACACTTGAACATTTTTAGTCATCATTATTCTCCATTTTCATCCTTACGTTCAGATGGAACATGATCTCCACAATCTGGAAGTGTGAGATTTTTTACATAGCCTTGGATTTATCCTATTGCATACTGCTAGTGAATACTTTCGATCTCTCTGGCTTTGGCTAAGTGCCAGAAGGTTGTGAATCAGGTGGAATCTAAGGATGAAGTGAATAGTTCGCCTCTAGTTGACAAGCTTGCTTTTCTGTGAGATAATCGTGTTAAAGTCACACGTTCCTAGGTGTGACCCTGTAGCGACAAAATCTTCTTGCTGAGAATGATTACATATTTGACTAATGAAATTAAAAGTGTAGGATAATATGAGTTGAAATAGTATTTGCCAGTCAAGGATGTGACCTTTTAAAAATAAATAGAATATATGCCCTCATTCAATAAACGAAAAAGCCTATCTCCAAATTCCCTTCCTAGTGGTTTGCCTGGACTGACAACCCCACGGACAAAGGAACGGACCGAGGTCCTGCCGACCAGCGTCTGCAGCAAAAGCACTCACCCGGTGGGCGGAGCCGCCGCTGCCTCCCGGTACCCGAAGGCGGAGGGGGCGTGGTCGGGGCGGATCTAGGCGGAGGGGGCGGGGCCGCAGAGGGCGAGAGGCAGTCTGGGAAGCGGCGCCATATTGGCGTCGGCCGCGCTGTATTGTCATAAATAGAGCCGGTTTTGTGGTGTTTCCACTACTCGGTTGGATGCCTCGGCCACAGTAAGAGAGAAAGTGAACGGGCCAGCGAGCTACCAGCGACCAGAGCACAGTGGACAAGGGGAAAAGGGAAGAGCAAGAACAGGACTCCAAAGCGAAAGACACTTGCTGAGGAGGGAGACGCAGGAAGCGATGAAAGAGATGTCTGCGTAAGTGGTGGGGGGCGGCGGTTGGGGGCGAGGCGGAGAAGGGTGGGTTGGAGTGGTCAGCCCCAGGCCTGGTTTCGGTTCCTTGCCCCCTCGCGCCCTTCCTGCAGTTTGTCCTGGGGGTCTTCCCTTTCCCCGCTCCCGGCCGGACCGCAAGGGCATCTCCCCTACACCCGGAGACTCACCTGGCCACCCCTGCACGGACTCGGGGACTCCCGGAGTCCTCATCTGTCCCCGGCGGTCCCGCCTCTGAGAACGCCCCCAGACAAGGCTTCAGAGGGAGAAAGGCGCGTGTGTCTGTGGGGAGAAATGGTCGGTCACTCTCCTGCCCCCAGCACTGTCTGAGCCCGTCTGCTCCTGTCTGCATTGGCGCAAATACCATTCCCCTGCCTCCCCCTCCTCCCTTCCCGACCGGCTGTCTCCAGGTCGTCAGGAGTGAATGACCTATTCCGGCCCGGTGGGTTTCTCTTTAATAAAGACTAGGTCTTTTCGCCAAAGCCGCCACCCTCCAGCCTCCCCACCTACCACAATGTCTACCGGTCTTTACCTCCTGTTCACACTTTGATAAGTCAGACATAGTTTCCATCGTTGTCAAGATCTTGTGGTAGCTTCTTATATTTTGGTACATTGGAAAATAATTCAAATGTACAGAAAAATTCACAGAATAACCTAAGCCATCGTTTGTATAGACACCAACCATTTCTCCCAAAGCATAATATATGTTATATATGTGTGTGTAGGGGTAGGTGTGTACACATGTATATGACTTCTTTATTTAAAAGTAATAAAACATTCCAAATACATCTGAAGGACTCTCCTTCCTCCTTCTCTAGTCCCATTCATTCCCTTTTCCAGAGGACCCCACAGTCCTTAATTTGATGTTTATTGTAGCTGCATGCTTTTTAAATGCTATTACTACATGTGCATCTGCCCATAATGACTGGCATTGTTTTACTTGTTTTTATAGTTTATGTAACTACAATAGTATCATGTCATTCTGCAACCTGCATGTTTAGTGCAACTTGGTATCTTTGAGCTTTGTCCAATATTTGTTAATATTTTCAGTCTTAGTTAATTTATATTAACTACTGTGTTGTATTTTATTGTAGGGATACAACTTAATTTAGTCCTTTTCTTGTTAGTGACTATTTCAAGTTCTGCATAAAGTTTTTAATGTTACAGTATAGCAGTGAACATTCTTTTGCATCTCCTTGTACTTTTGTTCCAGAAATTCTCTAGCCTGTAAATGAAATTGGTGGATGGAAGGGAATGTGGGATTCTGTTGTTTACCCCCCCACCCCATGAAGGAGGTTCAGAATCCTAGATTTGGGCTAGCGGAGAGCTAGAGAGCTGACTTTTTCATCATACAAAGTGAGACCCTGTATCATAGTTGGTGTCAGAACTGAAGTATTTTTGGAAGGGAGAATGGAGTGGTGGGAAAAGGTTGGGGACTTAAGATTCAGGCTCTTCTTTCTTTGAACTTTAGGAACTTACCTTTAAAATGGCACTTGTTCATTACCTACCTCTCAGGGTTATTGTCGCAATCAACTGAATGATCATGTGTAAAGAGTCATTCTGTCTCATCCATTTACAGTATACACACACAAAAATGTCAAAATACCTGTCTAATTCACTAAGAGGTAAAAATTTAAAAATCTCTAAGAAATTAGAACTTGAAATAACCAGTTGTGTTTGTTCCAAGAAAATAAATACTAGAGAGAAATTAAAGTAGCTAGTATTGATGTTTCCCTTTTGTTTATTTGAGTCACTGTGGAAAGTATATAGGCTATTTTATCTTCTACTTGACTCTCCCTCTTTTCCTACCTAATGAAATCTTTAGCCAATGAGCATGTCTTACTCTGAGATTAGTGGTGATAAACCAGTGTTTTGACCCATTAAAATCCAGGAATAATTCAACAACGACTTTTATAGTTGTGTGTGTTATTTTTTTACAGGGATTATTTATTCAATTCATAAGATTCCTGTTTTTGTTTTTTTGTTATAGGGCTCGTGCTCTCAAAGGAGCAGAGAAAGAGAGGGAAAGTGAGAAATCCGCCTCCAAGGGGAATGGCCACACTGCAGTTCCTTCTGCTTCATTCTCTTGGGATTTTTGGCATACACTCATATTTCCCCAGCATGTTTTTCAAGCCATCAGGTTAGGGACTCAAACCATGCAATTGGCCACATGGGATTCAGCTGCCTTAGCCTCCATGCCATAGGCTGGCCCAAAAATTGCATTTTATTTATTTACTTTTGTAAAGTTTGTTTCTTTCATGAGAGAAAGAGACAGAAACAGAAACAGACAGGTACCCACACTGCAATCCCCCAGCCTTTCCAGTCATCCAAAGTTACTTCTGGTATGTTGCTCCTGACATATTCCTGGCATATCACTCTTGGATCAACCTGAGATCTGAACCAGGGGCCTTTCCATTTGACTCCAGTATTGAACAGCAGCACCCTACTGCCTGCATCATAGCAGCTGTGCATGTTAGATTTTATTCTTACTGTGGGTGTTAATACCCCTTCACAAAAGCCTGGTAAAGATAGGTGGTAGGATTATTTGGCTAGTGTGTTTGTTTTTACTTTACTTTAATGGCAAAATTAAAAGTTTTACTTATCCCTCTTGGTCTCAAAATTTATTTTGAAATTATTGGCTTGTGTCAACCCAGAAATTCTGTTGCATTTTAGTTAAGACTAATGTCCTAATAGCTAGAGTCTTTGGAAGGTAGCTTGTATTGTGTCCCATAAAAAAGTTGCCATTTAGTGTAAAAAACTGGATAATTATTCAGTGTGAAAATGATATGGGTACCAGTCTAAAATGTACAGAACAATTAACGGAGTCACAAAATTTTAAGAGAATAAACTCTGATCCACACAAAGGATGCTAATATAGGTTTCCTAAGGACAAATCTAATTGTGATTTCTTCTTAAAAGCCAGATTATTTCACAAGGACTTCTAATGGGATGTTTTGTTTCTTTGGGGGGGTGGGGGGTGGGAAGAGGCATTGTTTTACTAAGACCTTTTTTTTTTTTTTCAAGTGGTTGCCTGCTTTTGAAAGGTTCCAGAATCTGGATGGTACTTGACTGAAGCCTGCAGGGTGTAGTGGAGGTAGCTCTGGCACAGATCCCATTCTGGCTCTTTGCATTTGAGCTGAGTGGTGTTAGTACAGTTGTCCTGATGCCAGCACATGCTGCTTTTGGCTTGAAAAGACATCCTAGCCATGAAGGCTGAAGCAGTATGAATAGCCCTTCATAAACATAGACACAAAATACCCATTTTTCCATTAAAAACAAGTGCCTGCCCTTACTGTTAGTACTTAGTAAACTTTTACCATGAGTGGTTTGAGGGATTCAATATATCAGTGTAACGTGGTGCTTGAAAATTTTTTGCTGTTTCCTATTTCTTAAACAGAAACACCGTGCTGGATAGCCAGCGTCAACAAAAGCATTACGGAATTACCTCTCCAATTAGTTTGGCATGTCCTAAAGAAATCGATCATATTTATACACAGAAATTAATTGATGCCATGAAACCATTTGGGGTCTTTGAAGATGAAGAAGAACTGAACCACCGGTATGTCACTGAAAAACATAAAATATGTTATAGTACATTATTTAATATTTAATTCTCAGATATATATTGAATATTCACTGTGTCCCTTCTGGGTATACAGAAATCACACACACACACACAAAATTTTGGCCTTGCTGGAGTTTATATTTTAGGTGAAAGTTAAAGGAAGAGACTAACAATAAGCCAAATAAGTAAAATAAATACAGTATTACACCTGATAAGTAACACTAAGAAAAATAAAATGGAGGTAGAGTTTTCCAGGGAAGGCCTTATTGAGAAAGTGACATCTAAGAGAAAATTTGGAGGGGGGGGGGAGCCATGTGGACATTTGAGAGAAGCGTGTTCTAGGCAGAGTACATAGCAAAATAACCTGGGTGTCTGAGCCGAATGAGTAAGCAGGGAAAAACTGGTTTAAAGAATGGGAGGTGGGCAAAGGCTTAGAGGGCAAGGACACTGAAGACCTTGTAAGTCATCATCAAGGTTTGGCTTTATGCTGAGTGAACTAGAAAGCTGTTAGGGTTTTGAGTGGAAGATCGAGATGCTCTGACTCTTGTTTTAACAGTCACTTGGACTGCTATATCAAGGATAGTACAAAGAGGGGTGCAAGGTAAGAAACATACTAGTTAGCAGGCCATTATTGGGTTGTCAGGAAAGCCATGAAGCATTTTTGCATAGAAAAAGAAAAATATGATGACTTTCCTGACAACCTAATACAATAACCATGATAATTCTAGAGGGAATCATGGTGGCTGGAACCTGGAGGATGGCAGTGAAGGTGATAAAAATTAGTAGGATTCTGGAGGTATTTTAAAGTAGGGTTGTCAGAGAGTTTCATAACTAGAATGTGAGAGAGAGATGTCAATACCAGTGCCAAGGTATTTGGTCTCAACACCTTGAAGGTTGACGTTCCATTATCTGGAGAAGATTGAGGGAGAAACAGGTTTTAACAGATCAAGAGTTTTTTCATGTGTTGTCTTTGGAATGCCTAAAACCTACTTTTCTTTTTTAAATGTAAATATGCTTATGTAATTGGTTTCAAGTTTATTTAAACAATACCTAACTTTCTTTTTTTTGGAGAGAGATTTTTGCTGTAGGGTGCATGCGTTCGCCGGAAAAACAGAGAGACAGAAAGACAGAAAGCAAGAAATCACCCCCAGGGAGGATTGCCACTCTGCAATCCCTATCAGGATTTTGGGCACGCATACACATGCACCCGGCATGAGTTTCAAGCCACCAGTCCAGGACTTGAACTGCAGATGACCATGTGGGAGTCCAGCAACATAACCATTATGCCATCTGCTGGTCCCAACACCCAGTTATTAAGTAGAAGTATATCACAAAAATTAGGCACTAAGTAATTTGCCTATTTTAATTATCCAAAGACATATTATGCAATGGAAGAATATTAGTCTCTATTGTCACACCAAATAGATTTAATTCCATTGTAAGGCCAAGAAAATTGACAATTCAGTTGCCCTTCACAGCCTCATTGAAGGTAATTATATAATTTTTTGGTTAGGCTTTTTGAATTTTGAAAATAGCTAAAGATAAATACTATTATCACATTTGTCATATCTTCAGCATTCTTAAGAATCTGAGAGATGTGCCTTGTAGCAATAGATGTTACGGCATTACTGTATGTATAATATGCTGTTACCCTATCACGAAGTCAGCAGTACACCCTATATGTTTGTTTATTTAACATTACTTGGTTTTTGTTGTTTGGTTTTAGTTTGTTTTAGTTTTCATTTAAAGCATGTTAATTTTTATTTTAGGCTGGTTGTTCTTGGCAAATTGAACAATTTAGTAAAAGAGTGGATTTCTGATGTCAGTGAGAGTAAGGTAAGACTCCAAACCACATGAAATTCCTACATTTTGGCAGTAAGATACAGGAATTGAGAATTATCTGAAATATGTAATAACTTGACTTTCTGGTATACTTGGGAATGAATTGGTCTACACGGTGGTATTTCTAAATAGAAGAGGATTTGCCCCAGGGGTGGCCAATACATAGCTGCAAGTCAATGTAAATGTCTTGTTTGGCCCATGTGTAAGGGTCCAAATTTTAAATATCAGGAGATTTTACTTACAAAACTTAATTTTAGATTAACTGTGAGATATCAGATTTGGCAACACTGGGCCTGCATTTGTACACAGCTGGAAGAGGTTTGAATGGGACTTGGCTCCAACCTGCCAGTCCCTCTTCTCTTCCAGTCCAACCTTTCTGTTTTCTCTGATGCCATGATTGCCATTTATTCGTTTCTGTGTTTCTCATGAAAGATTCTCTTGTTTACATACTGGCTGGCCCTTGAGACATCAGAGTTCACAAACTACTTTGTAACTGCACAACTTTTTTTCTCTTGTAATATAGTATTGTTTCTTTCTGAAATTGATTACCTTTTTTCTCCTTTTTTAGAGTATTTTTAATATAATTGAGTTTTCATTATTGTCTTAGAATCATCCTGTGAATACACTATGGCTGCACTAAAGCATGTTCAACTTAGTGATAACTGTTCGCATCTTCACTAAGTGGCCCAGACTGTTGTATTTTAAATGTTTATTCTTTATAATTTTTAAAAAGAGGAAGTAACAAAAATAATATTATATGGATACTTTTTTAATTTGCTAGAGGGTATGTGCACTTGTAAGAGAAAGACATGGGTGGGGGGAGGGTGGCAAGATGGAGGAGCAGTGAGAAATCACCTCCTGTGGGGAATGGTTACTCTACAATCCCTTCTTCATTTCTCCTTTTGGGATTTTGGACACACACACACATTCACTTGACAATATGTTTCTCAAGCTGCCAGGTCTGGGACTCAAACTGCACAGGCAGTCATATGGGATCCAGCTGTCTTAACTACCATGCCACTGACGGCCTCCTCCTCACTGCCCTGCCTTTTCTTGAATTTTTGCCAGAGCTTGCATGTGCTCACGAGAAAGAAGGAGGGAGAGGGAAAATGATAAAACATCCCCCATGGGGCATTGTCATGCCACAGTCCCTTTTCCATTTCTCTCTTCTGTTGGGATATTGGGCGCTCATGCACGCACACCCAGCATGTAATTGAATCCAGTCCAGGACTTGAACCACGCAGTTGGTCATGTGGGACCCAGATGCTTTAACCACTATGCCATGGGCTAGCCCCAGATACTTTTATTCAAATTAATCAGATATTATGTAGAACACTTGTACTTGGCATTATGAGTAAATATGGAGAAGTGGTAGATACAGCTCTCACCTTTGAGGCCCCTAAATATGGTTGAAGAGATGAGTCATTTAAAAAGAATCAATAAATATAGTAAAAAAGAATTTAAAGATTATAATGGTAGAGGAGCACAGAGGAAAAAGAACTTGTTATGAAGAGATTATAATCAGAGAAGGCTTCATGGAAAAGGTACAACTTGAAGTGAACTTTGAAAAATGGATGCTGTTAATAAGGGACTCAAGAATGAAGTATTTGAGGCAGGGACAATGCTAAATACAGTGGAGGGGGTGGAGTGAAGTGTTGCCATTTGGAGCTTCAGAAAGGAAGAAAAGGAGACAAGGTAAGAAAGATCAAAGGGAATGTATTATGGAGACTTTGAATAGCAGACTAGAATGCTTACTTCAAGATTCCTTGGCAGAAAAGTGCATTGGCAAGTTTTGAACAGAAGAGCTACATAGAATTTTAAAAGTGTGGGGACCGTAAATGGTGTGGTAGTTAAGGCACTGGACGCTCCCATGTGGCCGACTACGTTTGAGTCCTGGACCTGGTGGCTTGCTTTCTAACTTTCTCTCTCTCTCTCTCTGAGTCTCTTTCTGGTCAAATTAAAATAAATGAATGAATAAAAAAAAGAGCTATATAATAGATTAATTTAAGAACATCAGCCAGAGAATTTTATACAACATAGAATAAGAGAAAAAAGATTTTTCTCTTGAACAATGGGTAAGAAGGGTAACTTAGGATACTATTAAATAGCCTAGAACTGGGGACTAGTTGTATAGAAAGGAGACAGCACACCTGAGGAATATAAACTGAGACATGGTAAGCAGCCATGAATAATCGTGATTATGTGTTTGGGTGGTAGGAATAATGAGGAATAGAGAGATCAGAAGGGATACCTGGTTCTTAGGAAGAATTTTTTGTTTGAAGCATGGATATTGAAGTGGATCAGGTTGTCTTTAGTGAAAATATTTGATAGTTGGAATTGGCTCTAGAAAGAGGTGAAAACAGCATTTTAGTTATAGTACAAGGAAATGTTGATTAAAGTTGTTAGATTAGCTCTTATAAGGGCATTATGTCAAGAACGACCCCACTTTCTTACAGAAAGGTTGTAGAACTAGAATAAAGAAATAAAGCATCTCTGTCACAGAAACAAAAAGGATATGACTGGCCTGTCTGTCATGTAAAGAGCTGAAGGCACCTTAGTTCGGTAGTTAGGAGTTCTGTGGTGACTGTTGAGAGAGGCGCAGCCAAGAACAGGCGGTTGGAGGGGGCAAGTAGACCAGTAGGGTCATGTGATAAAAAATGTTTTTCATAAGAGAATATGTTTAGTCTTCCCTCTGGGAACACCCTCATTACTTCAAATACAGTACTTTTACAAATCTTGTCATACCAGGGTTGACAAATATATAGTTAAGAAGGGCTGATAGGTTACTCAGAAGGTTTGAGTCTCGGACCTGGCTGCTTGAAAAACATGCTAAGTGTGTGTTTGTGCGTATGAGTGCCCAAAATCCCAAGAGTAGAATGGAAGAGAAGGGATTGTGGCTCGGCCATCCACCCCTGGGAGGGTGATTTCTCATTTTCCCTCCCTCTCTTCATGAGCATGTGTGTCCTATATCAAACTAAATGGGGAAAAAACAGATGGTAAGAACTTAGGTGATTATCATGCTAAATAATTTGTATAATTGAATGCCTTTTGCTTAATTTTGTTTTAATTTTAGAATCTTCCACCTTCTGTTGTGGCTACTGTTGGTGGTAAAATTTTTACGTTTGGATCCTACAGGCTTGGAGTACACACCAAAGGTAACTTTTTCTATATGTTCTAGGGCTAAGAACTTTGAATAACAAACTTGTCGTTCATACTTACAAAGTGCAAAAGAACAAAATTCCCATCATCTCACTACTTGGAGCTAATCATTGTTAACATTTTCTTATACTCATCTGCTGTACTTTCTACTGTACATAAGTTTTTGTGTGTTTTAACAGAAATATAGCACATAATACATGCTTTTTGATAAATACTTTGGTTTGTAGGAGCTGACATTGATGCACTTTGTGTAGCTCCAAGACATGTGGAAAGATCTGATTTTTTTCAATCTTTTTTTGAAAAATTAAAACATCAAGATGGCATCAGAAACTTAAGAGTAAGTATTCTCTGGCATTTGCCATTTTGAACTTGGTAGCAAATAGTTGTAAAAGCTAAAGCTGATGATTCTTTCTCCTAAGAAGTAGTTGTATATTATTGAAGTAGCATAATGATTAAGAACATAGGCTATTTAGTTATTATATAAATGCTGGTTTTCCTCTAAAATCTACCACTTACTAGCTTTTAAACATTGATCAAGTTAACAGTTCTCTCTGAGCCTGTTTCTTCATAGGTAAGATAGGGATGTGGTGATTAATTTTTATAAGATATTTTTGGGAACTGATGAGATAATTCACATAAACTATTTATGCTGCATCTCACATGGTGGGTGCTATTATAAGTAAAGTTTGGATAGTAATGCTTTTAAAATATATATCTAGGGGCTAGCAGATGGTGTACTGATTACATCGCTGGACTCTGACATAGTTTGAGTCCCAACCTAGTGGCTTCAAAATCATGCCGGGCATGTGTATGTGCATGCCCAAAACCCTAAGAGGAGGATGGAGGAGAAGGAATTGGGGTGTGGCCATCCCCCTGGGCGGGGGGGGGGGGGGGGGGGGGGTTGGTTAATTTCTCACTTTCCCTCTCACTGTCTCTGTCTCTCTCAGTGAGCACACAGGCCCTAAGGCAAAAATGTCTTTTTAAAAAAAAAAAGTGTCTTTCTAGCCATTCACTCAGCAAATAAGATTTTAGCCCTGAGACCAGCAGATGGGCATAATGGTTAGTCACTGGACTCCCTTGTACTTGACCACCGTTCAAGTTCACGGACCAGTGGCTTAAACCTTACACTGGGTACATGTGCATTTGTGCCCAAAATCCTGAGAGGAGAGTGGAGGAGAAGGGATTGCAGCACAGCCATCCCCCCCCCCGGGGGGGGGGGGGGGTGATAGCTTGTTTTCCATCACTCTCTGTCTATCTATGGTGAGTGCATGCACCGTATAGCAAAAAAAATTTTCAAAAAAAAATTTAGCACTAATAATTTGTCAGACAGTGGCCTTGGTCCTACAAATAAAATAATGAACAAGGTATTGTTTATTGCAAAAGAGGTTAGGGAATAAATAAACAAAATGGAGTTTTAATGCAATCTGAAGTACTGGGATAAGGCAAAATGAAATGCAAAGGATTTGTAATACGTGGAAATCTCAGAATGTTTTCAGACAAGAAAATTAAGACTTTGTTAGGTTTGGGGGCTTAAGAAAGGCTCAGAAGACAAATTTCCCCTAGATTCATCTAAATTATATTGGCTATATTACTTTGAAAGATTAGTCATGAGCTCTGATTACTTTTAAGTTCCTAATAGTAGTCTTTCTATCAATAAATACAGTTTTCCATTTAGGCTCAAGAAATGCTCAAGACCCATATGATAGCGGTTCTGCCTTCCAATTTCTGATATTTATTTTTAGGAAGATAGTAAATTAAATAACAACGGCCATAGGCATTTTATGTATCTTAAATAATACGGGTCACAAAGTAGAAGGACTTATCTAGAAGATTGAGACCAAGAACATTTTTCACTTTTTCTGTTGAGTTAATATACAGCTGGAAATTGTTCATAATTGTTCCCTCTTTTGTAGGCTGTAGAAGATGCATTTGTACCTGTTATAAAATTTGAATTTGATGGTATCGAAGTAAGTGTTTAATATTTTTCTGACTTTATAATTGAACTATTTAACCCCTAAATTTTATATGTTTTGTTTTTAAATCAAACATAGGTGCATATTTTTTTCAAATATTTTTTAAATCATTCCTTACCTTCCTCTATGATATTTCTATTAATATTTCTCACCATGAAAAATGCATCAACCTCCATCCCTACCTTTATGGCTTTTATATATACCCTTCTCACTTCTGTGATCTCCCAAAAATAATTGTATTATTATCATTTTTTTATTATCCTGGTATTTTATCTTGATGTTTCTTTTTGCTGCCCTCCAGTGTTTTCTTCTTTCTTCACTCAGTGTTTTAGTGGAGCTCATCCTGAGAAAGAGCACTTTTTTTTGGTATCTTGCATGTTTAAAAACATCTTTGTTCTGAGCCAGCTGGTGGCTTTGATGATTAAGGTGGCTGAATCCCACATGGCCGACCACACAGTTTGAGTCCTGGGCTGGTGGCTTGTAAAACACAACAGCTGTGTGTAAATGCATGCCCAAAATCCTAGGAGGAGAATGGAGGAGTAGGGTCTGTGACTTGGCCAATCCCCCCCCCCCCCCCCAGAGGGGGTGATTTCTCACTTTCCCAATCTCTCTGTCTCCGGCGAGTGCACGTACCCATTCCAAAACTAAAGAAACAACTTTATTCTGTCCTTACTCTAATTCTATCATTTGAGTGTAATAAGCAGTCTAGGTAGGAAACTATTTTTCTTAGAATTTTGAAGTCCTTTCTTCATTGTCTTCTACTTTCCATGCTGTGTTAAACTGTGATGCTACTGGATTCAGTTATTCTTTCTATATGACTAGTTTTGTCTCTTAGGAAGCTTACATTGTTTTTTGGTTTTGTTTTCATAATTGTAAATTTATGATAATATACTTCGGTATGTGTCTTTTCAACCAGTGTGCTAGGCGGTTATTAGTACTCTTTCAGTTTTGATACTCCTGGCCTAGCTGCAGCAGTACACACTAAGACCCTATGCTCTTAGACTGGGATATGGGAGGCCTGGATTTAATTCCTGGCCTAGCCTAAAAACCAGATATGGGAGCTTGCACCTGTGATCCCAGCTTCTCGGGAGGCTGAGGCAGGAGGATGAGCACCAAGCTGACCTGAGCAACATAGTGACACCCTGTCTGACAGAGCCAGGTGTGGTGGTGCACATCTGTGGTCCCAAATGGGAAGCTGAAGCAGGATGGTGACACAGCAAAACCCTGTCTAAAATACTAAGATAAAATAAGATAATAAAAATTTAGAAGCTCTTGTCCTTCAGTTGTTGGATAATTTATTAAATGCTATTGGATTTTCTGCCTTTGCTTTCTTTTTTTATTTTTCCTGGAATCTTATTTGTATGTTAGAGCTCTAGTACTGCTTTTTTTTTTTTTTTTTTTTTTTTTTTTCAGCTTAAGTACATTTTCATGTTTTTGTTCTGTTTGGGGGGGGTTTCTCATTTTTTAAACCTTCTATTTTTTTCATTTTTGCTGTCATATTTTTAATTTCTGAGAATACTTTTTTATTAGCTAATGTTCTTTTTTAATGTGTGTATGTATTTACAGCTCTTGTCCTTATTTTCTGGATATAACAATTTTTATGTGCTTTCTTAGGTTTACTGAGTCTGTTAACTTGTTTGTCTAGTAGGTCTTTGGGAATGTCATGATGTATTTTCTATACAAAAATGCATCATGACTTTCCTGACAACCCAATACTTTCTAGCCTTCATAGCTTTTGCTGTCGTCATCTTTTGTTCTCTTTTAACCTAGTGGGTTGTGCCTTTAAAATAAAAATAAAAATAAATAAAAAACAAAGTGAAATTTTCCTGGCGTTGTAGTGGGGTTTTAAGAGGAAGTGATGTAAATGTGTGTTGGATCTTCCATATTTATCCAGAAATACACTGACAAGGTTTTGGTGTTTTTTTTTTGTTTGTTTTTCTAATGGTTGGCACATGTGCTAAAATTAAAATACTTTACTTAATTTAACATTTTAATTACCTTAACAAACTTCATGGTGATTTTCCCATGTGAGATTGCCTACATAGACCTTTTGAAGTTTTGGTAGAACTTTTAATATTTTTGATGTGGGATGGGGGAGGATGGATTATAAGGAGAAAAAGTAATATTTTTCTCTTTTTGCATCTTTCCAAAGATTGATCTAGTCTTTGCAAGACTGGCAATACAAACCATATCAGATAATTTAGATCTAAGAGACGACTCTCGCCTGAGAAGCCTTGATATAAGGTGTATTCGCAGCTTAAATGGTAAGCTTCTAAAAAGAAATCTCAGATACCTGCATAAAACAATTAGATAAATAGAGATCTTTTGCAGAATTGACTATTAATGGACTTTTTTAGAGGTTTAACTCAGTTAAAAATGGTGTAATTTTTGAGCCAGCCATTAGTGTGATGGTGAAAGCATCTGGATCTTACATGGCCAACTTAATTACTCAAGTTCCAGACCCAATGGCTTGAAAAGATGACAGGTGTATGTGTGTGCATTCCCAAAATCCTAAGAGGAGAATGAAGGGGAGAAGGGATGGCAGACCAGCGGATGGCAGACCAGCAGATGGCTTAATGGCAAGGGGAGGCTTTCTCACTCCCCCCTCACTTCCCATGCTCACACATGAGCATGTGTGCTCTTTTGTGATGTTTTTTTTTTTTTTTTTAAAGATGTGCTTTTCTTTATATAGATAATGCGGCATATTTAAGCATGCTAAAAAAAAACACAGATTTATTCAAAAGGTGGTTTATGGTAGTGGTTCGCAAACTTACTGGTGTAAGGATCCTTTACATTTTTAGATTAATTTAGGACCCCCAAAGAGCTTTTGTTTATGTGGATTACATCTGTCAATATTACCATGTTACAAATAAAGCCCAATAAATTTAATTTTAAGCTATATGTTAGTTCATTTACAAATAATAATAAACCTGTTATAAGTTAATATAAACACATTTTTGTGTAAAGGATTTTTTTGCATTTGTGCAAATCTCTTTAATACAAGACAGCTAGAGCCTCATTTACTTCTACAATCTGATATAGAACAACACTAAATTTTGTTGTTGGTGATGTTAACATGTAGAAAGAAAATCTGACTTCTTAGATACATGTAGTTGGAAAAGAGAAAAATTTTTTAATAGCCTTTTCAAATGTTCGTATTCTTTAATACTACAGCAAAACTTGACCACTGATAATTTCTGTTTTGTTTCTGATATTTTATTCAAGTATAATCACATACCATAAAAATTCATCCTTTCTAGGTATACAATTCAATGACCTTTGGTATATTCGCAGATTTAGCTGTAATCCAATTTAAAACCTTTCATTACTCTCAAAAAGATCCCTCATACTCATTTGCAGTCATTCCCTATTTCAACCCTCAGTCCCAGGCAACCACTGATCTACTTTTTGTCTCTACAGATTTGTCTTTTCTTGATATTTCATATAAATGGAATCATATAATATGTGGTCGTTTGTGTCTGACTTCTTTCACTTAGCATATATTTGTAAAGTTCATCCATGTTTGTAGTTTGTTCCTTTATTATTGTTGAATGGTGATAATATAAAGGATAATTAGAATATAGAATTTAAAATTCTATCAATGAACTTTTTTTTAAGAGAGATTTTTGCTATAGGGTACGTGTGTTTACTAGAGAGATAGAGAGAGACAGAAAGCAAGAAATTACCTCCTGGGGGGATGGCCATGCTGCAATCCCTTCTCTTTCACTCTACTCTCAGAATTTTAGGCATGCATGCATGCACACACACCTGGTGTGAGTTTTAAGCCACCAGGTCTGGTACTCAAACTGTGGTTGACTGCATGGGAGTCCAGCAGCATAACCATTATACCATCTACTGGTCCCATCAATGAACTTTTTATGCTTCATCACATTAAAATTCGTTGGTCTGTCTTGTTTGAATGGATTTTTTACTCATGGGTGATTTTATACTATCATGCCTTGTTGTTTGGAAACTATTGGTTCACAAGGTTATTTGGGTCTTCCAAATGCTAATACATATTTCATTATAAAGTGAAAGAAAATTCATTCATTAATACAATGACCAGTTTTATCAGAAAAGTCTTTTTAGGTACTGGAAAGTTGTCAGGCTCACAGTAATAGATATAGATTGTCCAAAATTCTAATTTAATGTGAAAAACCTAAATTTTATTATTGGCAGCAATTTTTGCCATTTGTTATCTTTGAAGTGAAGGGTTTGGTTCTTTTTTTTTTTTTTTTTTTTTAAGGAAATGTCTGCTGAATAACCCCAACTGTGAATAATATAGCTTTGTTTTTGTTTTTGTTCTTTCTTTGTTTTTATTTGCTAGAGGGCATGTGCACTTTGCTAGAGAAACAGAGACAAGGAGAGGAAGAAAATATTCTTTCCCCAGTGGGGCATGGTCATGCCACAATCCCTTCTCTTCCACTTCTTTATCCTGTCAGGATTTGGGGCATGCACACAAATGCCTACCATGTTTTTCAAGCTCCCTGGTCTGAGATTTGAGCCACAGTTGGCCTTGTGGGATCTGATGCCTTTAACCACTAGGGTATGGGGCTGGCCCATAGTTTTCTGTCCACGTATTTCTTGAAAAAAAAGTGGTTGATCTTACAGCTAATCCTTGCATGTTCCTTTCCCTTTTTTAAAATACACGTGTGTCAGGAGATATCTCTACCAGTACAGTTGTCACCACTGTCATGATTCTTTACCAAGGTACCAGCAGTTTCATCCACCATTATTTTTGCTCCATTTGGGCAAATATTAACACGGGGGAAAAAAAAAAAAGCCTTAATATTATAAAACCAGGTTTGATCTCACAGATTCCCAGGGGTCAACAGACCCAACCTGGAGAACCACTGATTTATAGTGTCTTTTTTTTTTTTTTTAAACTTATCACACTTTGCAGTACTTCTGGAGTGTAATGTTAAATCACAGTTATTTGCAGGTAAAGGTGTTTGCATTGAAACAATAACAGTTTTATAACTTGGAGGCATTTAATTAATAAAGTCAAATGTGGAAGAAAACTAAAAGAATTCACCTCCAGCTCTTTTAATATTGGATTGCATTCCCCCTGTACTTTTCAGTTCTTTAAAAGCAACATGATTTCTTACTAAGTGCTAAATTTCAAAGACATGGAGAAAATAAATATTATCTTTCATATTTTAGCATTTGAAAGTCTAGAAGTAAGAAAGGCTTTTGAGCTAACCAGGTTGTGTTATATAGTGAAAAATGCTTTGTCTTTTTCAGGATGTAGAGTTACTGATGAAATTTTGCATTTAGTGCCAAATAAAGAAACATTTAGACTCACTCTCAGAGCAGTCAAATTATGGGCAAAACGTAAGTATCTTATATCTTCTGTTTATTTTATAAAATTCTAATGTTTTTTTTTTTTTCCAATGACAAAAACACATCTGGAAACTGAGCCTGTTCTCACTATGGGGGATTAAAAGCCATTAAACTTTGGAATAACTGTTGGTTTTTCAGGTGTAATGATAATAATTTTCTAATGTATAACTCCTCTTCCTTCTCCCTTGGTTGAAAACTAAAGGCGTCCTGAGTTTTTCCATTTAGATTTTAACCAGGTAGTCAGAATTAAGTCAGAACTTGAAGGCTGAAATTCTCACTGGTATTTGAGCTCTCTGTGGCCAAGACCATCTCTCTCATCTTTGTATCATTCATCACCAGCAAAGTCTAGTCTAGTAGGTGTTCAATAAATGTATTAAATGAAGAACTTACAGTGATGGTTATAACTTTTATTTATAACACTTTTCTAATAAAGCTCAAACTGCACTATTTAGTATGTATAAAATATGGTTCACAAAAGGCCCTTTGTTTAGTCTTGAGCTGGCACAGCACATTCTGTATTATTTGAAATTATATTTAAGAAGCACTGCACTTGAGGCAACCAGTGACACGGTGGTTAAGGCAGCTGGACCCCACATGGCCAACTGCGCAGTTTAGCCAACTGCCAGTCCTGGCAACATGAAGAATATTTTGCGCATAAGTGCATGCAAAATACCAAGAGGAGAATGGAGGAAATGGATTGCAGCATGGTCATCTCTCCTGGTGGGTGCTTTCTAGCTTTCCTTCTCTTTCTCTCTGCCTCTCTTCAGAGAGCACATGCTTCCTATAGCAAATGAAAAATAAATAAATAAAAATGTTGTACTTTGGCACCAAGTTTTGCATAGTCTAAAGCTGTGCTGTTAAATGCTACAGGTATGTGGCTGTGGAGCACTTGCAGTAGTCAGATTTAAAAATGTATTGTTCATGTCAGTAAATTTTAAAATTAAATAGTGTCTATGAGAAGTGAAAACATATTCACACAAAAACTTATACACACATTCTTAGCATTGTCATTTATAATATCCGAAAGGTGAAAACAACCATTTGTCCATGAAATGGTGGATGGATAAACAAAAGATGGTATATCCGTATTGTAGAATATTATTTGCCAATACAAAGGAATGCAATACTGTTGCATGTTACAGTATCTATAAACCCTAAAACCATTATGTTAAGTAAAGGTGGCCAGATATCAGAAGGCTACATGTGGTATGATTCCATTTATATGAAACGTCCATAATAGGTCAATCTGTAGAGACAGAAAGTAGGTCTGTGAAGACTAGAGGGGAAGAGGAGAGGTATAATGATGAATGGTTTCTTTTTGGGGTGATGAAATGTTCCAGAACTGATTATGAACAGCATTCTAAGATTGATGGTGATGTTTGCACAACTCAGTATACTAGAAGCCATTGACTTATGTACTTTGCATGGATGAATTTTATGGTATATGAATTGTATCTCAAAGCTGTTATGAAAAAATATTAAATAACCACATGTAGCTTGTGGCTACCTCATTGGACCATACAGGTTCCAAAAGTAGAATTTGTTCTTGGGCTCCCACATCTTATGTAGTCAGGATAAAGTATTTTGCAGTAAGGGACTAGCAGTTGGTGTAATGGCTATGTTGCTGGACTCCCATGTAGTCAATCGTGGCTCAAGTCCCAGAACTGGTGGCTTAAACTCACGCCAGATGCATGTGCATGCATGCTCAAGATCCCAAGAAGATAATGGAGAAGGGATTGCAGTGTGGCCATCCCCCTGGGGGGTGATTTCTCGCTTTCTGTCTCTGTCTCTCTCTGTGTTTCTGGTGAGCGCAAGCACCCTACAGCACAAACCTTTCCCCAAAAAAATGTATTTTGCAGTGAAGGGATAAAATGAATAATTTGACTTGACTTTACAGATTAAATGTCAAGGTTTGGAAATTTTCTTTCTTTTTTTCAATTTGCTAGAGAGAGAGAGAGAGAGAAAGCACCTCTAGCGCCTTCATGAGAATGGTCATACCATAATCTTTATTCTCTTTTGAGATTTTGGGCATACACACATATATACCTGGCTTGTTTCTCAAGCTGGGTCCAGGGCTCAAACCATGCAGTCCGCCATGTGGGATCCAGCCACCTTAACCACCACGCTACTGGCTGTCCTGTTTTGTCAATTCTCAGAGATGTACTCTTTTTACATTTACCATGTCTAAAATTAGTAATTTGTGATTTTTTCTTTATGTTGCTAACTTAGTGAAACGTAAAGTAGATTACTGTAAGAAACAGTCATATGAGAAATGAGTAATGTTAATAATATATTCTACTTTTTAGAGAGGTGTCCAAATTCTACAAAAATACTAAAATTAGTCCCAAACTTTACACTTGATTTTTAAATACCCTTGAACAAAATTATTAATGAAATGTTCATCCTTCCCTACTTGTATACCCTCTAGGTATTTTCCCTCCTCCCTTATTTCTCTCTTAACCCTAAACTTTGAAAATGGAGAATGTAAATGTAATATCAGTAGAGCCCAGTTCCGTAGTTGGAACTGAGGCAGAGAACTAAAATGTCTGAATTAGAGGGCAGAGCAGGGATGAGGGTATAAAATGAGCAATTTATGGTTTACTAATAGACTGTGAGCCTAACATGCAGGTCTGCTTATCAGGTTTTTTTTTTTTTTTTTTTTTAAGTTCATTTCTTCCATGGGTGAGAAACATAGAGACAGTCAAGATGCCACCAACAGGGACTTCATACCATTATCTACTCCAAGCATAAATCCAGTCCCAGATCATGGGCATGCACATGATCTGTGTTAGGAAGATGTCCAGACATGTATCCAGAACCTTCCCATTTCAGTCAACGTTAGAGAGTGCTGCATTACCGCTGCAGCACTGTACAGCACCATTTTTCGATTTTTTTATGTCTATAAGGGAAAAATTCTAAGGAACAATCTTAAAAATGAAGTTAGGGCCCACCCTGTAGCTTAGTGGTTAAACACTGTACATTTTGAGCTGGAACCCACCTAGTGAACTACAGTTCAAATATCAGCTCTGGCAACTTGAAAAAAATGCCAAGCATGTGTGCCCCAAATCCTGATGGGATGGAACAATGAAGGAGAAAGCACTGTGGCTTGACTACATTCCTGGTAGGAAGTACTCGCCAGAGAGCACATGCTGTCAGTCTGTCAATCAATAAGAAAGAAAGAGGTAAGGAAAGGAAAAGAGGACGGAGGGAAGGAGAAAAGAAAAGAAAGAAGCTATCCTATTGAATGTCATGGATAGTGTGTCCTAATATTAATTGACAAATACATTATTTTTCTAGGACGTGGTATTTATTCCAACATGTTGGGATTCCTTGGTGGTGTCTCCTGGGCAATGCTAGTTGCAAGAACTTGCCAGTTATATCCAAACGCAGCAGCTTCTACTTTAGTTCATAAGTTCTTTTTAGTTTTTTCCAAGTGGTAAGTATTCATATGTGTAACTTTGTCTATTTACTAACTTCAACCTATATGTAAATTTGTCTGGAAATTTAAGAGCTATGCATAGACTTTTTCTGTTGGTTTACATTACTTTTTAAATTAAAAGTTTTAAAACATTTCAAATTTGAGGCAATGGTAGGACATCTAGATAACTCTTTTCTTCTAGGGATCTGTAAGTGTAGGCTTTGAACTTGGGAGAATGTTTACCATAGATTCAGCTCTGCAAATTACTAGTCATGTAGAGGTTGTTTAAGCTTTCCTCATCATTTTCCTCATCTCCATTTTATGGAGATGATTGTATTAATAGCTAACACACTGATGTGTAAGTATTTTCAGTAAGTGTTAGCTATTATTATTAAATTATCAGAATTAAATCCATGAGACTAAATGAGAAGGAAAGGAAAGATTCTGGTGTAAATTAGTTACCATTAATGGGTAAAGTAATATTTGCCATTTTAGAGAGCACTGCTTTAAAATTAGCAGCCTTCCCCCACCTTTTTTAGAGAGATTTTTGTTATACCTGTAGAGACAGAGAAAACAAGTAATCACCCCCATGGGGATGGCCAAGCTGCAGTCCATTCTCCTCTTTTTTGAGGATTTTGTGCATGCACGCACACATGCTCAGCATGGGTTTTAAGCCGCTGGGTCTGTGACTCAAACAATAGCCAACTGTATGGGAATCTAGCCTTTTCCTTTTTATATCTTCCTCCCTCACCCATTTCTTTTCTCTCTCTCTCTTTAAAAAATTTGCGCAGAGGGCACATGTACTTGCCAGAGGAACAGTGAAAAAGAGGGAGAGAGAGGAAGACTACTCAATGTGGCGTAGTCATACCACAGCCCTCACCATTTCTCCACCTTCTCAGGATTTGGGGCATGCACGCACACTGTTATGTTGTTCAAGCCACTGGCACCAGAATTCAAATTGTAGTTGGCCATATGGTACTTGGCTCTCTCAACCACTAGACTATGGGGCTGGCCCTTTTTTCTTTTAAATACCAAATACCCAAAACAGTAGTTGTATGAAGGTTGGAATAGTCATATGATTTAAATGTTTTTGTATAGTGCCATCAGTAAGAGCCTATGTGAGTTAATTTGCCTTATTCACGCTAGGGAATGGCCAAATCCTGTGCTGCTGAAACAACCAGAAGAAAGTAATTTGAACCTGCCTGTGTGGGATCCTCGGGTATGTGATTTATTGTAGAATTTCATAAAACCTAGTAAAAGGATATTTCCCTAAATTACAGTCTAGTTAAGGATAATTCTTCTTGTTCCTGTTTATTTTCCTTCTGTGTAACTACAGGCCTTTCCCTTCCTCCACTGTGCTTTTTGGTGCAGATGACTTGGATCCCTAATGCTGATCCAAATGTTATGTCATTAAAATTCACCCATGTAAGACTAGATGAGTGGGTATATCCACCACAGTGTCATAATCCATTGTGGAAAACTGTCTCACACGTAATTAGTTACTAATAATAGTTAAAGTACTGAAGTATGTAAAAGATGTACTTTGCAGTGCAATTTAAAGCTGATTCATGTTTCTAAGACAGCATAATTCTCACATACCTTGCATTTTAATTTGCTTTTAGAATGAGTGCTCATTCATCTGGGTAACAAAGGGGCAGTCATCCACTGAGTGAGTGCAGAGAAAGGATTGATACCCACTGGACCAGATAATGCGTTTTGTAGTTATGATACTGTATTTCCTTGATTTTAAGACCACTGTTTGCAGGATGCACCATCAGTCACAGCTTTTCCAATCAAAGTTAAACTTCTGTAGAGTTTCCTTTGATTTGAGTATCAGACACATCTGACTTCAGAAATAAATGTAGTTGGGGACGGGAAATGTACTTTCTAGAATTGAGGAAATGCAGTATTAAATTTATATTTCATATTCTTCAGACTTTTGGGGAAATGAAGTGAGGACAACTGAAATAGGAGAATAGATCAATTATTCTGCTTCTAATTTCACAGGTAAATCCATCAGATAGGTATCATCTCATGCCCATAATCACCCCTGCCTACCCACAACAGAATTCTACGTATAATGTGTCCACATCAACTCGAACAGTAATGGTAGAAGAATTTAAACAAGGTAAACATGTTGGCCCTATTGCCCTTTCCAGATACCCAATAGTTTTTGGTTGATAGCAGCTTTATTCTCTATTGCAGTTAGTTATATATAAAACACGTATTTAAAAAATATATATATTTCTATTTAGTTTTTTCAGTAATTAGTTTTCCAAAGCATATAATAATATTAAGGCCAAAAATGGACCCAGTCCAGTCTGACTCATTTTAACTTTTGTGTTCTGAGAAATAATATATTTGTTACTCAAGAATCTGTTGGGTTAAAGGTTTTAGGATAGAGTAATACAAGTGCTGGTCAATTTTCAAGATCAGTCTCTCTCTCTCTCTCTCTCTCTCTCTTTTTTTTTTTCCCTTCCTTCCCCATTTAGGTCTTGCAGTCACAGACGAAATTCTTCAAGGGAAATCAGATTGGTCCAAACTACTTGAGCCACCAAATTTCTTTCAAAAATACAGGTATTTGAAATTTTGCATTTTGTAAGGGAGGGACAGATTTGCTTTGTTTTGATTTTAGGTTTTTGCCATAGGGCGCATACACTCACCAGAGAGAAACAGAGGGAAAGTAAAAATCACCCTCTGGGGGGGATGGCCACACCACAGTCCCTTTTCCTCCATTCTCCTACTCTAATTTCACACGCATAGGCTCTCAGTGCAATTTTTACGTCACCAGGTCTAGGACTTGAATCAGGTCGACCATGTGGGAATCCAGCGCCTTAACCGCCATATCACCTGTTGGCCCTGTGTGCATGTGTGTGTGCACACAGAAAAAGAAAATCCTTAGTTAATATGTGATAGGTGGCATCTGTCACTTGTATTTCTTAAACAAAATAGAAAAGTTAAAGGAAATTTCAAGTGATAAACTCATTTTTTCAAGTAGTATCTAATCTAGTATTAGTGGTTTTTTTTTTTTTTTAAAGTGATTGTTTTAACTGCAGGATCTAGAGTTTAATTTTGTGAAGATCAGAACATGTTTTAATTTTCATAAGCCATGTCCTTTATTAGCCAATTTGTTCAGTGAGAGGGAGAAAGAAATAGTAATGATAAGAAAGCAGACCCTAACAATGTTTCTTTTTTTCTTTTTTCTTTTTCTTTTTTTTTTTTGACTGTTGCTGAAAATTCTTCATAGACATTACATAGTATTAACTGCCAGTGCATCAACGGAAGAAAATCACTTAGAGTGGTAAGACTGTATTTCAAGTTTTCTACCTAGTGTGTGGTAATAGTAACACAATTTTATGGTGCTTTACTATTTATAAAATACTTGATTTTCAGAATTATAGTATCTTACTGGTAATTGTTGTACATGACTATAGAGCATCATTGTTTAAGAAATGCCATCAAATTTATCAGGAGTTTTAGAATCAGAAGTGACATGAGATAAGGATCTGTGTACAGATTTTGCTTTTTGTACTTTTTAGCATCAGTTTTAAAAGCAAAAGTTGGAGATAATTTGGATGATTCAGATGTCTAGCCTCCATTTAATGAGTTTTTCATCCTTGCCATCATATTTTCCTCCATCAAAAGTAGAAGGAAAAGACATTTTATATATCCTTTAAATTTAGGACGTAGTGGCATGAAATGTTTCAGAAATTTAAGCTTTTGTAAAAACATAAGAGATATTTTTGGTCAAGAGCAGTATATGCTTTCTAGTGTATCTAAATTCATCCCTTCTGCCTGAAGTTATTCACATCCCTGGCTCTATCAGGCGGAAGATACGAGGCCACCAGAGATGGTTATGCTTTCCTTGCTCTGACTTCTAGAAAAGCAAAACACAATAATACCTTCTTATTTTTGCTTCAAGTGTTTTCTTTTTTTGGAGAGGTTTTTGCTATAGGGCGCGTGCGCTCGCCAGACAGACAGAGACAGACAGAGAGATAGAAAGCGAGAAATCACCCCCCAGGGGGGATGGCCACGCCGCAATCCCTGCTCCTCCATTCTCCTCCTGGGATCTTGGGCACGCACGCACACGCGCCCAGCGTGAGTTTAAGCCACCGGGTCCGGGACTCGAACCGCGGTCGACTCGTGGGAGTCCAGCAAAATAGCCATTATGCTAACTGCTGGTCCCATGCTTCAGGTGTTTAATGCTTATTTCATTGGTAATTAAAGAGACCTTGAAGAAAATTCTTCGAGTAAAATAGTGTTTAACTTGTCCACATCAAGGGTCAGGAAACTACAGTCTGGGCCAAATTTAAATTTTATTGGACTATAAGCTATACAGATTGATTTATATATTGTCTGTGGCTGCTTCCATGCTACATAGCAAAGTCAAATAATTAGCTGCAAAGTGTATCTGATGCTACCATTTATATAAACAAGTAAAAAAATTTGGGGGCCAACAGAGATTACATGGCCCAAAAGCCTAAAATATTTACTGTTTAGCCTTTACAGAAAATGTTTGTCAACCTCTCATTAGATTACACTGGAATAACTGAGATTTTTGAGTAGCTACTGTTAAAACACATACAATTACAATACGTAAGCTTTGTAGGTTTTTTTTGTGTTTAGGGGAATTTTTTTTTTTTTTAATGTGGACTCAGCCACAGTTGTACACACTGCTAATAGTATACTCCACAGGCTGAGACTACATGGGAAGCCCAGGTTTGATTACCAGTCCAACCTAAAGGCTGAGGACAGTGGTATGTACCAGCAATCCAGAAGGCTGAGGCATGATAACCACCCTAAGACCCTGTCTAAAAAGGCAAAAAAAAAAAAAAAGTGAAAATATTCTTGTAGTTCTTCTAATTCTCAAACTAATAAGTTGATTTGGTCAAATTTCTTAAGTGAGGTAGAACATAAAGTTGCAGTAATCTGGTGAAAAACTTCAAATATTTAAGTTTAGTGAATTCTTTTCTCTTTTTTTTAAAAAAAGATTTTTTTATTGTCATCGGGTACATGCACTTGCCTTAGAGAGAGAAAGTGAGAAATCACTCCCCAACTGGGGATGGCCACACTACAATTCCTTCTCCTCTGTTCTTCTTTTGGAATTTTGGGCACACACACACATAACACATGCCCAGCATGTTTTTCAAGCCTCCAGGTCCAGGACTCAGACCCCAGAGTCAGCCATGTGGGATCCAGCACTTTAATCACCACACCACCTGCTGGCCCAGTGAATTCTTTTTTAAATGCAGAGTCTCATATTAATTTTGTGAAAGCCATAACATTTATGTCATAAATTATGTGCCAGTATTAGCTTTTTTGTTCACATTATTTAAACTACCTTGCTTAGCCTTGGAGTTTAGATATAAATTTGAAAATAGGAAAAGATTCAGGATCATATTAACCAACAATTTTTCTTCATGCTCAGGCTATGACTTATTTTATAGTCTTATAAAGCAGACTATTTTATATTCAGGAATGCATTCAATAGATCAGTTCTTCTACAAGGAGAATCCACAGAAACTCATTAAGTAACTTCTTATTCACCTGAATGGTATTTTAAGCAGAATCTCTAATGTATTGAAGTGACTATTTTAAATGAACATGTAAAGCTTCATAGTTAATACGCTGTTTGGTTTACACAAATGTAGCTTCCAAGGTTAATATGGTCATAAGAAAAGTCTTGTCCATTGTCCATTTTAGGGTTGGATTAGTAGAATCTAAAATTCGTGTACTTGTTGGAAACTTGGAACGGAATGAATTTATTACTCTTGCCCATGTGAATCCCCAGTCATTCCCAGGAAATAAGGAACATCATAAAGAGTAAGTTCATTGTTTTTTAATGTTACATCCCTTAGATAATGTTATTTCACATATGCCAAATTATTTCAGATCAGTTGTGAGATTATCATTTAATAGGCATGGGGGGGGGGTTAGATTTTATGTTTGAGTATGAGTGACCATGCATTAAAAATAAGTACACATTACTTTGGTAGTCCACAGACACCAGCGAGACCTCCATCACAATATTTGGAGTATCTTAAGTATATATTCAGTAAGTCATTTTCAAAACCACTTAATCCTCTCTAGAAAAACATAGGATTACTTGTCAGTGTTCTGAATGTCAGTTTTAAGTATTTGGCCAAACTACTGAAATCTGTTTATGAGATAGAGACATAAAGACCAAATTTAAATTAACAAATAGCATCTGTAAAATTGTGAAAAAAAATTAATGGAACTTCTTAAATTTTACTTTATAGCAACAATTACGTATCAATGTGGTTCCTCGGAATAATATTTCGGAGAGTAGAAAATGCAGAAAGTGTTAACATAGACTTGACATATGATATACAGTCTTTTACTGATACAGGTAAGACTTTGTCATCATGGAGTTGTGGTCCTCAACCTTGGCTGTAACTCAGTATCATCTGCCTAGGATCTGGCTGACTATTTTTTAAATTTCCACAATTGATTGTACCATGATATAGTGCACCCATGTTACAGAAATCTGCACCAGTGAAAAAAGGAAAGACATGAAGTAATTTCAAAGACATGATAAGGGAGAGGAAGTTGCAGGGTAAAGTGAATAGTGTGCTACTATTTTTATAAATAAGTAAAGAAAAACATGTATATGCTTGCTTAGTGTAAAAACATTGGCGGGGGGGGTGCTCCTAGGTCAGGGAACCAGTATGTCTAGGGATCACATGAGAAGATTTCACTGAATATTCCAAAACCCTTTGAGTTTTCTACCATGTGAATATATTAACTGGTTTTTAATAAAGAAAAGAAAACTAAAATTCTGCAGGTGATTCTTTGTGTGCACAGCCAGGGTTTGTAATCACAATCGCACAGATGGCTTGTTTTTAATGTTTTTTATATGAAATATCAGTAAGTGAAGACTTGTTGAATATGTTTCAGGATTAGTGAAGAGTGTCTTTCACATCTGGCCCCTTTATAACACCTTTCCAGAATACCGAAATATATGTGTTATAAATCTGAGATAGTTATCTTAAGAATCTGAGTAGTGTATATTAATATTATTCTTGGGTTGGCTCGTCTGAGTTTTCTAAATTCTTTTGAAATAGTCCTCACATTTATCGTGAAAATGCCAATTCCTATGCCTCACTCAGAACCATTGAATCACCTTGTCTCTGAGTATGGAACCAGAGAATCTACCATTTCAACAAGCACTCCTGATAATTCTTTTATAAGCAATCTGGAATGAAAACACAGACATAAATTTTCCCATTCTCATTTTCCCGTTCTTGCTCAAAAGGGAGATGGTTGGCAAGCTCTGTTTATTATAGATTTATAAAATGTTCTTTTCCAGATGAGGAAACATTAAGCCCTAGAGATTAAATAATTTACCACATTTCACAGTAGTTGCTGTGTAAAACACACCTTCTATTCCTGTCTTCAGGGGGGCTTATATTCTAACTAGGTACTCATAATTAAGATACATTAAGTAATTTGTGTGGTAGTTAATGAAACTGGTTTTCTTAAAAGGTGAGAAAAGGACTAGATTGGAGTCCCAGGGCTGTGTGTACACTGATCCTGGCAAGGTATTAGGGACTGTTGAGCTTCATTTCCCCACCTGTACAGTAAGGATGTACTTGCAGATGGTTTCTGAAATCTGATGTTCTGTGGTTGGTCTAGGCTACAGCAGGTCTCATGGAGGAGGAAGAGCTTGAAATACATCTTAGATATTTGATAAGAATTAGCTTGACTTAAGTAATTAGGACTACAGATTGCCTTTTGGGAAAACAGCAGAACACAAGATTTGGAGAATATCTTTTTCCCATGCATTTATTGTGTTAATGAGATTCTGTTATGAGAAAGCTTTAAAGATGGTCATGAAAAAATTAGTTGACTCTTGAATAGGATTGTGATGTGATGGAAATGTTTTAGAAATATTTGCTCTGTAAGAGGTGTGTGTGTGTGTGTGTGTGTGTGTGTGTGTGTGGTGGTGGTGGTGGTGGTGGTGGTGGTGGTGGTGGTTAGCGGTGGGGGAGATATTGAAGGTCCATGTGTTTCAGAAGAAGTAAACAGCCCTTAGTTCAGAAAGAAGCTTCCCATTTAATATATTGACATTATTACAGTGTACAGACAGGCAAACAATATAAACATGCTAAAGGAGGGAATGAAAATCGAAGCAACTCATGTAAAGAAAAAGCAGCTTCATCACTACCTTCCAGCAGAGATTCTTCAAAAGAAAAAAAAGGTAAGTTTGTAATCTTGACTCTTCATTGGTTCCACTGAGACAGATGATCCCAGGTCCAAACCTAGTGATAAAAGGAGGGAACATATAGACAATTTTTTTAGGACTAAAATTTTACCTTCATTAATCACAAGAGAGAATGTGCTTTTATGTACTTACCAGTTGAAACCCATCTTTATCTTCTAGCTTGCTTTTTAAAATCCTAAAAACTTTCTCCTCTTTCAGCAAAGTCTCTCTGATAATCGAAGCTCAGGTGGACTTCAATCCAAAAGGTCATCTCTGGATAGCAATTGTTTGGATAGCTCTAGAGACACTGATAATGGAACACCTTTTAATTCCCCAGTGTCTACAAATAAGCCTTCCAAGCCTGATAGTCCTCCTGCAGGAGAAACAGAAAGGTCTGTATTTCAAAATTGTTCTTTCAGTCTTCTTTTGAATTTATTTGAGGATACAGTTAATTATGCTATTCTTTGCTAAATGCCTTTATAATTATTGAAAGATTTTATTTTATCATCTGCTTGAAGCTTCTTGTTTAGAAATACTTGACAATTTGTGGTCATCCTGTGGGAGGTCATCTAGGCTTTTAAGTTGTAGGGCTAGATAGTACATAGACGCAGGTTTTCTGCTTACATTTTCTTAATTCTCTTTAGTCACTTTTTTCTCTCCTTTTCCTTCAACAACATGTTAAAGTACAAGCACTTGGAAGAAGTAATTCTCAATGTTAAAGTAAGAGTGTTTTAAGTAAGTAATATTTACGTCACTTAGTGATGATAATTTAACACTTTTACTAGGAACAGTGCTGAGCCTGCTGCTATAATTGTGGAGAAGCCACTGAGTGTCCCACCAGCTCAAGGACTATCTATTCCAGTCATTGGTGCAAGTAGGTATCTAAACTTTGATACCTTATTAATGATCTCTACCACATAAATATTTAATTCTTATAGTCTTTTTTTTGTTTACCTTTTCAGAAGTTGACTCTACAGTAAAAGCTGTTTCACCTCCTGCTGTGTGTACCATTCCTACTGTGGTAGGACGAAATGTCATTCCTAGAATCACAACACCTCACAACCCTGCCCAGGGACAACCACATCTAAATGGAATATCAAATATAGCTAAGAACGTTACACCCAAGAGATCCCATTCCCCATCCATAGACGGTACTTCAAAGAGGTTAAAAGACATAGAAAAGGTAGTTACAATTTTAGTGTGATTCGGTAATTTATTTAAGTTAACTTAAATCAATACCAAAGAAACAGTTCTCCATAGCTATGTTAAGTGTTCCATTAGGAGTTGACTAAAAGAATATTTACCCAAACCCTGAAGAAACATTAATTTCTTGTCCTAAATTCAGATTACTTATGTGTCTGAAAATGTAAATGACTGATGTAAGTTTCTCTTTGGCTTACACCGAAGTCATTATTGGTACCTAGATAATCTTATTTCTTGTGTTTTATAGTGTCAATCTCCTCTCCTTCCAGTAGGTGGTGGTAAAACTTCATTTTGTTGGAGTCTGCCTTGTTTTAACCAAACAAATCACTCTCAACTGTAAAAATTAAGGGTGGTAGTTGAATTCAACTTAAATTCTCTTCCTTCACCAACCTATATTTGTAGTAGTTATTGATGATAGTCTAATCACTAATTAATCTCCCAGATTATATACATTGATATGGTTTTTGCAGGCATAATAGCAACTTATTTTAATGTTTGTATTTTAGTTTATTCGACTTGAATCAACATTTAAGGACTCTCACACTGCTGAAGAGAGAAAAAGAAAATCTGTGGTAAATATATTAATATTGTACTTGATAATTACTTTTTTCATCTTTTTAGCTTTACTATAGGGTATGTGAGCTTGACAGAGAGAGAGAAAAAAAATAAGAAGTCACCCCTGTGGGAGATGACTGTGCCACAGTTCCTTCTCCTCCATTTTCCTCTTGGGATTTTGGGCACGCACACACATACTCATGCTCACAGTGTTTTTAAGCCATTGGGTCTGGGACTCGAACCCCAAAGTCAGGCTGCCTTAACCACCATGCCACTGGCTAGCCCCAGAATATTTGCTTTAAAGAGCCATGTATCAGAAAAAGTACCATAGTTAGAAAATAAGTCAGATTGAGTCTACTATTGGGTTTTGGTTATTTTATTTCAAATAGTAATAAGCATTTGCATAAAGAAGAGGTCTTCACTTGTATATAATTCTTCTGTTTTTTTAGGATCCCATTGGAGGAGAATCTATGCCTATTCCAACTATTGATACATCACGCAAAAAGGTAACAGATAGTTTATTAACAAATAAAATATGTAGGTAAAACCACATTGATCACCTATAAGTACAGAAAAGCTTATTAAAAGACTAGCACTGGAAAAGGTTTAAATTTGTCCCAGTTTTCAAGAACTGGCAGTCGAGTTGGAGTTAGGGTGAGGGTTGGGATTGGGATTGGAAATAGGAAACAAAATATAGTGCTGAATGCGCCTCAAAGTCTAGAGAAGAGGTGATAATTTAAAATGACTTCGTGATTTGTTTAAATCATGTTCACCCTTTGTTTTTTATATACCCTTGAAAAACCAATTAGGTGGTCAGCACAGGAATTTTCTTACCAATACCTGATTGTGTATCTTTTATATACCATTGCTTGCTATCAAAATTTAGAATTGACAATTTAAAAACATGTGTATTAATATTTTGGAGGAACCAAATGTAGCAGCGTACATAGTAAGTACTATTAAAACATAAAGAGCCCTTGAGTCTCAGCTTTAAAGTTTATTCTTTAAAGAATTATTGAGACTAATAATTTAAAGTATTCTCGTTCTTAACAGACCTGTAAGAACAGGTTAATTCAGCATGGTGAAGGGCAAGAGCACATGCATCTGTGTCCATGTGCCTCTTACCTGGTCTCATCCCCTTCCCTCTATAAACCTACCAGGAATTAATCATGCTTCCATCCCCCAGCTCTAATAACCATAATTCTGATTCCTTCTCAAAGGCCCACCTTTGACACCATAGTCAGATTAAGTTTTCACCCTCTTTTTTTTTTCTTTATCTTTTGTTTTTGTTTTTTTTTCTTTTCTTTTCTTTTCTTTTTTTTTTTTTTTTTTTTTTTTTTGAGAGATTTTTGCTATAGGGCACGTGTGCTCGCCAGACAGACAGAGAGAGACATAGAGACAGAAAGCGAGAAATCACCCCCCAGGGGGGATGGCCACGCCGCAATCCCTTCTCCTCCATTCTCCTCTCGGGATCTTGGGCACGCACGCACACGCGCCCGGCGTGAGTTTTAAGCCACCGGGTCCGGGACGCGAACCGCAGTCGACTACGTGGGAGTCCAGCGACATAGCCATTACGCTAACTGCTGGTTCCCAAGTTTTCACCCTCTTAATCTGATTCCATCACAGCCAAATCTCAACAGTAGAATTTTTGAGTGACATTAAAACCATAGCATGTAGGATTAAGCATGTTAGCTAATAGGCAGCTGCTCCAAAATCAGACTTGTATAAATCAGAAATAGCCCTTCTCTGAGAGTTTACAGTAAACAAAATGGCTCATTTCCACCCCTGTCATTGAAGAATAGTGTTTCTCATCACAATCACTGTTACCAACATGTTCCCTAGGACGTATTGGCCATTCTTAGCAAAATAATATCCTCACAGGCTGTTGGTTGTAAAATCTAAAAGTTCTCTTATAAGACTGAGTTATAAAATTATGAGTATATTATGTGTGATAATAGAAGAAAAAAATTGGAATGGCTGTTAAAGTGTGGAAGAGTAAAATGACATATCTGGGGTCTAAAATACTTTAAGTATAAAAGGTAAGTGAGTAAAGAAACAAATGTGGCAAAATTTTAATAATGTCTGAGGTTTGGTTATAGCATCTAATTTTGCCCTGTTCTCTACTTTCATGTATGTCTGAATTTTTCACATGTCTTTTGAGTGAGCATGGTAATGGTATAGATACTTGTTTTACCGAGATAACACAAGAGAATAAACGCTTGCAGTTCTCTCTCTTTAAAAAAAAAAAATTATTATTTTACTTATCTTTATTTATTTATTTGAATTTGACCAGAGAGGGACAGAGAAAAAGAGAAGTAAAGTGAGAAAACAAACCACTAGGTCCAGAACTCAAACTGCGGTCTGCTGTATGAGAGTCCAGCACCCTTAACCACCATGCCACCTGCTGGCCCTGCAGTTCTCTCTTGACAAAAAAAAAAATAACATAGTATTTCCATCACATAAAAGCTATATTTCAGGGGACCAGCAGTTAGCGTAATAGCTATGTTGCTGGACTCCCATGTAGTCGACCGCGGTTCGAGTCCCGGACCCGGTGGCTTAAAACTCATGCCAGGTGCGTGTGTGTGCGTGCCCAAGATCCCGAGAGGAGAATGGAGAAGAAGGGATTGCGGTGTGGCCATCCCCCCTGGGGGGTGATTTCTCACTTTCTCTCTCTCTATCTCTCTCTGTCTGGCGAGCGTACACGCCCTATAGCAAAAACCTCTCCAAAGGAAAAAAAAAAAAAAAACCTCTCCAAAGGGAAAAAAAAGAAAAAAAGGCTATATTTCAGGGGTCTCTCTTTGCTTCTCATTTTCTTAGATTTTGCGTTTGTTGTGTAATAATCTTCAGTGTCCTCAAAATCCCTCACACAGATGTACCTGAATTTTACCATCAAAGTTACTAGCTTGACTGCAAAGTTCAGTTTTCTTACAAACTTAAGTATCTCACAATTGGGTTCCAGCATTCTTCTCCATGAGTGTATTAACTCAGAACTAATTGAGGAACACAACTCTCATATCAAATTTTCCTCCATTACACACACTCATTTTTCACCCCACACCTAGTTTCCTGTTCAGTCACCATGCACTTCCTATTTCTCTTTACCATTGCTTGCTTTAAAGAGGACTATGTTCTTTATGTTGTTCTCCCAGAAGTGGCTATTGATTTTATCAAGTTTAGTACACTTTTCCTAGACATACTCACACTCCTGCCACTTCCATCCTTTCTCCTATCCCTCTGCTTTTATCTCTGACTATGAAAGAAAAAAGAGAGGAAGAGAGGAAGAGAGAGGGGGAGAAAGAAAGAAACAGGCAGACAGACCAGAAGAAGAAATGCCTATGAACACTGGAAGAAAATATTCAGCACACACTTGAGGGTTGAGGAGCTTACAGGATTTGGAGAAAAACTCAGAGTTTTATGATTGATTTACTAGTAGGGCCTTTATAATATATATGTGCTTTTCCTTTTCTGTTTTTGTCTTTCTAATAGAGACTACCCAGTAAAGAACTTCCAGATTCATCATCTCCAGTTCCAGCAAATAACATCCGTGTTATTAAAAATTCCATTCGACTGACCCTTAATCGGTAAAAGCAGTGCCTCCTCACTTAAGTGAACATGCAATCATTTAGTGGCATAGATGCAGCCGTTCTTTTTCAAGTAGAAGTGGCTGTCATACATAAAATAAGGTGAAAGTTACAGTCATCAGCCTAATGACCTTGAAGTGGTTTTCGAACTCTCACACTTTGACCTGCAGATGCTGTAATATTCTCTCACTGGTTGCTACATACACTTCTCTGAGGATCACCTGCTATCAAATTGTCATCTACAGTATTATGGCTTTGCATTTGGAGGTTTTACTGCCTTAACTTTCAGTGCTTGTTTCTCTGTTATGGGAACCAGTTCTTGGCCACTTGGACACTGATTAAGTCCAGAACTCCATTGTTTTTGTTTTGTTTTGGTGGTTTTTTTTTTTTTATTGTTGTTGTTTATTTGTTTTGTTTTGTATCTTATGTTGTAATCATTGTATAGAACTGAAAAAGTTAAAAAAAAATTGTCTTGTAATTTTCCAAATGTTAACACATTTACTTTAACATTGAAGCCACTTTGTGAAACTGAGATAAATGAATGTGAGGTATCTTTTCTGCTTTCTTCATTTGTGTAGATGTACTGTCTGTTCCATTGATTTAAATTATTTTTTTCCAGATCGGCATATGTAATATTTAAACTTCTTTTTTTTCTTTTTTTTTTCTTTTTTTTTTTTTTTTTGTGCCTTTCTGTCCAAATGTTGCATAGTTACCAGGGAGGATTAGTCCAATGATTACATAAGACTTGGGCACCATAAATTCTCTATATTTTGCCTCCCATGGAGGCCTTCAAAATGCATCTTTATTAAAAATCAAAATATAACCAGGATACTGAAAGTCAGTATATGAATGGTGAAATTGTTACATATCCTACCTTCATGCCATTCTTGTTAGTTGACTGGTATTTTTTACTGAGGAGCAACTCATTCCAGCATCAACAATAAGATACCTTTAAGTATGGCAAACTTGTATCTTTGAGGTGTAAAATTAACTTGGCATGATTATTCCTGACCATTTCTTACCCCACAGCATCAAAACAGTTTCTTCACGGACTAGGCATGCAGAAATAAGCAGTGGATTTTATTGAAACTTAAAGGCATTTTTGAATGACATTGTTACCAACCATTAATTGGCTCAGGACCTTTGTAATTTTTATTTATCTATATGAGTTGTCTTTTTTTACACTGCTTTTTTCAATGCATTTCTTAATATTTTTTAAGTTTCATGAATGCATGCTCAGTTTATTAAAACCCATAACCATGTAATTCTTGTAATATGTTGATTCAGTGTTTTGTAAATGAAGTCGTATGTATTTTCAGAGTATTTTTGTATGTACTGTAAGATACCATCTTTTCAAAGAGAAACCTTTAAAACCTTTACTGTCTCTCTTTAGTCTAATTTTTTAAATATGGATTATGCTTGAATTAGTCTATTTAAAATGGAAATGTATAGATTGCACAGCCAGGAATACCAGTACATGTTGCCTTCTTCGGCTTTCACTTAGTGTTTAGTAGGCTTAGTAGAAGGAACACAAAATGGTACTTCAAATGGCGTGGGGGAAATACCTGAGTGTTTTACACCGCCAGGATTCACAGGATGTCATCTAGACTACTGTTTCTTAGTAGCCTGTGTTCTCTTGCAAGCTCTTTACCATTGAGTTGAAATTCTCGAATTCCCATTGTTAGAGAGTAATCTCCTCCTCCTTTACTCTTGTTCCCCAAAGTTTCTGAATTGTTCATTCTAGTTTTTGATTTATATAAAGGAAAACATGCCAAAACTTCTTACAAGAATAAAGAAAAATGATTATTGTATTATTTACATTTTATATAGCAGCAGAAGACAAGAATGAAAGCTCATAGCCAAGTTGTAGCTGCCTTGGCAAAGCCATTTTCTTAGCAGATCCTTTTTCCTTTATTCACATATTTTGGGGTTTATTCTGCAAATGCACTGTATGACCAAAAGTGAATGATTATGATAAAGGGCAAAATAATATCACCTGCCTCCAAACTAAAAAATTCTTTAATAGGGAATTCTATTAAATTTTATTTACTAGAGATGTGTGCATCTCTGTATTTAATATCCCCTCCCTTTAAATAAGCCTTCAAAAATAAAATGCTCTGTAGGAATTCCTGTAAGTCCACATTTACCCTGTTAGATAAACAGATTGTTTGGGGTTGACTGGTAGAGTTTTTCTTTAACAAGAAAGCAACAGGCCTAACCCTTGTACTGCAGTGTAGTCATTTCTCTTCAACGAAGGGTTCATTCTGCATGGAGTTAAGACGTGCTCAATAATGCAACATTAGAATCCTCAAACATGGCACTCTTTAACCTGGTTGGTAACAGGTTGAGGTGGTGGGTTTTGGAGATGGTGAAGTCTGGTCAGAAATTAACTGTTTTCCATCCTGCCCAGTAGGTAGAACTTTGATTTCCTTTCATTACCATAGTAGGAGTCCTCCATTCTTTTGGTTCCAAGAAAGGAAAAGAAAACATGGTCAGGAATTGTATGCTATGTTCAGGGTCACTAAGTATGTGTGTGTGTTTTCAAGGATGGATCTACTCAGAAATATATTTTGTAAGTTGGCCTATTCTTTAATAAACACTCATTTTCACAAGGATATTAAATTTTAATCTCATTTTTCAGTAACTAGCTCTGGAGAAAATAACATATCAAAGAGAAGCAATTATCTGCTAGTTTCAACCTTAGAGACTTTAAACCAATTTGAGATAGAAGGTATGTGACTTAAAATCTTGTCAAGTTGGGGCAGGAGAATACATTTTTAAAGTTCTATTGGTGCTTAAAATAAGAGCAACTTTGTTTTAAGGCAGTCATTTAGTAACATGATTAAAGTGCTGATTAGGGAAGGATGGACCATGTCACAAATGGGCTATTTTCCACCATGTCCCACAGCTTTGAAATCGAAATTGTTAACTTGATCATGAACCATTAGGGAATCCTTAAGTAACTGGATATAAGTTATTTGTATGCATTTTTCTGAGTTCATAGCTTTCATCAGTTTCTCAGAGTAGTTCATGACCCAAATGGAAGAGGGGAGAAGAACCACCAGAAATGAATAATATGGGATATTTTGAATTTCCTACATTTGGTTTTGCTGTGGTACTTTTCTGAAAATGTGCTATGGCTCTTAACTGATAGAGGACACTGAAAAACCAAATCTCTAAGATTCTTTCTATACTTCAAATGAATGTCATAACATCATCAAAATGAAAAATGCTTACTTACCAGATTTACAAATGTCTTTTAAGTTAACTTAGGTTCATTAACAGGGTCAAGCTTAAGTTCAACAGGTTTTTGCCTGAGATTGATCAACAGCCTAGAATGATCATTAGACATGATTAAAAAAAAAAAAAAAAACAATCATTAAAAGATCCTAATCCTTTGAGTTCTATAGCATTAAAATTCTCTCTCCTTCATGTTTGTGGTTCAGGCCAGAACAGACTGAGCAGACCAGTAAGTAGAAGATACTGAGTTTAAAAAAAAAAATCTTTTTCTGAATAAATAAAATGGTGTGGATTTAAATAAACAACTGCCCCTTAAATCATCCTAAGTTTAGAATTTAAATTGGTCATGATGATAGTAACAAATACACATGATGGAAGAAAACAACCAGTCTCAATAATGGTAACTATTTCCTTAAGATTTTTTAAAAGAATTGTCCAAGGTCACATCTTCCCAGGTGGCCTATTTTTTTTTTTAAGTAAGTTTTCTAATATAATTTTATATTTGAAATTAGTTGAACATAAAATTATCATCTGGCTTGCTATAATTTTTAAGCTATTGCTGCATTTTTGCAATACCCACGTAATTACCTTATAAAGTACTTAGGCTATCTTTGAGGTCAATGGTGCTACATCACTCCACAGTGTTATGTAAAATAACGCAGCCACTTTTCCTTTTGAGATAGCTGTTTGTGTAGTCCATAGTAACTTTTCCTGCTTTTCTTTTGCATTGTCTTATTAGTTGTACACATGAGTCTCGTTATTTGTCTGGAATAAGTAATCAAATAAACTTGCTTTGATAAATAGGTGATGATTGAGTGATATTATTTGGGAGAAAAGTACAGCAAGTCTTCATTTAGCTGGTTTTTTTAAAAAAAATTTTGGAGAGATTTTTGCTATAGAGCGTGTGCGCTCGCCAGACAGACAGAGACAGAGAGACAGAAAGCAAGAAATCACCCCCCATGGGGTGATGGCCACGCCGCAATCCCTTCTCCTCCATTCTCCTCTCGGGATCTTGGGCACGCACACACACGCGCTTGGCGTGAGTTTAAGCCACCGGGTCAGGGACTCAAACCACAGTCGACTAAGTGGGAGTCCAGTGACATAGCCATTACCCTAACTGCTGGTCCCCACTTAGTTGTTTTTTAAACCAAACCAATTTGGTCATATACAACTTAGATTCTTTTTGGCAGACAGTGGTATCCACTACTCACATACTATGCATGCGGAACTCAGACTCAATTTGCCTCACCCAGAATCACTTATTTAACCTTTATTAGCCAGTCCTGGCATAGTTTATACAACCTACTCTATAAGCTTTTAGAAACCCCAGCTTTCTCTTTAAGTGAACTGACCACACTGTCATGGAAGGATCTCTTGAGACAGCTGTGTCAAATATGGAGGGCAAAATTCTATAGCCCTTGTGGTCAGCCTCAGGCAGCCAGAGCCCTCTATAACCAGTGGCCGGGCATGGGTGCGTTTAGTGATCAGGCCTTGGTTACTACTCATAAATACAGATTATAGGGCTTGTTACTCTCGTACTCTTCCTCCTGGTAGAACAGTGACTTGTTTAGCCAATCTACATACTAGTGCTGTGTTCACAAAACAAGCCTGTGTGTAGGCTTGTCAAGGTTGTTAGCAAGGCACTCACATCACCAATGGAAACACTTGACATTTATTAAGCTAATTAGCAAAGTCTCCATTGTTGATTGAGTTATGGGTAACAATGTAATGTGTAATGTGTGGGCTTCCCGATTGGACTCCTACCTGTCTATCCCTGGGTATGCATTTTTTTTTTTTTTTTTTTGAGAGGTTTTCGCTATAGGGCGTGCGCTCGCCACACAGAGAGAGACAGAAAGCGAGAAATCATCCCCCGGGGGGGGGATGGTCACACCGCAATCCCTTCTCCTCCATTCTCCTCTCGGGATCTTGGGCACGCACGCACACGCGCCCGGCATGAGTTCTAAGCCACTGGGTCCGGGACGCGAACTGCGGTCGACTACGTGGGAGTCCAGCGACATAGCCATTACACTAACTGCTGGTTCCCCCCTGGGTATGCATTTCTGAGGTGAGCAACTCGCGGTTCCCAAGATATAAGGTACATTAACACAATTAATACAGTATGCCAAAATGTTTTAAAGTAACAAATGGGTTCTTTGTGGATTCAAATGTGTTATACTGTTAAGGGAAAAATAGAATATTGCTTTTAAAATCTATTTTCTAAAACTCATCTTTCAAACCTTACAGTCTAGCCAAACTGTTTTACTAAATAGTCTTTAAAAAGACATGTAGTTAAGCCCTCCCTTGCCAATCTGATCATTGGCATGTTAGACAAGACTGCAGAGTCTTGCCTGAGTCCCTGGCCAGTGTGACTCAACTTTTCAACATATTACCTGTAGCTTTCAAAATCTAAACTTTGTAATGTTCAGTTTTTCTGTTCACTTCGCTTGAAGCAAAGGTTACTATTGCATTATAGGAAATTTTATTCAAGTCTAAAATATAATCATTTACTGTTCCCTGTTTCTTTTTTGGAGCAATAGCTGCTTTACAAGAGGTATTAGCATTTTTTAAGGCAAATTAACAAAATTTGTCTTGCCTCCTAATCAGAGACCATTCGCTATATGGCCTGTGACAAGCAGGAAATAAAATTTTGATGTAATCTCTTCCCGATAAACATGCCTTGCCTAGCACTTGCCGATCATTAGGGGTAAACGCAGATTGCAGATTGTGTAGCTGTCTCTAACACCGCAATTGTGTAAGGTGCCGGGACCATATTGCATACAAGCCGTTTTCAATTCTTTTAGAGGGTTAAATGATATGGGCTCATGCTGACCTTGATTTTGTTCTGGATTGTCAGGATCAGGAATCTCTATAACAGGGCACAATTTAAATCCCAATGTATACTCGCCTCTGTCTGCTGCGCAATGCAAAGCTTTCTGGAGGGGTGTTAAAGTGGGAGTTGTCCTTTCTGCCCTAGCGCTATTTGATATGCAAGTAGGTTTTGACTGGGAAGCTGCGGGCCAAAGTCGGGGAGCACTAGGCCTAAGGGCAGCAACTCCGTTCTCCCCCCGCCCTGCAACCGCTTCGGAATCTGCAATCTTAAGTCTGTCTAACTTTAAAAGACTGTCATTTTCTTTATCAGATATTACCTCTGTATTCTTTTTAGTTACAGATTCTGATATCTTAGGTAAGAGGGAGGCATAGCCCTCCAGAGTGTTATTTGGTGGAGTTACTGAATCAACTCCGTTTTTTTCTGGAGAGTTTTGTTTTAAGCACTCCTTAATTAAATTCCACAGGGAGAAAGCTAAAATGGGAATCTTGCTAGGACCCTCTGTTGTATATTGTTTCCTGATCTGTTCTCCAACCCTGTCCCAAGTTTCCTCGTAAACTGTTCCTTGTTCTGGGAAGCAAAGGCTTGTTTCCTGTACAAAAATCAGGAACTGATGTAACTGCTTGGTACTAACTTTATCACCCCTAGCTTTTAACATATAAGACAACATTTGAACATATATTTTTCTTTTTTTAGACAATTGTATCCCCATGTTTTACACCCGATAATAATAGAATTCACTCCTTTTCTTGTTCTAAGGTCTTCTTATTTTACTCTGATATCTCCTTACTCTGGAATCTCTTTCTTCTACTCCGATATCTCTTTTACTCTGGTATCTCTTTTACTCTTACTTTATTTTATAGGATCCTTACCTTACTCAATAATATCCAGCCAGCTGCAAGGAGTGTCCACTCGCCTGACTCTCTCCCTGTACTCAGGCCACACGTTGGGCGCCACTTTGCCGGGACCAGCTCGGCATGAATATGTTTTTCTGAGTGGGGAAGGCTGTGCATTAGAAATAGACGCAATAACAAACACACAAAGACACGCAAGTATAGGAAAGTGAGGATCGGGTGGGCACAGCTTCTCTGATGGAGAAGTTGCAACCAAAACTTGCCTTAAATTTATTCTTTTAAAGGGCAAAAAATGGGAGAAGAGGAAAATGGAATGCAAAAGGAATGGGTGAAAAAAGTAAAATGCAAAAAAAAAAAAAAAAGGGGGGAAGAGAAATTAAAACACAAAGCCAGTTGTTTTTAAATGTACACGTCTAAAGATGTAAAAATAACTGGTGCCATATAATTTCTCTAATTTTTTGAGAGATAATCTAATAAAACTATGTGACTTTCTTTAGCCCAATACTGGGCAGTATAGAGTATTGGATATCAACAACAACAAAAAGACAACCATTAACAGCAGGCAAATACTGCTTTTATGTATAAATACTTCTCAAGAGCCCTACTAAAATAGCTTACAAAAACACACTTCTACATGTGTCTACAGGCCACATGTTTTAATCACATGTTTTAAAATTAACTGCTCTCTACAAGTAACTTTTATTCAAGAATCTTTATGTAGCAATTTCCCCCAAAATGTAGAGGAAAACACGAGTCCCCTTGGCTTTGGGTTTTTCTTTTTCTTTCTTTGAATAGGATTATCTTGAAGAAAGGCCTAGTGAAAGAACTAAGATGCAAGAAAGCAAACTAAATTTAGTGAGGAGCACTAAAGGCACATTTTCCAAACTTTAACTGTAACCCTTAGTAAGAAATATATTTTATACTGCTTGACAGAAAATGTGTGTGTGTGTGTGTGTGTGTGTGTGTGTGTGTGATTTCTATATGTACACACACATACTCAGTTATCCCTTAGTATCCTGAGTTGGTTCTAGGAGTTCCCCTTCCCCTCTGTCACCCGTGTAGATGCCAAAATCCATGGATCTCAAGTCTCACAGAAAATGGCATATTTGCATATAAACTACACATATCCTTCTCTATACTTAATGTAAATTCATGTAAAGTTGTCCTGTATTGTTTAGGGAATAGTGACAAAAAAAAGTCTGCACAATTCAGTTCAGACACAACCATCCACAGTAGGCCTAACTACATAGTATACATCAGCAACAGTGTACCAGTTTCAAATCACCGTTACATCTGCTAAGGAGGGCTAACTGGGTATCATCAACACAAGCGCCTAAAGTGTTTTCCTTACTATGTGTGATATCAGTTTTGTTTTCTTTCACTTTTTTGAAGTGCTACTTGTGATTTCACAACCTGTCTTGAGTCATGAACTACAGTGCGAAATACATGGCATTAGAGGTTCTCTCCTCAGAAATTCATCTCAAATGAGTATCTTTGTCTATGCTATAATGCAACCTGCTATAGCAAATAGTTCAGGAAAGAACAGTGGTAGGAAGGTAGTGGGAGAAGTAGTTGAAATATAGATACTCCTTTCTCCCAAGGGAAAATCCTTATCCCAAACACTAAACATCTTTGCACCATAAAGAAAGAGAGTCGGGGACCAGCAGATGGCGTAATGGTTACATCGCTGGACTCCCACATAGTTGACCATGGTTGAGTCCGACCCTGTGGCTTAAACTCACCATGGGCATGGGTGTGCATGCCCAAAATCCCAAGAGGAGAATGGAGGAGAAGGGATTGAGACGTGGCCATCCCTCCCAGGGGGTGATTTTTTGCTTTCTATCTCTATCTATCTGGCGAGCATATGCGCCCTATAGCAAAAAATCTCTCTAAAGCAAAAAAGAGTCAAAATCAGCAAAAAGCACACATTGGAACATTTGGATAGTATTCATCTTAATACTGGTCAGTTGGTCCTAGCTGGCTAAGGGTGCTATTAATCCTTGGAGGGTGGTCAACTGGAGAATGACAGAGATATCTTATTAACCAAAGATTTGCTCAAGCGGGAACATAAATCACTCATTTAGAAAATTCCATGATACACAGCTCTGTTATAAATATCATAATGTGGTCCAGAAACTCAAGGATATTAAGATTAGAGGAGTCCAATAGTGAAAATATTACTACCTCCTGGGAAGATGTAGACCATAATTACAAGAGTGCTTCACATTGAGCATTTACGGTGTGCCCTTTAAAACTTTATGGCACTTCGTCTTTACGACGAACGTATGAGGTAGCGCTATTTTTCCTATTTTACAAATGGTGAAATTGAGGCTTAGATTACACAACCAGCTCCAAATCGCATAATAACTAGTAAGTAGCAGACTTAGAGAGTATGATTCAAAGCCCAAGTGTTCAGCTGTATCTCTCTTTTTACAGAAGACGCTAAATGGAGGTTGCATTATCCTGATCAGACTGTCATTCCATGGGGTCTGGACCCAGCCAGCAGCAAAGGTCATTTGTGCCAGGTTGCAGTGAGACACTCGTCCCTCACAGAAAGCCCAGTTCTCACCTGCTCTGCCACTTAGATCTGTAAAATTAACCTCCTAAGTCTTCGTTTTCTCCCATTTAATTCACTTGTCCTCCAAACCTGACAGGGCAGCTAGGACATAAAAATATCACAAAAGATCAGCAGGGCTTTCCCAATAGGACAGACAGAGAATTAATCTCCCAGGATTACAGTCATGTAGCATTCCTTTGCTATCAAACCAGGTTGGAGCCGAAAGAAAAGGAACATCACCAATGAAAAAAGGAAAACGAAGGCTTACCTCATATGTTTGACATAGTGAGATGATAGTACTGCCCTGTCAGAGAGCTTGTGAACAACCAACTACATTTTTTAGTTTTTACTATTTTATTCAACTTTATTTATTATTGTTGTTTGTTTGATCAGAGAGAGAGAAAAGGAAAGTGAAAAAGCAAGCCACCAGGTCTAGGACTCAAACCACGGTGGGCCATGTGGGAGTCTAGTGCCTTCACCACCACTCTACCTGCTGGGCCTGCTCAACTACATTTTTTAAATAACACAGAGAAATCCAAAAGCTAAAAAAGAAAATGGAAGAATATATATCACACAGATTAATTGTAAATGTTCACATAATCTTAAAGTAAGTAGAAAATAATGAATTAGCCAAAAATTTAATGATATTGAAAAGGATCGTGGGTAGGACAAGTTGTAAGATCGAAATCCCCTCATCTTCAGAGAAAATTCTAAAACTGAAAAATCTAGAATAGTATTGTTTAAGTATGTTATTTTAAAATATATGAGTACATAGAAGGAGAAATGTCATCAACTGTTGAGAATCACTGCCTCTAGGGAGCAGAAATCAAGAATGAGAAAGAGGAAGGCAGAAGATGACTTTTTCCCCTAAATAAGGCTTGTAGAACTTTTAGACTTCTAAACTAGTACATGCACTATGTAGCCAGTCCAGGGTAGGATGCTGCAGACTTTGAAGCAGACAAACCTTGGTGGACACCTCAGCTCCATCTGTCAACTTGTGGAACCTTGGGCAAGTTGCTTAACCTGTTGGGACTCCAGGTTACTAATGTGTAAAGTGGGAATATCAATACCTATTTCATGAGAGAGAAAGGGTTGAAAGTGAAGTGTTTAAAAAGTCCTGTAGTTGGGATCGGCAGATAGCATAATGGTTATGTCGCTGAACTCCCATGTAGTTGACTGCAGTTCGAGTCCTAGACCCAGCAGTTTAAAACCCATGCCAGGTGCATGTGCGTGCATGCTCAAAATCCAGAGAGGAGAAGGGGTTGTGGCATGGCCATCCCCTCTGGGAGGTGATTGCTCATTTTCTCTCTGTGTGTCCTATAGCAAAAAAAAAAAAAAAAAAAAAAAAAAAAAAAAAGCCCTGTAATCAAACTGTCTAGGTCAGATTCCAACTCTGGCATTTAGTCTTTTTTTTTTTTTTAAAGACTGGGTTTCACTCTCATGATCCTCCTACAGCCTCCCAGCTCTAGGTCCCTGCCACCACACCCAGCTGTTTTTAGGCAGTCTCACTGTGTTGCCGAGGCCTGCACGTGATCCTTCTGCTTCAGCCTCCTGAGTTGCTGGAATTACAGGAGCACCTCAGCCTTTAGGTTGGACCAGTAAGCAAACCCAGGCATCCTGCGCGGTCCCAGCCGGTGGGGCATATTTTCTTAGCAGTGCTCACCACCACACTGGGCCCTGGAAAGCACTGGCTGTGAGGAATTGTGGAAGTTACTTAAACTCTCTCTTTTTAAAATTACTTTTGCCAGAGAGCATGTGTGCTAGCAAGATAGAGAGATAGAGAGAAAAAGCACTCCATGGGGATGGCCACACCTTCTCTTCCATTTCTCTTTTTGGGATTTTGGGCATGCACACAAGCACGTGCGCGCGCACACACACACACACACACACACACACACACTGGGTTTGGGCTCAAACTGTGCATATGGCCATTTGGGTTCCAGCTACCACAACCACCACACCATCGACTGTCCCCAACAGTTAATTAATCACCATATTTCAGTTTTCTCTTCTGAAAAATTACAATAACAGAACCTATCTCCAAAAGCTGCTAAATGGATTAAAAGAGAAAATCCAAAGATTCCTGGCACATAGCAGGGTTCCATCATCGTGAGGCATTCTAAGTTACACCAATCAGCTTGTGTCATGCTGAGCTTGCCCCAGAGTGGGCATTTCTTCTAGAAATACATTGTAGGGATCAGGGAAGAAGGCCAGTGTCTGCCTCTTCTGCCAGACTAAAGCAAATAGCTCTCCACTCCCCATGCAATGGTGAGGAGATAGGTGGTCTTTCCTACCACCACGCCCTACTTCAAGCAAAATTTTGAGAATAATTGTTTTATTAGAAAAAATAAATGTGTAGGACTCACTGAGCTTCTGCAAAGGTTCTCTGAATTGTTCTCCAGTCCAGTTCAAGATGGCAACAAGTTAGACGGAGATGAGAAAGCTCGTCATGCCCATCTCTACCAGCCAAGGCCTCACAGAACCTACGCAGATTAGGCGTGCCTCCAGTTTGGAATAAAAGCTCTACAGCATAAGCACCCAACTCAGATCAAACTAGACCTATAAGCAGGCCACATGTGGCAAGATGGCCACAGAAATGGTCTGAAGCCACATCCATACCCCATGGACCTCTACTTCTGACTCCCACCTCTCCTAGGAGTGAGACAATACACTCTAACCCAGATTCCAAGTCACTTCCTGCTAGGGCTTTACAGCAGTTCAAAGAACTTCTAAGTGCAGGTTCTTTCCAAATAGTTTGGTTTCTAAAAACTCACAAAAAGTCAAACGCCAGAAAAAAAAGGGGATTTCTGAAAGCCACCCACTAGGATGGCAATTTGGTAGTTTCAAATATTAAGAAAAAAAATCAGCGTTGATTAGGCAGTATCTAATCTCCTTGAGCACAGGAAGTGAAGGCGATCAGTCTGATTTGCAGGAGGCCCTGAGGTTGCACAAAGCAGTCACTCCCTCAGCAAGACCCACTCACTGCCTGCAGAGACGCCTGCTTTGCCTGCCTCCAGCAGCGCACACCAGAGGGAAAGCACCATTAAATTCCCTGTAAGCTCTGCAAGCTATTAGCTGCACCAAGGTCACCAGGCGAAGAGGGTGGGGAAGCAGGGAGGAAAGGACAAGATGGGTTTAAGGAGGCCGAGTTGATGGGGCCAGTGGTAATCATCAGGCTATGTTTTCCATAAATGTTTATGGAGCTCCTAAGATCCACCAGGCATTGAGCTGGGCACCAGAGCATAATCAAGAATTAAACGACTCCCCACACTGGAAGACCCCTCAGACTGGTGGGAGTTAGGTGAGACATCTAGGTTACGCTGAGCTGTCGGGAGGGACCCCCTAATTCTGCCTCAGCCTGGGATGGTGGTGGAGATAAATAGCCATGGGTTGAATGTTGTAGGACAACTAGGAGTTGTGTCCTTATTGGTAAAAGGGAGGTGAGAGGTGAGAGGGTAGGAAGCAGTACAGACCACGCGGGTGCAAAGGACAGGGTTCTGGAAATTGGATGTTGTAGTAGGGCCTTGTGGAAGGAGTATTGGATGCACTTGGGAAAAGGTATAAGAGGCCAGAAATATAGGCAGAATCCCACTTCCCAGAAAGAGAGGCATAGAGCTAAGTGAGGAGACCCCTGCTACCGTCCACTAAGAGACGGGGAGAGCAGAAACACAGACAGCCTCAAGGAGCATGCGTGGATGGAAACTGAGGCCAGCAATGGTGGCCCAGTGGCAGTGCCTGTTCTGCAATGCCGAAATCACATGAGAAGGTCCTGGTTTGTGTCCAGCTGCCTCCCTGGACATGCCGGACTTGTACCAGTGCCGCACCAGTGATCCCAGCTGGCTGAGGGTGGGTCGCAGCGTGAGAACCCTCGAGAATGCCTCTCTCTTTCTCTCAAAAAACAATATTTTTTAAAAGGGTGAGGGATAGGATCTGCATGCAAACTAGATTAGTGGAAGAGGGGAGGATACTGCCAGCGTTCCTTGTTCTGGAAGGCAGATGTATTGTCATGATCAGTCGTGAGAATACCAGGGGAGGGCTGCGGGCAAAGGGCTTGTACTTGGATGTGGCGCATTGGCCTCCTCACGCGCACCCACCTGGAGATGGACTGCACTTCGCACTCCCTGCTCCAGGGAAAGGGCTGCTTTGATTGGTCGGCTTGAGGGAAGGTACTGAGCTTGTGCAGCCCCAACCCTGGGACTCCTCCTAGCCTACATTCTGGTCTATGGAGTGAGCCCCTCTGAGGCCCAAAGCCACAGTCTACAATTAGTAGCAAACGTTTGATCTGTGTCTGCCTCCTACAAACTCACTAGACAGAAGAGTATTTCATATTGAACTTACTGCCAAACTCCCAACATGTTCATTTGTGTTTTGTTTTCTGTACTTTTCCCTCCTCTGCCTTGGAGGCCAGTGCTAGTTTCTTACCTGAGCTGTTTTAACAGAGTGAGAAATGGATACCGGGTCCATGGCATACTTAGCTGCAGTGCTGGAAGCCACATTGCTGGCTGTGGGTTCAGATCCCCAGGTAGGAATAACTAGAGAGGGGCACACAGATCCTGAGGAGCTGGAAGGCTGGGGAGAGGGGTTCAGGGCATGAGGAGACTCTGTCAAAGGGGTCTCTCCTCTCTTTCTCACTTTCACTCTTTGATGTACACGTGGTCTCTATCATTAGGGGGGAAAAAAAGAAATCAAAATACAGACACTGGTTTCTACTTTGATACTCCTGAGGTGATGGTTTTGACAGCTGCAAAGGAAGAGAGAAGAGAATCCCTCTCTGGGTCTGGGAGAGGAAATCGCAGCAGGGCCCGGAGGACTGAGCCCTAGGTGCTGGGCAGTGTCAGTTCACCTGAGAGGTGACAAGTCCTCCAAGAAGGCAGTTGATCAGTGTAGTCGGAGGCCCAGGAGCACTCGCTTTGCCAAAAACTCCCTTGCCATTGGACCTGAATGATTCATGCAGCCAGACCAGGGAGCCTCTCGGCAGTGATCAGCATGAACCAGAGACCAACGGCTTTGCCTGGCAGGGCCACCCCTGCAGGGCAGGAAGAATATTCAGCAATTACTGGATTAATTTTCTGCCAGCTCAGTAGAATGAGAGTGGAGGGTGGTCAATATCAAACTGTAGTTAATTTAAACGAAGTCAAGAAGTGTGTTTTTTCCTTCATGTCAGAGTTGGAAGACTAAAATTCGCACCTGGAACCACAGCTGTCAGAACACAGAGGTGCTAGGAGTACTGGAGGCAGACACTCAGAGGGAGTGAAACCAAGGAGTGTGGGCAAAGCCTGGGCAACCTCAAATTTAGGAGTAAGTACAGAAAGAAGAGGCAAAAAAGGTGACTTCAGCAATAGAAGAGAAGTTGTAGAGAAGACCTAATAGCATTAAATGCTGCAGAGATCAACTAAGATGAGGATTGAAAGGTAGCCAAGCAATCTGGCATTTGGGAGGTCACTCGTGACCTTGGCAGAGCAGGTCTGTGGAAGTGGAAGTGATGCAGGCGGGAAAGGTCATGTTCTTAAGAAAAGAAGCTGGAAAAGAAAGGACACAGATCAGAGTAGAGGGAAGGTTGTGTTTTTTTTTTTTTTTTAAGAAATATTTTTATTTTTAACTTTATCTATTTATTTATTTATTTAAATTTGACCAGAGGAGGGCAGAGTGAGAGAGAAAGAGTGAGACAGCAAGCCACTAGGTCCAAGACTTGAACCGCAGTCAGCCATGTGGGAGTCCAATGCCCTTAACCACCACGCCACCTGCTGGCCCTGGGAAGGGAATTTTGATTTGGAAGATTTCTGGACAGGTCTTAGATTGAAGGGAAAGAGCCAATAGGATGATAGTAGGTACTGTATAGAGCTAGGTCCTGGAGACAGGAGTCTTTGCACATGTTGAAGAACCAGCTCTGGAGAGGAGTAGGAATATGGACAGGAGGGGAGAAGCTGCGGTAGGCAGCTCTGAAATGGCCTTGCCCGTGGTATTCATGCCTTTGTGTAATGCCCTCCCCTGAGTGGGGGCTGACCTAATTGACTCACTTCTAACAACTAAAACACTGTACAAGTGATGTCACTTCTGATACTAGGTTATCAAAGGCCCGTGGCTTCCACCTTGGGCACTGTGTCTTGCTGCGTCAGCTGCCATGCTGTAAGGCAGCCCTATGTAAGGACATGTGAGTGTCCTTAGCAGAGTACTCTTCATCCCCAGGCAAACCTTGAGATGACAGCAGCTCTGGCCAATAATTTAACTGCATTCTAGCCCCCCAGGGACCCTGAAGGAGAGATACTAAACCATACCGAGTTCTCAAACTGTAAGCTTGTCAATATTTGCTATTTTAAGCCACTAGGTTTTGGGGAGCTACCATGCAGCACTAGATAACGAATAAGGAAATAAGTTTCATGCAGGGGAGGCAAACATGGTAGGGAGCATGAGCCTGGAAGCTTTCCGTTTCTGTGCCAAGAGCAAGTTGAGAAGAGGAACAAAGGTCTCCCAAGGCCACAGTAGAAGATGGGAAACGAAGCTGGCTACAGATGCATAAAAGAATGGACTGGTTACTCGTAAGGGCCCAAATGAGCTGGTAACAACAGATCTATTACGATATGCAGAGGCAGGACTGTTATCCAGCCTCCTCAACACCGTGAAATAAAAGAGGAGAAAGGGACCAGATGGCAGCCCAGCAATAAAATGTGATGCTCTGTGAGGCTGACCCTTATGGAAGGTTCTGGGCTCTCCTGCCTACGTATGCCAGGCACACACATGCCCATGACCCGAGACTGGCTGAAATGGGATAGATTGCAGTGTGGGGACCCTGTTGAGGTGAAATCCACCTTTCTTCTCTCACTCATGGAAGAAATAAATAAACTTTAAAAGAAGAGAAAAGCTATCAAAATGACCCAGGATTAGGAGCTGATAAAACAATGTGATAGAAAGCCAAAGAAACAAAACAGTTGTAGACTTTGGGCTGAAGTGAGAGGGACTAAGAGAAACTTAGGTCACACATGGATAGGCAGAAAATGACAGTCCCAAAGAAGCTGATGAAGTGATGTGATGGGCTTACAAAAGAGAGGGGCCCAAAGCCCCCAGGCCTGCTCCCCAGAGGAGCAGTCCTGAGTAACTAGGTAACTTGGGAGGTGCTGTGGGTGTCGTTTGCTAAAGTGGAATGCCCTCCACCAACTATTCCAGTCCAACTCTCTATCCCATCACCACAAACTCTGCCTCAGTCACAGAGGTTTCCAATGGTTCTGTTCTTGTCATGTCTGCCTGGGTTGCCCTCCTCTCTTTCCCCATCTCCAGCTGCCCTTCGTGGTTCCCCAACATTCCTTTTCAACAGCCAAGTTGGAGCTCATGTGCTGCTTTCTTGGTGAGTCATGATGAATGTCCCCAGCCTGAATTGACGTCTCTCCACCCTCAGCCTGGTGGCGCACCTGCTTCGGTCTTGTGGTTTATCTTATATTGCCATTGAGTGGATGGGCTCTCTTTGCTCCAGTGGAAGGTGCATCTTTGAAGAGTAGAAAGTATATCTTTAAGTGGCAGGTGTTCCCAGCAGAATGGCTTATACAGAACTAGATCAAGTAATTAGATAAGGCTGAGAATGCTAAGGTCCGACGTGAACTAACAGAAAATCCCTGCCTAAGGAATTCGGAACCGATGACAAGACAATGCAGTGGGAGAGAGCTGCACGTGCACTGAGCCCTTGGTCCATTCTGCGTTCACCGGCACCCACTTCCCCCAGTACCGTAGATCCTCTATATTTCTGGAAACTAAGTCTAAAGGGCCAGACACTTGGCCTTGACTTGTCTATACTCCTTCTGAAGGGCTTATCCTTTTTCAAGACCAAATCCCATGCATATGCTGATGACTCCCAGATTCTGTCTCCAGCCCAGGCTGCTCCATGCTCAACTCCAGACACAATTTCCAACTGCCTATGAGGCATCCGTAACAGACCTCTCAAATATCTCATATTAGAAAACAAAACCAAAACAAAACAAAAGCCTCCTGGGGCTGAACCCATTGGTGGTTGGGGCAACTGACTCTCACATGGCTGACCACACCCATGGTTCAATTCGCAGCCCCAGCAGTTTGAAAAACATGCCGGGTGCATGTCTGTGTGTGTCCAAAATCCTGACAGGATGGGAAATGGAGGAGTAGGGACTGTGGTGTGACCAAACCCCACTGCAAATCACTTTCTCCCTCTCCCTCTCTTTCATCTCTCTGGCCAGTGCATACACCCTCTGACTAATTAAAATAAATAAAGACAGAAAGGAAGGAAGGAATGGAGAAAGACAGCATCCCAAAGTCATCATTGCCAATTTACCAACTCCCCATTCCTAAGCAACCTGCTTTTTGTCTCACAGATTTGCCTCTTCTAGATATTTCATATAAAGTCCTCTGATTTTGTTTTCTACAACTGAAACTCACTTACTGCACCTCCCTCTCTTCCCCCTCATGTACCTGAAACACTCCCATCATACTTTCTTTTCAGAGTTTTTGCATGGACTGTTCCTTCCACCTGGAACCCATTCTCCCCAGGTCTCTGAATGACCACACCTCTCTTCATGTCTCTGCTCAAAGGTCACCTTCTCAGGGAAGCCTTCCCTGATCTGCACACAAAACAGTATTCACAGAGCCAGCAGATGGTGTAGGTTACATCACTGGACTCCCATATGGCCAACTACAAGTTCAAGTCCTGTACCAGGTGGCTTGAAATCATGCCAGTGTGTGCATGCCCAAGATCCCAGGAGGAGAACTGAGAAGGGATTGTGGAGTGGCCATCCCCCTAAGGGGTGATTTCTCACTCTCTCCCACTGTCTCTATCTCTCTATCTCTCTGGCAAGTGTGCACGCCCTAAGACAAAAATCTCTCTTAAAAAATAAAAACAGTATTCATGCCATTCCTTCCTTCCCCTTCACACCCATTCAATTTTTCAAAGTATGCAAGCATATTATCATATGGCTGCCTTGAACAGTGCCTGAAATATAGAGATACTCTATAAATGTCATCATATGAATGGCAGAGATGGGATTTGAACACTAGTCTGTCAGACTTCAAAACTTGTACCGTTAACTATGATGCTCTGCAGATCTTAGTGCTTGGGAAGAATTTAAACAGGTGGTAAAAGCGAGAAAGAGCTGAAGGCTCTGCTCCATGTGGTGGAGCCAAGCTAGGTTCCCAGGTCTTCCCTACCAGACCAGGATGTCCCTCACCCAGCTGCTAGGAGTGCTGGTGGCTAGGGGCAGCTGTGCAAACTCTCCAGTGCCTGCCCTGGGCTATGGAGAACTGATGCACCTGAGGCCGCTGCCAGGGCAGCCATGTGCACCCAGTGTCCATGAAGGGGCAGAGGCCTACCCTGCATGCCAATTTCAAAGGACTGACCTAGCTCCAGAGCTCCCTGAGCATTGGCTAAGCCTTCACGGTGATAGCATCAAAATTCCCCTTCTCTCTGTCCCCCTGCTTTCTTCCTTCTCCGTGCAGGTATGAGTCTTCCCAGCATTCCCTGACAAACCCAGTGTGCACAAACCTCTGTCACGGAGCCTGCTCTCTGGAGAACTCAACCTGCGATGCTGAGAATATGTTTTCCAGGGAGGCTGAAGGATTTTTGGGAAATTGGACACAGAACAAAAATAAGCTGGGCCCTGAAAGCCACACCAATGACCAGATGAAGCAATTCTGCCTGTGTTGACACAACCCTGGCTCATCACATCCTCCTTAAAACCCTAACATGGAAAGGAAGAGAATGTGACCACAGGAGCCATGATCACCTTTGAGGCTCTGGAGCCTCCCTCGTGTGAAAACAGCCCCATTTCTTGGCTGAGCAGACCTGAACTTGGGCTCCCTGTCTATACTGGAACCTCACCCTGCTGAGCCAAATTGCATTGAAACTCATGAGTCCTCAGGGTCTCCATCAAAATGTCCACTACACATTCAACCTCACCCCAAGGATGGTGGTTATCTCCACCTCTCCTTCTGGAGCCTGGCTGTGGAGGGGAGAGGAGAGAGAAGGGAAAATGAGGCACTGTCTCAGTGCCTCAGTGCCGCTAGGACATTGTGACATGAGAGGCTTGGGTTCAGCTTCCAGCCCAACCTGAACAGGCCCAGTGTGGTAGTGTCTTCCTGTAGTCCTGGCTAACACGAGGCTAGAGCAGGGGATGACAGCATGACAAGACCCTGTCAAAAACTCTTTCTCCCTCTCTCTCTCAAGAAAGAAGGAGGAGGAGGAGGAGAAAAGGAAGAAGAGGAGAAAGAGGGCCAGCAGGTGGCACAGTGGTTAAGGCACTGAATTCCCGCATGGTTGACTGTAGTTCAAGTTCCAGACTTGGAGGCTTGAAAATCATGCCAGGTGTGTGTGTGTGTGTGTGTGTGTGTGTGTGCCTAAGATCCCAGGAGAATGGAGGAGAAGGGATTGCAGTGTGGCCATCCCCCCAGGGGGTGATTTCTCCTTTTCCCTCTCTTTGTCTCCTTCTGTCTCTCTCCAGTGAGCACCTGCACCCTAGTGGAAATAAATAAACAAATAAATAAATGAACCTAAAAATAAATAAATAATAAAAATGAAAAAGAAGAAGGGGAAAGTGAATTAATCAAGAAGTAACAACCCCAAGGGCAGGATCCCTACCTGAAACCTAGAGAGGAACAAACAGAATTTTCTAAATCATACTTGCCTGTCAGCCTTTCAGTTGAATGAGAAATGAGAAGGTAGTGTCTCCCTGGACGTGCCTGGGGACAGGAATCATTTGTCCCTAGTAATATAACAGCCATTGTTCCACCATGCTGTAATTGCTGTTGTTATCACCCTCCTTCTACAGACGAGGGGACTGAGGCACAGAAAGCTGCAGGATGGGTATGAAGCATGCTAAGGCCTGGCTGGTCGTAAGTGGGTTTGGCCACTGCACTAGACTGCCAGTGTGTTTATTGCCTGGGGCTCAGTGAGGGTGCACTGCCCCTGTGGAAGGGTCTCACAGCTGATTATGTAGCCCTCAGGGGTGGTAAAGGGCCCACCAGAAACCAGAGTCACAAAGCACAGGGGTGAAGGAGAACTGCAGGTTCTCTCAGAGCCTCCCTTCTTCCTGCCGGTGTCCAGGGCTGTGTGTCTCCCCCAGCTTGATACATGGTATCTGCTTTCTCTTGGGTACATTCATTCTTTCCAGATTCGGGGCTTTCTTTCCATTCGCTCACAGGGAAGGCCTGACGGGCGGAAACCTCACGCACGAGTTAGGGGAGAACAATGGGCGAGGGTGCCAAGTAGGCCTCGGGTCTGGTGGCTGCACTGTGGTTCCTGCGTTTCCTCCATGAGAGATCTGATCTTCGGTGACACCAGCAGGGCCTGGGGAGACTGTCATCACTTCCTCCCTCAACAAAAGGTGTGATTCTAAGAAATTTTTCCTCTTGTGGGTCAGGTGGTCCCTGGGCCCCCTGGAGCAAGGTCTCTATGGACTCTGATTATCCCCTTGTCTTTTCAGGGAACAAGCCCCGGGCCTACCAGGCCCTCCCTACCCAACACACACACAGGAACTTCACCATTTGGCTTCCCCAGAGCATCTTTGGGTAGGGTTGCTTATCATTTCCAATTTACCCTTCCTGACAAAAAAGTAAGATTGGGTTCCAGATCTTGGAGATAGGAGAAAGTCCAGGTATGTGTAGACTCATGGTTCTCAAGAATTCTTCATTATCTCTCCCTGAGGAGCCTTGGCAGACATTTTTGTCCCAATGGCGCTTCTCCCTTTAGCTGTAGTATGTCTGTCTCTGAAGGTCACACACCATTACTAAGATTTTTCTCACACACCCACTTCAAGAAACAATTTTCATGCCCTTGGGAATAATATCACCCATCGAGATACACAAGCTGGCCTCAGCAAGAGAGTTGGACCCATCACTCTCTTCCTTGGGGTGGTGATTGTTGACATCCCGCCCAAGACTGCATTTCCTCTTCATGGTTCTATGTAAACCCCCACCCAGCTATTCACAATCAAAACCTTAAGCCTGAGGGACCAGCAGTTAGCGTAATGGCTTTGTCGCTGGACTCCCATGTAGTCAACCAAGGTTTGCGTCCCGGACCCGGAGGCTTAAAACTCACGCCAGGCGCGTGTGCATGTGTGCCCAAGATCCCGAGAGGAGAAAAGAGGAGAAGGGATTGCAGCGTGGCCATCCCTCCGGGGGGTGATTTCTTGCTTTCTGTCTCTCTGTCTCTGTCTGTCTGGTGAGCACACGCGCCCTATAGCAAAAACCTCTCAAAAAAAAAAAAAAAAAAAAAAAAAAAACAAAAACAAAAAACCTTAAGCCTGAAGCAATTTCACTCCTAGGTAATTACCCAAGAGAAACTAGTACAGACTACCAAAAGACTAGTAAGAGACCAAACCTGGAAACAATGTAAATGATCTTCAAGGAAAGACTAGATAAATAAATGGGAATATATTCATGTAACGCAATATTACCAGCAAAAAAAGGGAACTAACTACTGCTACTCAGAACAACATGGGCTAATTGCAAAAGCATAATATGAATGGGAAAAAAAATATGCAAAAGAGTATATACTGTATGAATCTCTATCAATGAAGTGCAAGAACAGGCAAAACCAGTCCATGATGACAGGAAAAACAGTATATACCTCTGGGAAGACTTGAAGAGAAAATTTTCTTCTGTCTTAAGTTGAATGGTTGTTACACTGGTGTGTAATTAGGGTAAAATGTGTGTGCTTATATAAAAATTCTAGGGCCAGCTCCATGGCGTAGTGGTTAAGGCAGTTGGAATCCCCACAGACAACCACACAATTCCAGTCCAACCCAGCAGCTTGAGAAACAGACTGGCCACATGTGTGTGCATACCCCAAATCCCAAAATGTGGGAGAAATGGAGGAAAAGGAATTATAACAGGACTATTTCCCATGGGGAGTCTCTCCTCTTCTGTGTCTTTCTATGGTGAGTACATGTGCCCTCTAGCAAAAAAAAAAAAAAAAGAAAATCTAGCTGTACATTTAAGATTTGTACACTTAAGACCAGCAGTTAGCGTAATGGCTATGTCACTGGACTACCATGTAGTTGACCACGGTTCAAGTCCCGGACCCGGTGGCTTAGACACGCTGGGCACGTGTTTGTGCGTGCTCAAGATCCTGAGAGGAAAATGGAGCAAAAGGGATTGTGTCATGGCCATACCCCCTGGGGGGGTGATTTCTCACTTTCTGTCTCTCTGTCTTTCTGGCTAGCGCACGCGCCCTATAGTAAAAACCTTTCCAAAATAAATACATAAATAAAAATATTTGTACACTTAATTTTATGTAAATTATATCTTAAAATTTTAAACAGGTTTTTGAAAACTCCCTTTTAAAAAATCCATATAGTATAATGGTTACATTGTTGGACTTTCACGTAGTCGACCATGGTATGAGTCCTGGACCTGGCAGCTTAAAATTCATGTCGGGCGTGTGTGCATGTGCCCACAATCCAGAGAGAAGAATGGGGGAGAAGGGACTGCAGCATGGCCATGCCCCATGGGAGGTGATTTCTCACTTTCTGTGTCTCTGGCAAGCGCATGTACCCCATAGTAAAAATCTCTCTTAAAAAAAAAATTCCAGAGGTCTAGACAGTGGCAGAGATAATACAGCCTCCTACATAGGGAGGTCCCTGGTTCAAGGCCTAGGGCCTCCCTCCTCATAATGGGTGCATACTCACATGTCTGTGATCCAGGGTGGTTATGGCTAGGGGTAGATTGCAGCACAAGGATCCTATTACTTCCCCTTTGCTCCCATCTCTCTCTCTCTCTCTCTCTCTCTCTCTCTCTCTCTCTCTCTCTCTCATGGAAGATATAAACCTTAAAATGATTCAGACAGGGGGTCCTGGTGAATCTGCAGATTTCAGAGTCCTATCCAGAGACGTCCTCTATAAGCTGGGGCTGGAATCCAGAATTGTATTCAAGCCCAAGGTAATTCTGGCGCAGTTATCTTGGAACTACACTCTAAGACACACGGGCAGGAGTCCCAGCAGAGACCCAGCCACAGTGGTGAAGCAAGAGGACAACACGGAGCAGTGGCTGATGCCACATGGAGGCCTGTGTTTGCCTCCCCATTCAACCTAAACAGGCCAAGCTAACTGGGAGGCTAGGGCGGGATGTGAGGTGAACAACCGAGACATGGAGAGACCCTGCCAGAAATACCTCTCTCTGGCCCAGCCACTGTGGCTCAGCTGTAACAAGTGCCTGCAAGGCTGGGACTGCATGGCTGACAGCAAGTTCGGGTGCCTGGGCTGACTTGAAAACACACTGGGCACTTGCACACCTGGATTCTGAGGAGCTAGAGGCTGGGAAGAACCCCCACAAACACCTCGCATGCACACACACATACACATGCTTTCTATTGTAAGGGGAAAAGATAACCACTCCCCACTCCCACGCATGCTCTCTCACTTACTCTCTTTCATTTTTTTTTTTTTTAAAGGAGGGAGGCCCGTATAGTGGTGAAGGCACTGGACTCCTACGTGGTCAGCCGCAGCTTGAGTCCTGGAGTTGACAGCTTGAAACTCATACTGGGTGCGTGTGCGTGCCCAAAATCCCGACAGAAGAATGGAGGAGAAGGGACTGCGACATGACAATCCCCCTGGGAGGTGATTCTGTACTTTCTGACTCTCTGTCTCTGTCTCTCCAGCAAGCAAATGTGCCCTATAGCAAAAATCTCTCTAAAAAAGAAAAAAAAAGAGAGAGAGAGGGCTGGCCCCATAGTGCAGCAGTTATGCACTGTGCATAGAGATCTGGGTCCCACTGGGTCCCACATGGCCAACTGTTGTTCAAGTCCTGTTTCTGGTGACTTGAAAAACGTGCAGGCAAGTGTGCCCTGAATCCTGGTGGGACCAGAGTGGAGGAAAAGGGACTACAGCATGCTCACTCCCCCCAGGGAGCTGCTTTGTCTCTCTGCCTCTCTCTGGCAAATACATAGGCCCTCTGGCAATTAAAAAAAAAATTCAACAGAATTTATTGACTGGCTACATTAGCTTCTTCTTTTTTTTTTTTTTTTGGAGAGGTTTTTTGCTATAAGGCGCGTGCGCTCGCCAGACAGACAGAGAGAGACATAGAGACAGAAAGCGAGAAATCACCCCCCAGGGGGGATGGTCACGCCGCAATCCCTTCTCCTCCATTCTCCTCTCGGGATCTTGGGCACGCACGCACACGCGCCCGGCGTGAGTTGTAAGCCACCGGGTCCGAGACGCGAACCGCGGTCGACTACGTGGGAGTCCAGCGACATAGCCATTACGCTAACTGCTGGTTCCCTACATTAGCTTCTCGATCCTGCTCTCACTAGATAAACCTATAGAATTTGAAGTGAATGGGACAAATGTCACAAAATGTCCCTGAAGCTGTGAGGTGTTCAACCCCAGTGTCCTGTTAGCTAAAATAAAATAGATTAGCCGACCAACTAGCCCCCAGGAGTGAAGATTGGGCTGTTGTAGGGATAAAGCAGGTAAAGAAAGGGCCCTCAGACTAAACAGTTTTTAACTGGGACGATGGAGTACTCTGGCTCCAGCACACCCTAATCACTGTGTGGAAGGGCGAGAACCCTGCCCGGGCCCTAATCCCATCTCCTTGTGTTAGGACGCATGTGACTGTGGGTAAGCTACTTAACAGCTTTGATCTTTGGTTCCTTCACTAAAATAGGAATAGTACAGTTTATCACACAGGGTTATTGAAAGGATTAAAACAAAATATGTAAGAACCTTATAGTACATGTAAAGAAGCAACAAAAGGGACCAGCAGATAGCATAATGATTATGTCACTGGACTCCCACGTAGTCGACCGTGGTTTGAGTCCCCGACCAGTTGGCTTGAACTCACACTGGGCACATGTGCACGCATGCCCAAGATCCTGAGAGGAGAATGGAAGAGAAGGGATTGCAGCATGGCCATTCCCCCTGGGGGGGTGATTTCTCGCTTTCTGTCTCTCTGTCTTTCTGGCGAGTGTACACACCTTATAGCAAAAACCTTCCAAAAAAAAAAAAAAAGGATCTTACCTCTACTCTCCTATTCCAACTGAAGTCCTGAAAATTAGAGTGACAAAAGACAGATTAATGAGAGGAAAACAATTTATCAACATGCGCATCACACATGGGAGTACCTAGTCAGTAGTTCAAATGAGTGGTCAGGACCGGGGCTTAACAAAAGAATAATCATTTTATAGAGAAGTGACAAGACAAAGAAAAGAAACTTTGAGTTTCTAGAAAAGCAAATTGTGAGAAGGCAAATGTAGGGGTCTTCAAAAAGTTCATGGACAAGGCATCTGATAAGAAAAACTGTGCTAATTTCAAACTTGTTTCTTGCACAAACTCAACTTATATTTTAACTCCATTTTTCACAACTTTTTTGTTTTTAAGTTCCTCACATATATGGGGAACTTAAAATAATAGAAGATACAGTCTGGTTAGTAAGGTTTGTTATACAGCTTCCTCTGGTGCCCTGTCTGGGCTAAAAGGGTCTAGAGTTCTCTCTGGTGCTTCCTGATAGAGTCGGGAGGGGAGACATCTTCACAAACTTAGGTCCTGCTTTTTGGCAAATAAAGGGAAGGCAGAGAGCTTCTCATTTATCTGCTTCTTCCCAATTGCTCGCAACTAAAAAAATCCTGTGCCAAAGTGGCATATTCTGGGATGGCATATTCTATGGCTCTCTAGCTTCAGTCCCTCATTCACACTTAAATATTTACTGGGGCCAAACACTGTGCCCGGAGCTGAGGCTAGAGGAATGAGTGAGGTGGAACCACAATGTTTGGGGTGGTAGACAATGGGGACACCCTGGGAAAAGGGTATCGCATCACTTCCCAGTCTTGGGGAACTAGGAGAGACTTCCTAGGGTTCCCTAAGCTGAGTTAGCACGATAAATCAAAGTTTCCAGAAAGGCAAGTCACAAAGATGAGGGGAGGAAAAGATCCAACTGTGTAAACTCTCTGGGTTCTTTTTAAAGGGTTGCTTTAACCTAAAAGCCAGCCATTGGAGGTTGTCTGTGTGCCAGGCACCAGGCCAGATATTAAGACTGACCATGCTCTCAGGAGACTCATCAACCGAATTCAGGCCTTCCCAGAAGCACTCAGGTGGCATTAAGTGGGGGATCGCAATTATAGACATAGTTTCAAGACCCACAAGCGAATGCCTGAAACTGCAGGTAGTTCTGAACCATGTACACGTGTGTGTGTGTGTGTGTGTGTGTGTGTGTGTGTGTGTATTAAGTTCTTTCCATCTGACAGCCCAGATGGCAACTAGGTGACTAACAGGAGGATAGCGTGTATAGCGTGGCTACGACGGACAAAGGAATGATTCACATCCTGGGCGGAACTGAGCAGCACAGAGTAGGATTTCATCATGGGATTTCATCACACAATTCAGAATGGCATGCAGTTTAAAGCTTATGAATTGTTCTGGAATTTTCCATTTAATATTCTTGGACTACAGTTGGCCTATGATAACTGAAACCATAGAAAGCAAAACCATGGAGCGAGGGGATGACTGAAATGTATACCCGTCCTCAATTGTGAACCAGCTGTATTCCTCGGAGGGGAGGGATGAGGTCTTGGGTGCCTTTGCTATTTGGCTGGAGACCTGATGACAGTCTCTGGCCATGGAGAGACAATCAGCAAGCAGCAATTGTGGCCAAGTATGACCACCTCTGTCCCCCTCAAATTATTTAGCATTTAGGAGTTTCTGCTTCTTGAAAGCTGATTACCAGGAACCATGCCGTGAGTGACAGAAATCAGGCTGGACCGCACATGATTCTGTAGAACCTCCCTTTTTCCAGCTGTCTCAGACAGGATCCCAGGGTCATCAGGCCACTTTGCCATCCAATCTTTTCAAGGAAACATGATGCTCTGAGAAATTGGGCATCTTCCCTAGATCTGCGAAAGCTGGCTTAATATCAGTTATCTGAGAACAACAAAAAAAGGCCCTGACTGTATGTTTGCTGGTTTCTCTGGGATAACAATTCCTGCCATGACCAGTGTGAAGTGAATGTGGAGTTGGGAAGAGATGAGCGATAGCAGCTTTCCCCGGCAGAAAGGAGCCAGCTCCAACATATCACTGACTCACACTCTACTTGGACCCTGAAAGATAACTTGCCAAGGTACCACGCGTGGTATAGTGGTTCTGTCGCTGGACTTCCACGTGGCTGACTGTGGTTTAAGTCCAGGACCCAGTGGCTTGAAAATCATGCTGGGCACATGTGCATATGTGCCCAAGATCCCAGGAAGAGAATGGAGGAGAAGGGATTGTGGCATGGCCATCCCTGGGGGTGGTTTCTGACTTTCCCCGTCACTGAGTCTGTCTTCTCCCAACCCCAAGCACATGCGCCCTAAGGCAAGGACCTCTCAGGGGGAAAGATAACTTGACAGAATGATCTACAAATATCACTTCAGTGATGAAGAATAGCATATCCTCACTCTCTGTTTTTGCTATAGGGCACATGTGCTCACCGTAGACATAGAGAAAGAAAGAAATCACAAATTAGATGGAGATCTGCCTCTAGCCACAGCTAGCCCCAAGGCGGCTGAATTTAGCCCTTGAATTTGCTACAGGATGCTACTGGTTTGAATGTTTGTTTGTTGTTTTGTTTTGATTATAGGGCACATGTGCTTGCTGGAGAGAGACAGAAACAAAGAGGGAGAGAGAGAAAAAGTGAGAAATCACCCCCCAGGGTGGATAGCCACACTGCAATTCATTCACCTCCATTCTTCTCTTATTTGGGGCACACGCACACACCCACCTGGCATGATTTTTTTTTTTTTTGAGAGGTTTTCGCTATAGGGCGCGTGCGCTCGCCAGACAGAGAGAGACAGAGAGATAGAAAGCAAGAAATCACCCCCCCCCCCGGGGGGGATGGTCATGCCGCAATCCCTTCTCCTCCGTTCTCCTCTCGGGATCTTGGGCACGCACGCACATGCACCTGGTGTGAGTTTTAAGCCATTGGGTCCAGGACACGAACCGCGGTCGACTACATGGGAGTCCAGCGAAATAGCCATTACGCTAACTGCTGATCCCGCATGATTTTCACACTGCAGGTCCAAGACTCTAATCACAGAGTTGGCTATGTGGGATCCAACTACCTTAACCTCCATGCCACCTGCTGGCCTGCTTTTTTTTGTTGTTGCCAGGAGACAATATGTGTGTGTGTGTGTGTGTGTGTGTGTGTATGAGAGAGAGAGAGAGAGAGAAAGGAAGAAAGGAAGAAAGCACCCCCTGATGGGGAATGGTCATGCCATAATCCCTTCTCCTCCATTTCTCCCTCCTTTCAGAATTTTGGGCATGCACACACATGCCTAGCTTGTTTTTTAAGTTACTGGGCTGGAATTTGAACTCCGATCAGCAATATGGAATCCAATTCCCTTAACCGGTAGGCTATGAGGCCAGCACAGGATGCTATCTTTGGTGAAGAAAAATGCATGTCTTCCTTAGATAACATGACTTAAAGGACAGCACTGGGACTGAATTCCAACCCTCACCAACCCCTAGTCCGGCGTCTTGAGCAGTGCACAGACAGCCCTGCTGTCTTCACCTCCTCAGGAGCCAACTGAAGCAAGATCTTGGGACAGAGAGTTCCAGGCAGAGGGAAATAGAAGCACAAAGTCTCTGCGGGGGACTGAGCTCAGGCTTTGAGAAACAGGAGGAGGTCAGGGTGGATGGAACAAAATGAGGGCAGGAAAAAGTGAAGGTAACAGGGGGTAAGGGCTGGGTTAAGTAAAGGCTTATTTTTTATTCTAAGTGTTTGTGGAAACCAACAAACTGGATAAAACAAGGTTTTTCATTACATCTGTCTCCTTCCTTTTGGGGGGATTTTTCCTTTCTCTATTCCAAACATGTGATTTGAATGGAAATTGCCATGTTCTTACCAACTGTCCCTACGCAGAGTCCTGAGGTGTAAACTTGGGCCTAGTCAGGCCTTTCAGAGTTCTTCCCCAGGATTTTAAAAATACAGACCAGAGACCTGAGTAACTCTTTTCTGGCGTATTCCTGTCTTTAACACTTTTCTTTTTAGAGTGGCACTTATTACAGTAGCATGCTAGGTATAAAGAGAAAGAAAGGACGACGTCTCCACTTCCATGGAGCTTACAGTTCAGAGGAATACATGTGAGTCTGTAGATGACGCAGATAGATGTAAAATTACAACAAGCACATGTGCTACCGAGGAAGGCTGGTGCTGCTTTGAGAACCTACGATGGGGAATTAGCCTCCTGTCCAGAATGGCTTCCCTGAGGAGGCAATGACTGAGCTAAGAAGTGGGCATTGGGAATAGCATGTCAAAAGGCCAAGCAGCAGAGAAAGTGTGGTGAGTGTAGGAAGAGGGAGAAGGACAGTGTGATAGAGAAAGATGAAGGTAGGGACCAGCAGTTGGCGTGATGGATATGTTGCTGGACTCCCACGTGGTCGACCGCGGTTCGCATCCCGGACCCGGTGGCTTAAAACTCACGCCAGGCGCGTGTGTGTGAGTGCCCAGGATCCCGAGAGGAGATTGGAGGGGAAGGGATTGTGGCGTGGCCATCCCCCCTGGGGGATGATTTCTCGCTTTCTGTCCTCTCTGTCTCTCTCTGTCTGGCTGGCGAGCGCACATGCCCTACAGCAAAAACCTATTAAAAAAAAGAAAGAAAGGATGAAGGTAGAGTGGGGTCTGGTGCCGAATAAGGGTGCGGGTGTAGAAAAGACCATTCTTTCTGTTAAGAATTGTGTTTGGCTTTTAGTTATAAGTAGGAGTGACTTTAATCAGATATAAACTTGTAATTTCTCACCTAAACGTTGTCCAGAAATAGGCCAGAAATAGGAAATAGGCACCTTTCTCCCTTTATACTACGGTCTTCGCCATTTCTAGCACTGATTTCCATCCTCAAGTTCTTCTCATAGTCTAATATGCACTGCAGTCATGGCTATCTTGTCCACATTCCAAGAAGGAAGAAGGCCTAAGGGCAAACATGGTAAGACTTGCAGCTGAGTCAGCCTTTTGTAAAGGACTTTCGCCAGAAGCTCCATTTAATTACTTCTGCCTACATCTCACAGCCATTCCTGGTTGCAGGGGAAGCTGGAAATGTAGTCTTTTCAGCTGGATCATTGCCATATTCAACAACATGGGGATTCTGCTACCAAGAAAGAGGGGAAAGTTTCAAATGCCTCTGAGATACCTAAGAGTAGACACCATACCAGGTTTACATTTGGAGACACAGGACTAGAGCTTGGAGAGAAGTCTGTGTTGGAGAATAAATTTGGGAATGCTCTTAGAGGTTAGTGATTGAAGCTGTGGGCATGAGATCTTTGAGGGGAGGGATTAAGAAGGCCTCTCTAGACCAGCAGTTGGCGTAATGGCTATGTCGCTGGACTCCCACGTGATTGACCGCAGTTCGAGTCCCAGACCTGATGGCTTAAACTCACACCAGGCACATGTGCGTGCATACCCAGGATCCCGAGAGGAGAATGGAGGAGAAGGGATTGTGATGTGGCCATCCCCTGGGGGGGTAATTTCTTACTTTCTGTCTCTCTGTCTCTCTCTGTCTTTCTGGCAAGTGCATGAGCCCTATAGCAAAAACATCTCTGAAAAATTTGTTTTAATTAAAAATAAAATTTTTTAAAAAAAGAAAGCCTCTCATGGATCCTTGAGGAACTGCAACATTTGATAGCCAAAGAAGGAGCTAAGCCTACCAATGAGACAAAAAAGAATAGGGATAGAATCTGTGAGATGAGAGGCTGGGGCACCACCACCATGGGAAGAGACCCTCTCTGCAGAGAGGAGAGTTAGCCAGAGAGGGTTGTAAGATAGTGATGGAATGTCCTGGTCTCTAATCCCTGATGCCCTGCCCTTCCTGTGATTGGGTTGTTGAACTTTCTTTGTTAATATGAGCCTTCTAATAAATCCCCTTTTGTCCAAGTCATTTTGAGCTTGTCCACTTCAACTTAACTAATACAGGCAAGTCCAGGCCTGAGGAGCACAGAAAATAACTCCATCCACTGTGCCTTATGAGGAGAGGAGGAAGCCTGCTGGCTATAGATGTGGCTTAGTTCTTTTCAGCACCTTTGAGTGGCCTACTTTTGGGTGAGTCCTAAATGTGGGCTCTCCTAGCATGTGGCTTACAATAGGCTCTGTTTGTCTGAGTGAACAAATGTTTGTGGAGTGAGAACCACATGGCATGCTCATCATTCCAGCTCTCATAAGCCACTGGCCTGGCCAGAGTTGGGTTTGTTGGGTCACTTCCCTCTTCTCCACTCAGTGAACTCTTTCGGTGACCCCTAAACCAGAAGCACCACGTCATATATTTTCTAGCTACTGTAATATGTAGACCCTATGGCAACAGAGAAACCAACAAGGATGAAGGCTGATTGCCAGCTGTTGAGTTTCTAACCACAATATGTACCAAAAGGGCAGGGAACACAGGTGTCCCAATGAATGAAAGTATAAATCATTATATAAAAGGCTTTGCTGAATGTTCATGGTAATGCATCAATTAATTATTTATATAATAATTCACCAAGCAGACGTTATTTTTTTAAATAATTATTTATTTAATTGTATTTATTTATTCTCCTTCTTCGTTTTGACTAGAGAGAGAGGGAGAAAGGAGCGGGAGATGGAGAAAGCAAGCCGCCAGGTCTGGGACTTGAACCACAGTCAGCCATGTGGGAGTCCAGTGCCTTAACCACCAGACAACCTGCTGGCCCCATGCAGAAGTCATTAAACTTGCTTTCTATACACTTGTCTGAGAGGAATTGCAAAACCAGATCTGGCCAAGTGGAAGGGGTTTTAAGTAGTAGACAAGGTGCTGATAAAATGATTGCCCATTTCTGGGTGGGGGTTAAGAATAGTTTGAGTTGAAAGAGTTAACTGATAAAACATACCCCATTTCCATACTACTTTGAGTTCCCTAGGTACCAGTATAAACAAGGATGTGAAACACATACACATTCTTTACTCAAGCAATTAACCAATGTAAGGGGTCTTTAAGAAGTTTATGGAGGGGGCAGATGGTGGTGCAGTGGTAAAACACAAGGGCTCTGTGAGGCTGACCCACATGGGAGGTCCAGGTTCAAGTCTGGAGACTTCCATGAATACACCGGACACACACTCACAATTTGGGGCTGACTAAAGACTGGGGGTAAATTGCAGCACTAAGACCCTAGTGGGCTTTCTTTCTCTGTCTCATTCATAGAGGAAGTGAATAAGCTGGAAAAAAAAGAAAAGAGTTTATGGAAAAACACCTATTATGAAAAAACTAAAAATGATTTCGATTTTTTGACACCAAAATAAAGTTGTACTTTAATTCCATTTCCACTAATTTTTGAAGACCTCTCATATGTCCATGTTCACAGTCATTGGCCATCAGATTTCCCAAAGCTCCTTTCTAATTTAGCTTAATATATATGTCCAGGTGTGTGTGTGCGTGTGTGTGTATATGTGTGTATATACACACACACACATATACACACACACATACATATAACCTCCAAACAACTTCACCAGTGTTGGAAATAAACATGGGAAATAACTCTCAGGCCTCATCCATTTCACTGTAGGAGGTCTTGGAGATGGGGTTTTTAACTCAATCCAGTCTCAGCAACAAGATATTATTCTAGCCCCATGTGCTCACTTGAGAAGGAACTACTCAAACTGAAATATTTTTCTTTAAGGGAGATTGGTTCAAGGTTTTTTTTTAGAGGTTTTTGCTATAGGGCATGTGCGCTCACCAGACAGAGAGAGAGAGACAGAAAGCGAGAAATCACCCCCCAGGGTGGATGGCCACGCCGCAATCCCTTCTCCTCCATTCTCCTCTCAGGATCTTGGGCACGCACGCACACGCACCCAGCGTGAGTTTAAGCCACTGGGTCCGGGACTCGAACCGCGGTAGACTCCGTGGGAATCCAGCGACATAGCCATTACACTAACTGTTGATCCCAGATTGGTTCAAGGTTTAATCCAGCTGGTGGGTAATTGTCTGTCAGAGATTATCTGGTCTTGAGAAGTTTTATCACCACGTCCCATGCTTGGGTGAACTATTCATATGCTTCACCACTTCTGAAGTCTTTACTTGCAAAGTTAAGGGCATTAGAGCTTTTTTGTCATGCCTCTAACGGGATATGAAGCTGCTGTTTGCTCTGAAACAGTCACTGGATTAAACAAAACTCGTCTCCTCTGAATAAACCGAAGTATTCCTTGAGTCAACTTGAGTAATGTTCACTTATGGCCTTAGTAATTAGAAAGGGAAAAAACCTTCTAATGTGAAACTTTCGAGAGCCCAAGTCATTCCTTGATAGAAAATTAAGAATTTATGACTCATACCAACCCTTCTAGGCCAAAAAGATGCCTCAATTTCCATGACCAAGTGGTCCCTTATGCTATCTATTGTCCCCCTTAGGGGGGAAAAGGCCGGACACCTACCTCAAAATATCTCCCTTCATCCCACTCTGCCAGCTTGGGTGCCCTAAACTTGTTGCCCACTCCCTCCTTTAAGTGAAAATCCCACTCAGAATAGCAGTACCTTTACCTCATCTGATCTGTGGAAGGCAGCACATGGCGGAGGACTGGCTTTCTTTGACTGGTATTTCACTTGGCCTTCCCACTAAATATAAAATCACTGCCTCATTCTGCTCTTTTCTCCTGGGACTCTGAACTAGTACTGTGAGAAAGTTTTGAAAATTACTCAGCCCCTGGCATGGTGGTTAAGGCAGCTGGATCCCACGTAGCCAACTGCGTGGCTCGAATCCCAGACCCAGTGGCTAGAGAAACATGCCAGGCATGTGTGCGTATGTGCCCCGAATCCCCAAAACAGAGAAAGATAAAAGAGAGAGGATTGTAGTGTGACTATCTTCCATGGGGCGTGCTTTCTTGCTTTCTCACGCTCTCTCTCTCTCTCTCTCTCTCTGACTTTCTCTGAGAACACACACTCTGGCAAATTGAAAAGAAGAGGACACAAAGGCAGCATGGAGGAAACAACTAGGTCAGTTGCAGGCACCACACAGGCTGAGCTGGGATCTGCTGCATCCTAGCTGGACAACCTTGGACACCTTACTTAACCTCTCAGTGATCAGTTCGCACATTCACAAAATGAGGATGATGACGGTACTCACTCCATTGCCTAAAATATTCACAGCAGCGATGATAAATTCCCTCCATTCTTTTCTCCGATCCAGCGATGAACTTTTCAGTCCCTTAAAACTTTCTCCTCTCTCTTGGGACCAGCAGTTAGCATAATGGCTATATCGCTGGACTCCCATGTAGTTGACCGCAGTTCAAGTCCCAGACCCGGTGGCTTAAACTCATTCCGGGCATGTGCATGCGTGCCCAAGATCCCATGAGGAGAATGGAGGAGAAAGGATTGTGGTGTGGCCAACCCCCCTGGGGGGGGGGGGGGTGATTTCTTGCTTTCTATCTCTCTCTCTGTCTCTGTCTTTCTGGCTAGAGCACATGCCCTATAGCAAAATAAAATCTCTCAAAGAAAGAAAAACTTTCTCCTCTCTCTCTGTCCTTGTCTCTTGTCTCTTTCTTCCTGTCCTAAATCTTCTGAAATGCTATTCTCTCTTGTTGGGAAAACACCTCCCCTCAACACAACCCCTCCACCTGTACGTGTCACATTTAGGTCTTACCTGAGGTGGTACTTTCCTGGACTAGCAGCTCCCACGTGCGGGGAGAGGGTCTGTGTAAACGCTTCATTTCTCCGTCCTAGCACTTGTCACACTGAAGTATCAGTGCCAAATTAGACACTGATGGCATTTAATACTAACATCTCAGAAACATCTGCTTCATGTTTCTCCATATAACAAGTAGAAATATATTAATAGATCGGGAAAACAATACCAAGAAATTTCTTTTAGGTATTTCTTTCTTTCTTTTCTTTTTTCTTTTTTTTTTTAAGCAGAGGATAAACAGGAAGGAAAAACAGGAATTGAATCTCCTGGCATGCAGTCATGTGTTTCTGTTTCTCAGAGCATGGGTTACAGTGAAGAGTAAATGACATTTAGATATGAAGCTAGTGACTTCGGATCTCAGTCCCTGGTGAAATAGGGTATTTCCATTTGGTAATCATGACTCTAAATATGTCAATAGAGTGTCGTCATTCTGCTGAACAGAGCTCCAGCCCAAAGGAATTTCCCTGGGAGCCCTGCCTGGGCCTTCTCTCTGCCTCTGGGAGGTGTCTGTCTAGCTGTTGCCATGTTCTGAATGTGAAGTCATCGCCATGACCCACGCTCTCCGATGCCCTGTCCCAGGCACTGAGAAACAAAAGGGCAGGAGGGCGACATGGATGTAGTTTCCACCCGGAGGGAGCGGCGAGCACCTGTGGGCACACAGACACATCGCTACACAGACCAGTCACAGAGCTGGGGAAGAAAATGGGGCTGTGTTTGTGTAGGTGACCCGACAGACCAAGGAGCGAATGAAGGAACAGAACAGGGTGTCCAAACTTGGAAACTCTTCCTTTTTTTTTTTTTTTTTTTTTTTTGGAGAGGTTTTTTGCTATAGGGCGCGTGCGCTCGCCAGACAGACAGAGAGAGACATAGAGACAGAAAGCGAGAAATCACCCCCCCAGGGGGGATGGTCACGCCGCAATCCCTTCTCCTCCATTCTCCTCTCGGGATCTTGGGCACGCACGCACACGCGCCCGGCGTGAGTTGTAAGCCACCAGGTCCGAGACGCGAACCGCGGTCGACTACGTGGGAGTCCAGCGACATAGCCATTACGCTAACTGCTGGTTCCCAAAACTCTTCCTTTTAAGAAGTTAGCAGTGTAGTCAAGAGAGCAGATGAGGCAGTGTTTGGCAGATGTAGAGGGGAGGCGAATGTTGTTGTAGAGAAAGGAGCCAACTGGGAGGAGAGGCTGAGGCATACGAGAAGGAAGGGGAAAGTGAGTGAAGTGCAGTGGGAGACAGGAGAAAGATGAGATCAAGGTGGAGCAAATTCAGCTTTGAAAGAACTGTTGAGGGGCCAGCAGGTGGTATGGTGGTTGAGGCTCTGGAGTCCCACATGGTTGACTGCAGTTCAGATCCAGGAGCTGGCAGCTTGCTTTCTCACTTTCTTTCTCTGTCTCTTACAGGTGAGCTCGTGTGCCCTATAGCAAATTTTAAAATGATAACAATAAATTAAGACCAGCAGGTGGTGTGATGGTTACATTGCTAGACTTCCACATAGTTGACCATGGTTCAAGTCCAGGACCCGGTGGCTTGAACCTGACGCCGGCACATGTGCGTGCATGCTCCGTTATCCAAGAGGATAATGGAGGAGAAAGGATTGCGTCATGGCCATCCTTCGTGGGGCGGGGGGCTGAGGGTGATTTCTCCCTTTCTGTCTCTCTGTCTCTCTCTGTGTCTCCAGCTAGTGCATGTGCCCTATATAGCAAAAATCTCTCTCTCAAAAAAAGTAATAATAACAATAAACAAAACAAAATAAATAATTCTTTTTATAAAATAATTTTAAAATAAGATAACTTAAAAGCTTTTTTTTTGTTCTTCCATGAGTGAGAGAGAGATTCAGCACCCCCAACAGAGTCTTGACACCACAATCCATCCCCAGCCTCTGCCAGCCCCAGATCATGGGCACACAACTGCCTGGCATACTCATGGAGGCCTCCAGATGTGAACCTGGAACTCCTAGAGCATTGCATTTAACCACTACACCACCAGCCCCCCTACCCCCCAAAACCCTTTCTTTCTTTAATACCCAGGGATCAAGAAAGAGACTAATTTTCAGGAGAAAGGAGAAAAATATAAGGAGTTCCTACTGGAGACAGCAATCATGAAACCAAAGGCCTGCATTGTGACTTGAAGGAAGTTAGAGGCCTCTTTAAACCCTGGTTTCATCATCTACAAACCAGTCATCGATACTCACCTCTCACATGGAGGGTATTTATCACACCAGCCTAGTGCTTGTGGCTGCTGCATAACGATACGGCTATAATTATTACTGCTACTCATCTCAGGCAGCAAGAAGCAAGAGCATTAGAGAAGGGAAACAGAGAATGGCTTACGGGCTGGGGGCAGGGGGCCACTATGGGAACCATGGCAGAGATGTGCTCAGAAAGTGACCGCAAGGAAGGCCACGAAGTAGTGGAGGACCTGCTGGTCAGAGAGCAGGAATTTGGAGCATGGGGTCCCGGCAGCATGGGAGTAGGGTGGACGCATCCATCCGCGCTGGCCCGGTATTCCCATTGCTCAGGAAGTGGCTGATTCTCTAGTTGTAGGGAAGCTGATTTATGGAGGGAGGTTTACACAACAAAGCACCACTCTAGTGCCAGCAATTCTAGGGACCTTGTTTCTCACACATCAGCACCAGACATGTTTTCCCCACTGTTTTACTTTATTTTCTTTATTTATTTTTGTGGTATGTGTCTTGCTGTGTCACGCGATCTTCCTGCCTCAGACTCTAACCTTGGTCCAGGAATTGAACCATTGCCTTAGTAATGGGGTCTCAGCCTGCCCAACAGCAGGGTCCAGAACACGCTATTCCGGCTGGACCTCACCATTGTTTTAGTTAGAGCCACTGTCCCAACAGCCTTTCTGTGTGTGTGTTTAAGGGAGGTTACTAAAAAAAGATGAGCCAGGAAAATGACGAACTATGGTTTATGGGGGAGATCCAACTGCAAAATGTCTTTGAGAAGTATCTTACACTGTTTCCACTCTGACAACCTGAGCTGTCAGTGGACCTACAGTAAAATGAGTATTCTAGAACACGGCTTCTCAACTTAAGCACTGTTGATATTTTGGACCACACAGTTCCTTGTTGTGGGGGACTATCCAGGGTAGAATAAGGTAAGTTAGCAGCATTCCTAGCCTCTACTCATAATGCCCATAGCAGCCCTCCCACCCCACCCAGTTGAGACAATCAAAAATATCTCTTGGTCCACCCTGTAACCTAATGGTTAAGAGTACCAGATCACATATGGCTGACCACAGTTCAAGTCCTGGCCCCAACAACTTGAAAAACACACCGAACATCTGTAAGTGCATGTCCCAAATCCCAACAGGCTTGTGGCATGACCACACCCATTGGAAGTTGCTTTCTCCATCTCCCTGTTCCTCTCTCTCTCTATGGCAAGAGCATGTGCCCTCTGGCAATTGAAAAAAAGTCTCTTGAAATTGCCAAATGTCCTCTGGTGCTAAAATGGACCCACATTGAGAATCACTACCTGAGAAGTACAGGGATACTCCTCGGTGAAAACATACCAGCACGGGGACTAGCAGTTAGCGTAATGGCTATGTCGCTGGACTCCCAACCCGGTGGCTTAAACTCACGCCGGGCCCGTGTGCGTGTGTGCCCAAGATCCTGAGAGGAGAATGGAGAAGAAAGGATTGCAGGGTGGCCATCCCCCCTGGGGGGTGACTTCTTGCTTTCTGTCTCTCTGTCTCTGTCCGTCTTTCTGGCGAGTGCATGCTCCCTATAGCAAAAACCTCTCTTAAAAAAAAAAACATACCAGCACCCACATTTCATCATTTTGAACTCAGTTGTGATGGTCTCTCCTCCTAGCAGTTCTCCAAGGACTTTCCTCCTCAATATCGAATCCTCTGGTTGTTATGTCACCTCATGCACCAAGGCGTGGCTAAACAATTGCTAGGAGGAAAAAAAAATAATTGGAAAAGCAAAAGCTATGGAAATACAGAGCATTTGGGTATTTCATCACACACGGTTCCCGGTGGAGCTTGAAACATACAGCTTGGGAAGTCCTGTGTAAGAACGCCAATGCAAAATTACAAACAAGGCTGATAGGGTCCCTCGTAGGACTTTGGAAGAGGCTGGGGCTAAGTGAAGGGTCCTGAATTTCAGGCTTCAGGAGTTTTACCATGAATCATCATGCAAATCTGATTCTTTTATTCAATTTTCTTCTCTTGCCTGGACTTTCTTACCAGAGTACCACATTGAATAAATTCGCATACATATCCAGTCTAGTGTGTTTTCTTCTGGTCAACAACTACCTAAGATAGCCCTTTAGCTTCTTTTTTTCCTACAACTTATTGAGGGTGAAACCCTACTGTTTTTGACAAAACAAGTGCAAAGTGGCCCTGTGACCGTGTAAAAGAAACCATCTAGATCTTACTTTCCCAGTCTACATGGAAAATGAAATTGTTCTACTTATTAAAATAGCCTTTCTTCAAACTCTTGTGACTTACTAAAAATGACCATTAACATTTCAGTTGGTTCCATTTTGGTTTTGGTCAGAGTTTCTTTTGAACTTAGTATCACTGAGAACTTTGGTGACATTTGTCCTTCACTTCCTTTTTTTATTTTTTTTTTCTGATGCCTGCTGGGACTGAGGCTATGGGATGTGCTGCTCTGGGTGGCACAACAGCTTCTCTTTTTGGATAGGATCCACTGAGACTCAGTGCTCCGATGAATGGCAATAAAACATTTTCCTTGGGAGTAGCAGTTAGTGTAATGACTATCTCACTGGACTCCCATGTAGTTGACCATGGTTCGAGTCCCAGACCTGGTGGCTTAAACACAAGCTGGGCGCGTGTGCATGTGTGCCCAAGATCCCAAGAGGAGACTGGAGGAGAAGGGATTGCGGTGTGGCCATCCCCCCTGGAGGGTGATTTCTCACTTTCTGTCTCTCTCTGTCTTTCTGGCGAGTATATGCGCCCTGTAACAAAAACCTCTCAAAAAAATTTTTTTTTTCTTTTTGAAGCACTTTAATAATTCCTCTCATTAATGTTATGTGTATGTAACATAAATTGGGCCTATTTGATAAGCCAACAATACATAGGATCCTTGCCTCACCCCAAAGATGCTTACATTCTAGTAGGAATTCATACGTGAGGGGCTCCTTAAAAAATTTATGGACATGTATATTCTGGGGGAAAAAAACATGCATGGAGTTATTTATTTTTATTTTTTTGCACCAAAATAAACTCAGACTTTAATTAAACTCTAATTTTCCATAAACTTTTTGAAGTCCCCTCATATATAATATTGTAAGAAACTTTAAAATGTTTTCCCTTTCTCATAAGTGTTCAATAATTTTTAGTCTATAAAATAAACTGACGACTAGATGTTCTTTAATTTGCTAAAGGGCATGTACACTTGCTGGAGAAAGAGAGAGAGTGAGAGAGAGAGAAAGTAAGAAAGCACCCCCCCCCCCCCCATGGGGCATGGTCACGCCACAATTCCCTCTCCAATTCTCCTTCCAGAATTTTGGGCACATAACACACGCCCAGCATGTTTCTCAAGCCACAAGGTCCAAGGCTCAAACTGCACAATCACTTATGTGAGATCCAGCACCTTAACCATAATACCACTGTTGATAGGGTACACTTATTTCTCATTAACCCTGATATAGTTTTCTTTTCTTGCTTTTTTTTTAGAAATTTTTTGCTATAGGGCACGTGAGCTCATCAGAAAGAAAGAGAGACAGAGAGACAGAAAGTGAGAAATCACCTCCCAGGGGGATGGCCACACCGCAATCCCTTCTCCTCCATTCTCTTCTCAGGACCTTGGGCACGCACGCACACACGCCTGGCATGAGTTTAAGTCACTGGGTCTGGGACTCGAACCACAGTCAACTACATGGCAGTCCAGCGACATAGTCATTACAGCATCTGCTGGTCCCATCCCTGATATCGTTTTCAAGACATGGTACTTCACAATATAGCACCTGGGCATACTGAATATTTTAAGCTGAAGGATTTATGATAGTGCAGAAGCCAGAAGGTCCCTCTCACCTTTCCTGTACTCTGTTCCCTTGAAGCAGGTCATCAGACCCTCATTGAAGAGGTGCTTTCTTGGGACCAGCAGTTAGCGTAATGGCTATGTCGCTAGACTCCCATGTAGTCGACCGCGGTTTGAGTCTCGGACCTGGTGGCTTAAACTCATGCAGGGCGTGTGTGTGTGCCCAAGATCCCGAGAGGAGAATGGAGGAGAAGGGATTGCGGTGTGGCCGTCCGCCCTGGGGGGTGATTTCTCGCTTTCTATCTCTGTGTCTCTTTCTGTCTTTCTGGCGAGCACACATGCCCTATAGCAAAAACCTCTCCAAAAAAAAAAAAAAAAGAGGTGCTCTCCTTATACCCAAAGAAAAGGGATCTCCTTATCTCTGAAGACACAGAGACACAGAGAAGGATCTGAACAAACATATGTGACTGAGTTGCCCCATTTATTACCATTAGATTATATCCCCTTTGTCCAGTTATATTTCTTCTTGACTGTCCATTCATCATCGAACTTAGTATGAAAATACACAGTTTCCACTGTTTATTCAGGTGTTCATTTCCTTATGAAGGCTCTCTCAGCACACAAAACTTATGTGAACTAAATTTGTACGTTTTCCTCTTTTTAATCTGCTTTTTGTTATCGAGGTCTCAACCATGAACCTAGCAATGGGTGAATAAAAAATATTTCTCCTTGGGAACAGCAGTTAGTGTAATGTCTATGTCGCTGGACTCCCATGTAGTCGACCATGGTTCAAGTCCTGGACCCTGTGGCTTAAACTCATGCTGAGCGCATGTGTGTGCGTGCCCAAGATCCCCAGAGGAGAATGGAGGAGAAGGGATTGCAGTGTAGCCTACCCCCGTGGGGGGGTGATTTCTCGCTTTCTGTCTCTCTGTCTCTCTCTCTCTCTTTCTGGCAAGCGCACGCGCCCGATAACAAAAACCTCACCAAAAAAAAAAATTTCTCCTCCCCCATTCCTTGTACTCTTACATAATATTTGAGACTATTTACAATAAAAAATGCAGCTATAACAGATCATTAAAACAAGAAAAAAAAAAAACAAGAATTAAAGCATCAAGATCCCTTTAAGAGAGAGTTACATGAGAGACCCTAAACTAAGAATATTTCTTTTATTTTCTTTTCTTTTTTCTTCTCTTTTCTTTCCTTTTCTTTTTTTTTCCTTTTCTTTCTGTAGAGAGATTTTCTGCTATAGGGCTCCTGTGCTCACCAGAGAGACAAAAAATGAGAAATCACCCCCACAGGGAGATGACCACTCCACAATCCTTTCTCTTCCATTTTCCTCCCAGGATTTTGGGCACACTTACACAAGTGTATGGTGTAAGTTTTAAGCCATTGGGTCTGGGACTCAAACCGTGATCAGTCAGCGACGTAACCATTACACCATCTGCTGGTCTCAAGAATATTTCTTAGAATTGAATTAAAGATGTAAAGGTCCTGGGGCCAGCAGGTGGCATGGTGGTTAAGGTGCTGGCCTCCCGCATGGTCAGCCACTGTTTGAGTCCCAGACCTGGTGGCTTGCTATCTCACTTTTCCTCTCCCTCTCTGGTCAAATTTAAAAATAATAATAAATATGGGGCTTGCAGATGGTGTCATGGTTAAAGGTGTTGTATTCCCACATGGCCGATTATGGTTCAAGTCATGTAACTGGTGGCTTTCTTTCTCACTTTCTCTTTCTCTCTGTCTCTCTCTGGTCAAATTAAAAAATTAATAATAACAAATAAATCTTTAAAAAATGGGACCAGCAGTTGGCATAATGGCTGTGTCACTGGACTCCCGTGTAGTCAACTGCAGTTCGAGTCCCAGACTCGGTGGCTTAAACTCACACTGGGCGCGTGTGCGTGCGTGCCCAAGATCCCGAGAGGAGAATGGAGGACAAGGGATTGTGGCGTAGCCATCCCCCTGGGGGTTGATTTCTCACTTTCTGTCTCTCTGTCTCTCTCTGTCTTTCTGGCAAGCGCACTTACCTGTAGCAAAAACTTCTCAATAATAATAATAATAATAATAATAATAATTTAAAAATAAATTTTAAATCATTAAAAATGAATAACAAATAAATCCTTTAAAATAATAATAATTTTTAATTGAATAAATCTAAAAAAAAAACAGATGCAACTTAGACATGAGTTTCATAATTTCACCTAAAATTTAGAAAAAAAATAGATACACGTACTTGCTTTAAACTCTAAGAAAACTGACAGGAGATGGTGAACGGCAGTAAAATTCTTTTCCACTGATGCACAAAGGTCTTCATGCATCTGTTTCTCACACTTATTGTCTTGCAGGGGCATTTCCTCAGGAAGAGGAAGTGCAGGTCCAGGAATGCATGTTTCTGGTGTTCTTAGTTCTAACGTGATCTTGGGATAGAGTTTAGAGCAGTGCTTTTCAAACCTAACATGTGTGGGAATGCCGAGCAACCTGGGAAATCTGATTTAGTTGGTCTAGGGTGGGGACTGAGGTTCTGCATTTTGACAAGATTGACAGGCTAAGACAGGAAAGCAGTTTTCATCCTGAGCTGCATCCGAATCACAAGGGGGCCTGTGAAACATGGATGGCCAGTCCCCGTCTCCAGAGTTTGTGTTTCTAACACAATCCCAGGCGATCTGATCTTGTTAGATATTGCTGCTGACCACCACACCCACACCCCCCAAAACCACATTTTAGAAACCACTGGCTTTGAACATCCCTCATAATGCAAATGGTCTTGTTTTGCAAGAGTTAGAGTGGTAGGAAATTCAAGATAAAACAACCAAGATGGGCCTTCCGAGCAGGTATTTTTGTGAGCTTAAATGCAAAGAGATCCATATGCCTTAGATAATGAAGATGAGAATAGTTAACATATATTGACATTTTCTCTGTGCATCGAACTAAGTTTTAAAACACATTATCTCACTTGGCATCCGCCATGGGCCGCAGAGCTGGTGTTTGATGTGTAGCTAAGGAGCAGCCCTGGGTTCGTGCAGGGAGGGAGTGTTGCATCTTCCATGTGCGAAGCTGACATGATCTGCAAAGGTACCTGCACACAAGGCTAAATGGCCCCTCAGGAAACACCTTTTGATTTGGACAAGCAGTCGCTAGAGGCCTGAGTTCTGCTTCACAGAGCCTGCAGGAAACAACTGAAAGAATCTGAGGACAGATGTTAACAATCATCTGTCTCAACCACAAAAACACCTGAACACAGGGCAGTTTATCAGCCCCCACTCGCCCCCCACCCCCAACCCCCCACCATACCCCCCACCCACCCCTCGAAGCAGAAGCACTTGAATGCCAAGGGCCCTTCCACAGCCAGTGTGATTAAATTGGTTTGGTGAGACCCCAGGCCAGGCTTTCTTTTTTTTTTTTTAAATGCCAGAGGGCACATAAGCTTGCCAAGAGCAAAAGGCAAAGAGGGAGAGAGACAGGGAGAGAGAGAGAGCACCTCCCAATGGAACATGGTCACATCGCAATCCCTTTATTTCTCCGTCTTGTAAGGATCTGGGACATACTTGCACATGAGTCCAGTGTGTTTTTCAGGCTGTTGGGTGGTAAGCCATGTGGGATCTAATTCCCTTAACCACTAGGCTAAGGAGCTAGCCGGTGGCACAGCCATTTGTAAAATCTCCCCATCCAGGGTTGAAAACTACTGGTGTAGGTTTATGTGGGGCAAATGAAAGGGGGGAGGACAAAACCAAACTTATAACAAAACACCTATTCCAAGATTGGGTCTCTTACAGTTATGCCAAATTGGTTTCATGCTGTTCCTTCCAACTTTCTGCATGTATCAGAATCCTCTGGAGAGCTCCTTAAAACAAAGTGCAGGGCCTACTCAAGTTCCTGAATCAGCAGGTCTGGAGTAAGCCTGATAATTTGCATTTCTTTTTTTTTTTTGAGAATATTTTTGCTACAGGGTGCGTGTGCTCACTAGAACAACAGAGAGAGACAAAAAGTGAGAAATCATGACCAAGCCACAACCCCTTCTCCATTCTCTTCTCGGGATCGTGGGCACCACACACACACGCCCAGTGTGAATTTAAGCCACCGAGTCTGGGACTCGAACTGCAGTCAACTACATGGGAGTCCAGCGACATAGCCATTATGCCAACTCCTGGTCCCAAGAATTTGCATTTCTATCAAGTTCCCAGGTGATGCTGATGCTGCTGGTCTCCTAATGCTTTGTTATTAGGACCTTAACTGCAATGTAGAGAAGGATGCCTATATTTAATATTTTCTACAACTTTTTTAACCAGAGCAAACAATTACAAACAAAAATAAAAGCATAAAAATCACTCATAATCCAATGATAACCATAATTAACAGCTTTTTTTCCTCTAACAGATATGTATGTATACAGATATTTTTTTCGGCAATTACAAGGTCATATGAAGAATACTTTTCCATCGAGAAAGATATTTACATACTCTGTTTCAAATGTTTCTTATGTAAAAATCTATATAATCAATTTTGCTTTGAACTTAGAACTATAAGAAAGTATCTTTTGATGGCATTTGAATAGTAGGTTATAAAAACAGCTTTAAAGAGCTATAACTAGGTATTTAAATAAAAGTTAAAGAGGCTATAGCTCTGTTAAAGTGCAAAGTTGAATTGTAGAGATATTATTTTGGTAAAGCCTCTGAAAAAAGATTTTTAATTTGCTATAGGTCATGTGCACCCACTAGAGAAAGTCAGAGAGAGGGAACATGAGAAGGCACCCCCCCCCCCCCCGCCATGGGGGATGGCCACGCTGCAATCCCTTCTTCTTCATTTTCCTCTTGGGATTTTGGGCACACACATGCCAGTGTAATTTTCAGGCAGCCAGTACAGGACTTGAAGTACATGGTCGGCCACGTGGGATCCAGTCCTCTTACCTCCATGCCACCAGCTGGCCTCAGGACTTGCTTTTAAGAGAAGATAACCATGGGCAATCTCTGAAGGCTGGTGTACCTGGTGCAATCATCAGTTACTGCCCACGAGAAGCCTGTCCTCATTCTCAGAGGTGAGGGCCATCCCTGCTACTAGCTATCTGCTAGCTTTCTCCCAAAAAGGCATCCCTGCCTCCCCAGCCTTTCAGCACCCAGACAGGCACCAGCAAAGGGGGAAGGTGATGTTCTCAACTCTCACTGTGCTCCTGAAAATGCCTATCTCCACAATTCTGACTTAACTGGTCTGGGTGGGAAGTAGGCAGTAGTTTTGGGCTTTTGTTTGTTTTTTGAGAGGTTTATGCTATAGGGCATGTGCACTCACCAGAAAGACAGAGAGAGACAGAAAGACAGAAAGTAAGAAATCATCCCCCAGAGGGGATGGCCATGCTGCAATCCCTTCTCCTCCATTCTCCTCTCGGGATCTTGGGCACACACGCACACAAGCCCAGCATGAGTTTAAGCCACTGGGTCCAGGACTCGAACCACGGTGGACTACATGGGATTTCAGTGACATAGCCGTTATGCTAACTGCTAGTCCCAGTAGTTTTGGTTTTTAACAGAAGTAAAATACATAGGCCAAAACAGTGTTCAGATCATAAATGTTCGGCTCAGTGAATTATCACAAAATGTACGTATTTTTTTATATTTGCATGACCATTGAGATAACCACATGCACGCGCGCACACACACACACACACACACACACACCCATATGAACATTACCAGCAACCCAGAAGCCTCCTGTCCCTTCCCTGCATCACCTCTTCTCCAAAAGTAACCCCTGTCCCTCCGTCCTGGTTCTAGCCTTAGACATTTTAATGATTTTCCTGATTTTATATCTCCTGTTTTGAGAAAAATCTTTTATATTGAATATTATATTTGTGAGATACACCATGTGGTTATACCTGCAGTTTGCCAATTTTCAATACAGTTCAGTATTCCATTATGTGGATGAAACACAATTTATGTACCTATTCTGTGGATGGGCATTTGAGTTGTTTCTAGTTTAAGCAATTACAAATAAAGTGCTTCAAACATTCTTGTACATTTCCTTTGGGTATAAACCTAGGAATGGACTTGCTAGATCATAGAGTAGGTATTGCTTCAACTTTAATAAATGCTGTCAAACTACTTTCCAAAATGTTTGTACCGATCGTACCCATTTACAGTCCAATTAGCAATATTTGTGAATTCTAGTTGCTCCACAACCTAGCAGTGTTGGTGAAAGCTCTCCAGGTGACTCCGTGAGGCCTCAGATTGAGCATGACTGGCACCAGCAAATGCTGTGGGTGTTGGAAATGGCATATGAGCTCACGTGTGGCTGGAGTGTGGGGGACATGCAGCGGCAGTGTGATGTTTCACAACTGCCCAAGAAGCAAACAGGACAGACATTTTATTCCCATTTTGCTGACAAAGACACTGAGACTGAAAGTCAGTTGACTTGTCAGAAGAAACCCAGCCTTGTAGTGACAGGACAAAACCTAGGATTCTTTTTTTATTTTTTAGAGAGAGTTTTTTGGTTTTGCTTTTTTTGTTTTGTTTTGTTTTGTTTTGCTACAGGGCATGTGCACTTGTCAGAGAGACAGAAAATGAGAAATTACCCCCAAAGGGGAATGGCCACATCACAATCCCTTCTCCTCCATTCTCCTGCTGGGATTCTGGGCATGCACACACATGCTCCTGGTGTGAGTTTCAAATCTCTGGGTCCTGGACTCAAACCACTGTTGACTATGTGGGAGTCCAGTTACGTAATTTTTTTTGGAGAGGTTTTTGCTATAGGGCATGCATACTTGCTAGGAAGACAGAGAGAGACAGAGAGACAGAAAGCAAGAAATCACCCCCCAGGATGAATGGCCACGCAGCAATCCCTTCTTCTCCATTCTCCTCTAGAGATCTTGGGCACACATGCACACATGCCCGGCGTGAGTTTAAGCCACAGGGTCCAGGACTCGAACCACAATCAACTACATGGGAGTCCAGTGATATAGCCATTATGCCAACTGCTGGTCTCCCACGGTTACGTAATTATCATGCCTACTGGTCCCTCTAGGATTCCTGATTCACATCCCTTTGCTTGTTCCAACATACAATATAGCCATATTCATCAGATGCCTATTGAATAGAGGTTTTGGACAAACCAGATGTCAAGGCACTTCTGCTGTTTGAGAGTTCCTGGCTCCCAGCGTTTAATAAAGAAAAAGCAGAGGGGCTCAGACTTGCCCTGCCATGGATTTATCTGGTCATGATCATGAGAAGCACAAGTCAAAGGTGTAAAGCTATAAATGTGCCTGTCATCGCCCAGGGATGTTCCACAACAGGGAGAGTGGTAGGTGCCCAGGAGCACTGTGTGTGAACGTCCCTCCAACAGCTGGGTTTTGAGTTTCAGCTCTTCCCTGTTTTCGCTAGGTGACTTTGGACAAAGGGTTCAATTTCTCTGAATCTCAATTTCCTCATCGATAAAAGGAGAATAGTATTTATTTCATGTTTTAAGAATGAACAGCGTCTGTAAAATCCTAACACATAGTAAGCATTTAATACAGTATAGATATTCCTTTTTTGTTTTATTTTTTCCTTTATGTATGATAGAGTGTGTATTCACATGCACGTGAGAGTAAGGGAGAGATAGAGAGGGAAAGGAAGCACCCCCAACGAGGTGTGGTCATGCTGCAATTCTTCTTCCTACAATTCTCCATCCTGTCAGGATCCTGGGCTGGGACCTGAACCCCAGTCAACCATGTGGGATCTCATTTCCCCTACACAGCACTTAACTGCTATGTTATGGGGCCAGACAATCAATGTATTGGGTTTTCGGAAAAGTCATGACATATTTTTCTATGCAGTCCAGTAGATACTCTTAATGTTAATTGAACCCATGAGTCCTACATGTTCAGTTTTTTTCCCTCTCTACTGGAGCTTCTCACCAATACACAAAGGCAATTATTTCTTCTGTCACTCTCTCAGCCCTACTTCCTCTAGCTTGAGCCTCATTCCTCTCTTCCATTTATAACTAATGACCTCCAAAGATTGTTTTTAGTCATTGGCTTCAAGTCTCTATCTTCATCCATTCTAGAATCTTTTCAGTGAGAATCCCACCCTCTCCACTCCACTGGCAGAGCTCTTCTCACGGTCACCAACGACTTCGACTTGGCTAAACGCAACAGTGAATCCTCAGTCCTCATCCTGCATGCTCTACCAGCAGCACTGGGCATAGTTGTTCTTTTTCTTTTTTAATTAGAGAGGGAGAAAGAGTGAGAAACCAATATCTTTGACAGGGTCTCACCATGGCTACCATCTGCTCCAGTTTCCAACACAGCTGAGATCACAGATGCATGTCCCCACCCCCAGCAGTTTTAGGATTAATCCAAGAAGCCAGCTCAGGCCTCCTGCATGGCCCCAGTCTCACTCAGAGGTGTCCTACAGTCCATGCTGTGGTATTTGAGCCATCCTTTCTTTCTGGTAAGTCTTCCTCACTAGGCTTCCAAGACAATTGGCACTCCCCTTACTCCCCTCCTATCTCATGGGCCCTCGTCTTTTTACTTGTTTTTCTTCTCCCCAGTTGCAAACACTACACTGTTCCAGGACTCATGCCTTGGATTTCACTTTTCCATCTACCATCATTTGCACAAAAACTTCGTCATCGTTTGGCTCTAAGTATCATCTACTTGGAGCCAACAGGTGGCATGGTGGTTAAGGCACTGAACTCCCACATGGCCAACCACTTTTCAAGTCCCAGACTCAGTGATTTGAACATCATCCTGGGCACATGGGCATGCATGACCAAAATCTTGAAAGGAGGATGGAGGAGAAGAGATTATAGCATGGCCATCCACCCAGGGCATGAGTTCTCACTTCGTACACTGTCTCTCTCTATTTCTCTCTGATGAGCACACCTGCCCTATGGCAAGAACCTAAAGAAAAAATAATAAAATAAAATAAAAAATACCATCTATTCATTGAAGAGTCTCAAAAGTTTACTTCCAGTCATGACCTCTCCATAAATTCTAAAATCATATAGCTGACTATTTCCTTGGCCTGTTTATAAGGATATTTAATAGGGATCTAGAAGTAAATTTTTGTTACTAAATTCCTGACCTTTCCTCAAATCTGGACCCCTGAAGTCTTCCCTTCCAGTTTATCACAGTTCCCGTTTGCTAGCTACTTCGGTAAAAACCTTTGACATTCTTCTTGGCTCTCCTTTTTCATACCCCCAACCAATCAATTAGAAAATCGTTTGTATTCTATTTTTTCGCTAGCACTTCTCACCACCTGACCCACACACATACACATAATACGCACACACGTCTTTGCTGTTATTATGATCTTCCTCAGTTATTCCTTGTTTTCCCTAGTAGAATACATGGGCATGAGAGCAGGGTTTTGTCATCTCAGCTCACTGCATTTTCCCCAGGACCGGCAGGGTGCTCACTTATACACTCTCAGTAAATGTTGGTTTCATGAATGAATTAGCTCCTACTCACAAATTAAAAAAAAAAAAAAAAAAAAAATCTTTGGTGAAAAGAGATCCTGGAGGAAATCCCCAAGAGTTTTTTGTCCCGAGAGAAACATAACTTATTTGAAGGGGGAAGTAGTTTTGGTTTTCCCCTTTCTTTCTGAGAGTAGCAATTCCTGGCCCAGCAATCCCTTTCTACTCCTTAATTCATCTTAAGGAGAACAGAGCAAAGAGTGGTGAGTGGGAGGCTGGTGGGGATGGGAGTGGCCGGGGGAAGAGAGGACAACAAATGAAAAGTCGAGGGTTCCAAGGAAGGTGTGATCCGCAGGGACCGGGCTTGCCCTGTATCTATCCTGGCACAATTAGGCCCTGACGCAGGTTTTCCGCCTGTGTCTTTGCTCTCTGGTTCTTCCCAAGTTGATCACTCCTCATCTCCAAAGCATCCTTCTGCCTCATTGTGTCACCAGTGGAGCTTCTTTTAGGTTGTATCACAGCGCCCCTATTAAAAATTCCCACCATACAAAGGTGTGTCTTAAGAAAGAATCAAAAGCTGTTTGTAGCCAGTGTAAATGCCATTTCTCCTATTAACGGTGAGAGAGGGACACTTTCTGTCCCAGTGCCTCATGCGGCAGGAGGCAGTTCACTTTGCTCATTGATACACAGCAGAGATAACAAATGGCCAACCAGTTCTCCAGCCAGAACCAGCTGGCAAAGGCAGATGAGGCGGCCACTCACCCGGCACAACTCAGAGGACACCTACCTGCTGCAGTGTTGGCCATGCCCTTATTAGGAGGGTCTTCCTTAGGATAAGGCTGTGTCCCAGGGACCACCAGGAAAGCTTTAGATAACTTTGCGGAAGCGGAGGCTTCAATTCAAGGCAGTCCCTTTCATTTGCCAGGGCAAGAGTTCAAATGGAGGCCTACGAAATATGTGGCTAAATATTAGGTCTTCAGGAAAGTCATGATGTATTTTTCCACATTTTTCTATGCAAAAATACGTCATGACTTTCATGACAATCCAATATTTAAAAGTTACAAATCAGGGCCAGCAGGTAGCATGGTAGTTAAGGGGCTGGACTCCCACATGGCCAAAAGCAGTTTGAGTCCCAGACCTGGCGGCTTGCTTTCTCGATTTCTCTCTCTCTCTCGTTAAATTAAAATAAATAAATAAATAAAGTTAAATAAAATAATTATTTTAAAAAGTTATAAATCAATCCAACCATCTGATATATATTCCATTCTCCTACTCTGACAACCTGGAAGGCTGAGATCGAATTTAGAATTCTCAGGTTTCTTAGACTTCTCTGCCAGAGCAGTGGCACATGGAGAGCTGGCTCCAGGCCCCCAGCCCATGGCCAACCTCCCTTCTCTCCCAGCCCAGCTCTCTCCCACTTCACAGGGGCCTTCTGCACGTGCTAGTGGATACCCAGCCTGTAGCTCCAGCTGCCCCTCGGCCTCCCTGAGCTCTGAGTACATAACACTAGGAGCCTCGTCTGCTCTCAAGAGGACCAAGGCTGGGAGCAGGTCTGAGGGGCACTTTGGGGTCTCAGTTCTCAGAGTGTGATCTTGAAAGAGAGCATGGGATCTAGGGTGAAAAGAAGGCGTGTTCCCTTAGCCCTAAGAACTCCTCACCCATGGAGACCATCAGTTGACCCAGGGGACACGATCTCCCGATCTGAGACTCAGAACTGTTCTGTTAGGTTTGTAGTTCTCTCACCATTCGTCTAAAATGTGGGTTCCAGAGAAGTAAGGGGTTGTCACTGTCTAAGGGAGGGGTAGAACCATTGGATCCCAGTCATTTTACCAGATTAGGATTTAAATACAGTTAGCCCTCATATTCCCCAGTTTCTACATCTGCTAATTCAACCACTATAGAGGAAAAAAAAATTTTTTTTTCAGTTTTTCCACAAGTTATTTTTAAATTGTAAAATTTTTTAGAATTATTTTAGTTAACTTTATTTATTTATTTATTTTCCAATTTGACCAAAGAGGGACAGAGTGAGAGAGAGAGAGAGGAAAAGTGAGAAAGCAAGCTGCCAGGTCCAGGACTTGAACCTGGGGAATATGAGGGCTGGTAAAATGACTGGGATCCAATGGTTCTACCCCTCTCTTAGACAGTGACAACCCCTTACTTCCCTACCATGTGAGAGTCCAGAGCCCTTAACCACTACGCCACCTGCTGGCCCCTAAATTGTAATTTCTGATTTGTATGTAATCTTATACATCTTTATGGGGTACAGTATTATTTTTTACAGCATGTATACGATATATAATAATCAAATCAGACATAATATATTCACCATCTTCAACAATTAACAGTACATTATGAAAATCACTTTGAAAATATTCTTTAAAAATAACAAAAAAATAATACAAACAAAAAATACACTGTGTGGGCCAGTCAGTGGTGTGGTGGTTCAGGTGGCTGGATCCTACATCATTGACTGTGAGATTTGAGTCCTGGACGCAGTAGCTTGAGAAAAACAATGGGTGCATGTGCGTGCCTGCCTAAAATCCCGAGAGGAGAATGGAGGAGAAGGAACTACAACGTACAATCTCTCGGGGTGGTCCTTTCTCACTATTCTCCCAACCTCTCCCTATCTCTTATGGGTAATGTATGCACTCTACTACAATTTTTAAAAAATAAAGAAACCTGTATAACAACTATTTACATAGCTTTTGCACTCTATCAGGTATTATAAATAATCAAGAGATAGTTTAAAGTATACAGACAATGTGTGTAGGTTTACGTAAGTACTGTGCCATTTTATGTACTTGGGCCTTGAGCAGCCACAGATTTAGTAACTGCAGGGGGCCTGGAACCAATCCCTTGCAGACAGAGGGAGACTATACTTGGATAATTGATGCTAAGATATTTAGAAACTGCCCGAGACACAGCCAAACTCCTGATGGAAAGGAGCACCCTTGTTGCTTCTGTGCAGAGCAAGCGCTTGAGCGATCTCTGAACTTGGGGCCAGGAGCCCTCCACTTCGTGAGCACCTGTGTGACCTACTACCGTTTGTGTCCTCCTTCATGTACCAGAATCTTTTCCATCTAGGGCTGCTGTTCACTCACACTGATCTTTGCTCAAATTAGGGAAACGGTGCTCCAGGTGAAGCCTGTGCCCAAAGCACCTGGCCTGGGGTGGGTCCGGGCCACTAGCCCTGCCCAGACCTCCACAAGCACATGCTGCTGTCCTTCCCCTTAAAACAACTGCAGCCTTCCTCAGCCTTGGAAACCCTGTCTCCTGAATGTCTTCTTGCTGCCACTTCCGGACAGCTCAGTAAACCTTCCCACCCTTGGGGAGGTCACCTGTGGCTCCAGCAGCTAAGTCTGAGGAATGATTTTTGTTCCTATATTCCCGGCCCACTCAGTAAACTTCAGCTCTGCAGATCGCTCTCTCCTTAAATTGCTCTACCTTCGGCCTCTGTAACACCACACACTTATGGGACTTCTCCCCTGACTCCCTGCCCTCTCCTCTCAATTTCTTTGACTGGAGCTTCCTCCTTGAAATCGTGTGTGAGTTTTGCTCAAGCCACAGTCTTTTTTTTTTTTTTTTAAGATTTATTATTTTATTTTATTTGTTATTATTATTTATCTTTAATTTGACCAGAGGGAAACAAAGAGAGAAAGTGAGAAAGCAAGCCTCCAGGTCCAGGACTCGAACCATGGTTGGCCATATGGAACTGTGGTGCCTTAACCACCATGCCACCTGCCAACCCCATCAAGCCACAATCTTAACCACTCTCTCTTCCCATTCTAGGCTCTTTCTATACCCTTAAATATGATTCCCACAGCCCAGGAAAACCTCATTCCTCCATCCTCACATCCACTCAGTAAGGCGCAGCACTGGGGTACTTCTCCTGGCTGCCTGTCCACCACCTTCCACTCTTCTCCCAGGACCAGCTCGATGGGTAGGTCGGGGGAGTCTACACAAGCTCTCTCTGCCAAACTGAACAACACACCCACATGGAACCTAACAGTGGCTACAGAGTCCCAGCTACTTTTCCCAATTCAACCTTCTCAGCAATGAAATTGACCCATTGATCTTTAGCTGGGGCCTAGTTTTACTAGGCTGGTTCTAACTCAGTGGAGGGTGGGTTATTTGTACCTCTGCCACTACCCTCGAACCCCATTTATGGTCCACACACCAGGAAAGCTTAAGAAATGAACACATTGGGACCAGCAGTTAGCGTAATGGCTATGTTGCTGGACTCCCATGTAGTCGATCACAGTTCAAGTCCCAGACCCAGTGGCTTAAACTCACGCTGGGCGCCTGTGCATGCATGCCCAAGATCCCAAGAGGAGAACGGAGGAGAAGGGATTGCAGCGTGGCCATCCCCCCGGGGGATGATTTCTTGTTTTCTGTCTCTCTGTCTCTTTCTGCCTTTCTGGCGAGCGCACATGCCCTATAGGAAAAACCTCTCAAAATAAATAAATAAATAAATAAATAAACACATGGACATGATTTTAGAGACCTGGGATATACCCAGAGAGAAGGACGCCTCAAGTGTGGCTGGGAAAGGTATGTGTACGTTAGTAAGCACTGGGCCTCTGGGTCTTGTTCTTTAGGACCTAAAATGGTACAGAGAACAGTGTCATAGAGCTTGGGCAAACCCAGGCCCTGGGAAGCTCAGTATACACAGGCAGTACAGGCTTTTGCAACTGAGAGATCTGCACAGTTGTGCCCAACATGGGATTAGATGACAAAAACCTTTACAAAAAAAAAAGAGTTGATCATGAAGGCCAGGCCAGTTCACTGTGAAAGGTAAAAGAAGATACGCTTGGACCTAACTGCTCTCAAGGAAGGTATAAGGAAATCCTTTTGTTCATGTTATTACTAGACCACAAAGGGTTACTGATGTCCAAGAAAGTCTAATAAAGGCGAGAATTCAGAGACAGACTGGAATAATCTGCACACCCTAACTACACCCTGGCAGTGAGTAGTTCCAGGAAGCACTTGAGAAGTGCTCTCTTTAAAGGTCAGATAAGGAGTCGACAATTTATGTTTAATTGGGGAATCACCCTTTAAAAACTGTGACAGTTATACCAGGTAGTCACGCAACTGTGACCAGATTTGAGGAGGGAGGTCTGGAGAGAGAAGCATAGAATGCATTCCAGCACTGCCGTGGGTTTGAAGGTGGCTCAGTTCCGATAGGTGGGAATACTGGCTCAGCACGAACCTTAAGAGAACGTACCTGGGAAAGTTTTGGAGAGGGATTTTCAGGGGAGGCACAGGAAGAAATGAGCTGCAGGTCAACTAGGCTGGACAGTGGTAAGAGTCCAGGCCCAGCTTTGACATTGTCAATAGGACAACATCATCCAGGAAGAATATAGGGGAATAAGATTTGTTTCAACAGCCTTGATCTGGGTAGACTCCAGGCTTCATGACATTGCTCACTTTGGTAAGCCCCATAAGGCAGAATCTAAGGAGTATGGCAGGAAAGCAAATGTCTCGACTCAAAAGCAGAGGAAAACACTAATCGATGCAGCAAACAGGGCTGGCTGACATGTGATAAGAAAGGAATGATCCTCCGAAGAAGCAAGGTAAAATGTGAAACACTTGGCTGGGTCTTCCAGAAAAGAGGTGTGGAACAAGAGAGGCAAATAGACGATCAGAGATGTAACCCACTTCACACGGAGACAGGACATAGGAAAGTTTCGGGTGCCTTCGACACTGCTTTAATTCCCAAGGCTAAGCTAGACATGGCTCTCTGAAAAAAATATATGTGTGCATGTGTGTGTGTGTGTGTGTGTGTGTGTGTATATACACACATGACAGATTGAAAATATATATATATATATACATATTTAAGGACTCAACGATTTATGTTTAATGGGGGAATCACTCAATCACTATATATATATATATATATATATATATATATATATATATATATTTGCAAAGCTGTGCCTTGCAAAATCCCTGAGAACCAGTTTACCAGCTCACTACTGCAATGGCTGTTCTTAAGAGGATGTGGGGCTGTGTCCTTGGCTGGATGGAGACACAGAGAAAATGGAAATGAAAGGATTTTAAATATACAGAACAGATTAAAAAAAAAAAAAAAACAAGTCTTCAGTAAGTTTTGGAGCACCACTGAAAGTTCTAACTTTTGTAAGACACTAAGAAGTTTAAGTTTACAGATATGATACAGTACAGTTATGCCATAATTAATCCCTGATGAAAGAGTTCTCCCAGCACAGTGTAAAGTTTACAGATCAGCTCTGGAAACCTGATATAGATTGAGGGCATTAAGACACTGATGCCTGAAAGATTGCATCTTTTCTTTCGTTTCCTGTCTTCCTTCCTTCCTTCCCTCAGATACTGCTGGGCTTTTACTAGGGTTGTTAGCCGGTGCCAGCTCTGTGTGTGTAGTCTAGGATTCCAAGGACTTTATTTTAATCAATGAAGTAGACATTCATTTGTTTTTTGGCTTTCTATCAACTGAACTCCTTCCTCTCCTTAAGAGTCTTGGTGGAAGGCAGAGTCTATCTTCCTTTACAGAAGCAGAAAATGTCACTGATTTACTTTTCCAGCTTCCTTTGTAGCCACATGACCAAAACTCGGCCAGTGAGATGCACCCTCCCTAGATTTCAAATGAGGAGTCAGGGGTGCACCGAAGAGGCCCAACAGAGAAGTCCCCATCACAGTGGTCCACAGCTCAGCCGACAACAGTATCTTCACCGGACTAGTTCATAGGTCACACTACTCAAATCCAGACCTTCCAGTCTTCTCTGTAATTCTCCCAACTATCTAATGGGCTATCAATAAATTTCTTCTCTGCTTAAATCAGGCACTGTTGGTTTCTGTGGCTCATATCCTAGAATCAGGACTGCTAAAACTGGTCTAACTGCTGTAGGGGCCAGCAGATTTGCTCATGTTTTTAAAGTTTCTTGGGCGTGGGGCTGTTGCTGGGATAATCTTCCATGTCCTGTTAACCCTTTGTACTCTAGATGTAAAATACACAAGAGGCTTTAGCTAGGTGAGGCCCCTGGGGTGAGATTGAACAGGATGACAGTTTGTGCAGAAGATAACCTGTGGATTTTAATGTCTGTGGTCTTTACAAGAACAAGATTTGGTTTAGGAGTTATTCCTCCTTGGGAATATAATACTGTATTTCATGACATCTAACATGCTATTAAGGAGGAGAAACTGTGAACTAAACTTTGACAAAAAGCCTTTTTGGGTCAACTCTGTAGTAATGAGGTTAAGCACCATGCTTAGGGAGCCAGAGCCCACATGGCTGACGGCAGTTTAATATCCAGCCATAGTGACTTGAGAAACATGCTGGGAATATGAATGTGCATGCCCCAAATCCTGAAGGGATAGAAAAAATGAAGGAAGAAGGATTTTGGCATGACCATATTCCATTGGAGTTTGCCATCAATCAATCTCTCTCTCTCTCTGTCTCTCTCTCTCTCTCTCTGGCAAGCACATATGCCCTTTGGCAAATAAAATAATAATAAAATAAACTACTGGGCCAGCCAATGGTGTGATGGTTAAGGCAGCTGGATCCCACATGGCTGACTACATGGCTCAAGTCCCAGCCCTGGTGGCTTGGAAAACATGCTGGGTGCATGCACGCCCAAAATCTCCAAAGAAGAATGGAGAAGAAGAGATTGTGGTATGGCCATCCTCCCACAACACAATCCATACCCAGACTTGACCAGCCAGGATTACAGACATGCACATGCCTGAAGTGTGCAGCAAGACCTCAAGACACAAACCCAGGTCCTTCTCACTTGTCATGTGGCCTCAGAATCCTAGAGCATTGTGTTACCACTGCACCGCCATGACTGGCCAAAAACTCACCCTTTTAAATAACTCAGTGGTTTTTAGTGTATTCAAAAGTTGCATAACCACCACCACTACCTATTCCAACACTTCTAACACCCCCAAAAGAACCCCTGGATCCATTAGTAGTCACTCCCCATCCCACTCCTCCTACTCACCCAGCCCCAGCAGCCATTAATCTTTTGGTCTCTTCTGACAGAACCACTTTTTAAGTCAGAACAGCTTGTGTGCATCTCAGGTAGTGTCACTTTCTGTGTCACCAAAAGCACCAGTAATGCAGCATTTTGTAAGGAAGTGCATCATCTGTTACTTTTCCTCAAGCTACAGAGAGCCATTCTAGAAGTTTTGGTGCACATACACAGTCAGTGACTTCATACCACAGCCATGCTAATGAGACTGTAATGTAAATCCCAATTTCAGAGGTTAAATATGAAGGCAAAAAAAATGCATGTCTTAGAATCAAGAAGCAATTTTTGTTTTGTTTTGTTTTGTTTTGTTTTGGGAGAGGTTTTTTTGCTATAGGGCGCGTGCACTTGCCAAACAGACAGAGAGAGACTGAGAGACAGAAAGCGAGAAATCACCCCCGGAGGAGATGGCCACGCTGCAATCCCTTCTCCTCCATTCTCCTCTTGGGATCTTGGGCACACATGCACACGCGCCTGGCATGAGTTTAAGCCACTGGGTCCGGGACGTGAACCGCGGTCGACTACATGGGAGTCCAGTGACATGGGAGTCCAACGACATAGCCATTACGCTAACTGCTGGTCCCAGAATCAAGAAGCAATTTAACAGGGGAAGGTTATTTGGAACATTTCAATTTTTTTGGTATTGTATCATTGTACTGTATACCTTTGTATTACCCTTTGTTTCTATTACATATCTTTTGGTGAGTCAATTGGACAATACAGCTCAGGAAATATGATATTAGGAGACAGGATAGTGACGAATTTCCACCCTGGAGTACAGTGGGCATTGATCATTGAATTAAAGAACTCCTCTCCTCTTTTCTCTTCTCCCTCCCTTTCCAGATCTGTGCCACCCGCAGTGGGCACCCAGACCTCTTTCCTAAATGTTGCAGTCTTTTTTTCTTTTTAGAGGTTTTTTGTTTGTTTGTTTGTTTTGTTTTGTTTTGTTTTTCCTTTAGGGCGTGTGCTCTTGCTAGAGAAACAGAGAGATACAGGAAGCAAGAAATTACCCCCCGAGGGGATGGCCAAGCCTCAATCCCTTCTCCTCCATTCTCCTCTCGGGATTTTTGGCACACATGCACATGTACCTGGTGTGAGTTTTAAGCTGCCAGGTCCAAGACTAGAACCACTGTCAACCACGTGGGAGTCCAGCCATGTAACCATTACACCATCTGCTGGTCTCAGTGTTGCAGTCTCACTGGGCCAGGCTCTATTCTGCAATAAGGAGACTGCAGGTGTGGAACCAATGAGTGAAATTAAGGAAGGAGATATTAAAAGGCCCAATTTTGTCTACAGATCAAAGCTACCTTCTGTAATCCAATATGTCCAATAAAAAGTTAAGTTTTAAAAATTATTTTATTTAACTTTATTAATTTATTTATTTCAATTTGACCAGAGAGGAACAGAGAGAGAGAGAGGAAAAGTGAGAAAGCAAGCTGCCAGGTCTGAGACTTGAACCGCAGTTGGCCATGTGGTAGTCTAGCACCCTTAACCACCACGCCACTTGTTGGTTTCCAAAAAGTTAAGTTTTTAATCCCAAAATTGGTTTCTATTTCCTAGTTGACTCTGGCCTCAGAAGGTTGGGAGAGGACATTATTTATTGGTCTGCTAAAATCCCAACCACCACTCTCAAATACATTTTTCCAGTTCAGACCCATATAGACAGCTGTCTTGTTTCCCTAGCTGCTCAGATTAAACATATCCACACCACATTCATAATCTTCTTTTTCTATCACGATCCTGGGGCTCTTCCAATATTCCTATTTCATTCCATGGTACAAGTCCTTACCAGTTGCTCATACCAGAACCTGAAAGTCTTTCTTGATGTCTTCTTTCTCTTTACCCTTATACACATGAGCCTTTGAATACTATAAATCCTGTTTGTGAATAGATCATTAATCCACCCACTTCTCTCCATGATCCCAGCTACAACCTTGATATAAGTCACCATCAGCTCTTGCCTGGACCACAGGAATAACTTTTACTCAAACAATCTCACCTTATTCCTTCCCTGCTCTCAGAACCATTGTTACTCAACATCCAAGACCTTTTACATGTTTTAAAATCAAATCTGATTATGATACTCTCCTGCCTAGAAGCTTTAAGGGCTCCAGGCATTCTTAGGAAAAAGTCCAAAGGGACACCAGGGCTTAAAGCCTTTCAAGAGCTGGTGTCTGCCTACAGTTCCTACCTCATCATGAACTAAACCTTCTCACACGCGCCCCAAGCCCACTAGACTTGAAGCTCCATCAGAATAGGGGCTACATCTACCTTGTTCACTTCTAGGTCTGGTGCCTTGCCCACAATACACATTTGTTGAATAAATGAAAGCATGATCTTGAGTCAATCATTTTACCATGTTGAACTTTATTTCTTCATCTATTAAGTGAGAGGAAGTAAAGCTTCTTCCAATGACTTCACTATACAATGAGACCATCAGGTGGCACGGAGGTTAAAGCAGCTGGATCCCACATGGCCTACTGTGTGGTTCAAGACTGGATCAACGGCTTGAAAAACACACTGGGCATGTGTGCATGCATGTCCCAAATAGAAAAGACGGGAGAAGAGATTGTAATGTGGCTATCCACCCTAGGGGGATGCTTTCTCATTCTCTCTCTCTCTCTCTCTCTCTCTTTCTGTTTCTCTCTAGTGAGCACATAAAACATTATGCAAATGACTCTTTGGACACTAAAATTTGAAGTTGAAGGTGAAGTAATTAAAGAGAAAGTTCTTGGGACACTACTGTCCACAGTTAGGGGGAAATACAACATACACAATGCCTCACAGGTCAGAAAGCATTTCTCCTTCCAAGAGTTTAACTAGGAGCTTAGTCTTATGTTACTAGTTGCTTTTTTAGCGTACATCAGATAAGTCATTGAACCCCAAACTTTACCCTAAAGAGATGTCCCAAATACTGATGATACAACCAGAGATGGGTTTCAAATAATGAGCTTTTAAAAAAAGAATTATTTATTTAATTTTATTAAGTATTATTATTATTATTTTAATTTGGCCAGAGGGAGACAGAGAAGGAAATGGACCGTGAGACAACAAGTTACCAGGTCTGGAATTTGAACTGTGGTTAGCCATGTGTGAGTCCAGCACCTTAACCACTATGCCACCTGCCAACCCACAAATAGTGAGTTTTATCATTTTCTTCTTCTGGTAAGGGGTGGTAGTAGTAGAATCTTTATACATAATATTGTTTTCAAAGATTTTAAAGTAGAAACAAACTAAAGAAACAAAAATCAACTCATTTTCTATAATCTTGGCTGTATTATGAAGCTTCTAGGAAGTCCAAAATAGCTAAGAAATATTCACCTAGTACAGAAAAAATTCTAGCCCTTTTTTTCCTCATAGTGAAATATTGTTAAATAAAGGTACCTAATATCAGGACCAGCAGTTGGCATAATGGCTGTGTCGCTGGACTCCCATGTAGTCGACCACAGCTCAAGTCCCGGACCCGGTGGCTTAAACTCACACTGGGCACGTGTGTGTGCGTGCCCAAGATCCTGAGAGGAGAATGGAAGAGAAGGGATTGCGGCGTGGCCATCCCCCCCTGGGGGGTGATTTCTCGCTTTCTGTCTCTCTATCTGTCTTTCTGGTGAGCGCACGTGCCCTATAGCAAAAACCTTTCAAAAGAAAGAAAGAAAGAAGAAATAAAAAGAAAAAAAAAAAGAAAAAGAAAAAGAAAGAAAGAAAGAAAGAAAGAAAGAAAGAAAGAAAAAAGAAAAGCAAAAGAAATAAAGTACCTAATATCTAGAGGCCTGAAAGTAAAACAGAACAAAAAACGTGTCTGGGTACTTGAAACTGGGGGAACCCTGAGAAGTTCAAGCCTCTGTTCTGCTGCGGGTTGGCAGGTGCTCCTACAATAAGAGCCAAGCTGGATCTGGCGGTCACCAACAGCATCATGTCCTCATTGGTACACAATAAAGAGGACACCTTTGGCCCAAGTATTGTCCAGGGCTCCCTGCCCAAAGTCATTGCTATGGTGAGTTGAATTGTGTCCCCCTCAAAAAATATATGTCCAGTCCTAACTCCAAGTACCTATGAATGTGGCCTTACTTGGAAATAGGGTCATTGCAGGCATGATTAGGTAAGATGGGATCACATTGCATTAGGGTGTGACTGGTGGCCTTCTAAGAAGAGGAGACTAAATGGAGCAGAAGACAGAAGGAAGATGGCCACATGAAGGTGGAGGCATATATTTGAGTTATGCTGTCACAAGCCAAGGAACACCTAAGATGACCAAAAGCTGAGAGAAGAAAAGAACCATCCACCCCTAGAGCCTTTGAAGAAGGCATGGCCCTGCCAACTTGTTGGTTTCAGACTTCTGGCCTTGAGCTAGGAGAGGATACATTTCTGTTTTGATTGATTAATTGATTGAGAGATTTTTGCTATAGGGCACATATGCTTGCTAGAGAGTCAGAGAGACAGAAAGTGAGAAATCGTCCACTGGCAGGGATGGCCACACCATAATTCCTTCTCCTCTAAGGGTTTTGGGTGCATGCGTGGCGTGAGTTTCAAGTCACCGGGACCAGGACTTGAACCACAGTTGGCCAAGTGGAAGTCTAGCACCTTAATCACAATGCCACCTGCTGGCCCCATTTTTGTTATTTTAAGCTACCAGTTTGTGGTACTTTGTTATGGAAGTCCTAGGAAACTAACACATGAGTCTTTGGGAATTTATTTCTCTTGAGCAGATGTTGGCAAACTATGACCCAGGGGGCAAATCCGGTCTATTGCCTGTTTTTGTATGGCCCAGAAACTAAGAATTTTTTCTTCAGAAGAGCATTTCCAATCAATTTGATGATGGAGAATGCTATTCAATGAACTGAAATGTTACCTTCCTCAGGAGTGGAGAGGCCAACATCCTGCAGAGCAACATGCCTAAGTTTTATTGTGACAACTGTGATACGCACCTCACCCATGATTCTCCATCCGTGAGAAAAACACACTGCAATGGTAGGAAACACAAAGAGAATGTGAAAGACTATCAGAAATTATGGAAGAGCAGGCTCAAAGCCTGATTGACAAAACAACGGCTGCCTTTCAACAAGGGGAGATACCTCCTACTCCATTCTCTGCTCCTCCTCCTGCAGGGGCGATGATCCCACCATCCCCAGTCTCCCGGGTCCTCCTCGCCCTCCCATGATGCCAATGATGGGCCCTCCTCCTCCTGGATGATGCCAGTAGGCCTGCTTCTGGAATGAAGCCACCCATGGGAAGCGACATGCCCATGATGCCTGGGCCCCTAGTGATGAGATCTCCTGCCCAGCCCATGATGGTGCCCACTCGGCCAGGGATGACACGACCAGACAGATAAGGATGAAGGGAGGCTTCTTTATGTCTGCTTTATATTAACTTGTTCTACTTCACCAGGAGAGCATGGTGCTATGACTCTGGGTGTTTTCTAACAGCATGTCAAGGAAGACTTTCTCCCCCTTCTTATTAAAAATAAGAGTGGTTTTGGAGGAGAGAAGTGAGATGAAAAAGTGTAGTTTTCATTTGTACTGTGAAATGTGAAAATAATAAAATTGTCAACTGTTTTAGTTTTAAAAAAAGTTACCTTCCTCAAAAGAATTACATTCTTCTCTGTACTTAAGAATTATTGAATTTTCAATTTAATCAGTAAAAGTGCGGAAGTTTGTACTCTCTTGTTATATAACTCCACAACTCTGCCTCTTAGCCCTTAAAGCCTAAGTTATACTTCTATCCTGTCTATTTCAAAAAAAGTTTGCTAAACTCTGCTCTAGAGAATCTCATCTCATTGTCACCTTTTCATTTAGTCAGAGAATTTCTAAGCATCAGTGAAAACATTCTAATTATGATAAGGAGGCTTGATTTTTATCTGTTTTATCTTACATAAACTCTTTTCATGTTACTTCTTTTGTAACAGCTTTATGAAGTTATTTGCATGGTGTATTATAAGCGTACCATATAATTTACCCATTTAAGCATATAATGGTTTTTAGTGTATTCTGATTTATAATCATCATCACAATCAATTTTTTTTTTAGAGATTTTTGTTATAGGGTGTGGGCATGTGCACTTGCAAGAGAGACAGAGAGACAGAAAGCAAAAGATCACTCCCCCAGGGGAGATGGCCATGCTGAAATCCCTTCTCCATTCTCCTCTTGAGATCTTGGACATGCATGCACATGTGAGTTTTAAGCCGCTGGGTCTGGGACTTGAATCACGGTCGACCATGTGGGAGTCCAGCAACGTAACCATTATGCCATCTGCTGGTCCCCATCACAATAAATATTAAACATTTTCATAAGGAAATCCCAGACTACTTTTATAGCCTAATGGTTAAGGGAACTGGATCCCATATGGCCAACTGTGGTTCAGGTCCCAGCCCCAGTTGCTTGAAAAAGATATCAGGCACATGTGCAAATGTGCCCCAAATCCCAACAGGATGGAAAAATGGAGAAGGAATTACATCATGACCAAGCCACATGCAGGGTTGCTTTCCTCCCCTCTCTCTCTTTGTATCTCTGTCTCTCTCTGGCAATCACATGTGTCCTCTGACTTACAAACAAAACAAAACAAAAGAAATCCTATACTCATTGTGCTCCTCAGTAGTCACTTCCCATGTGCCCCCAACTCTAAGCAACCATTAATCTACTTTTTGATTTTGCCTATCCTGGACATGTCATATATATTTTCCATTGTACTTTTCTTATTTTTATTTTTGTTTTTGTTTTTGTTTTTTGGAGAGGTTTTTGCTATAGGGCACATGCGCTCGCCAGACAGACAGAGAGAGACACAGAGACAGAAAGCGAGAAATCACCCCCCAGGGGGGATGGCCACGCCGCAATCCCTTCTCCTCCGTTCTCCTCCCAGGATCTTGGGCACACATGCACACGTGCCCAGTGTGAGTTTTAAGCCACCGGGTCCGGGACGTGAACCGCGGTTGACTACGTGGGAGTCCAGCAACATAGCCATTACACTAACTGCTAGTCCCTCCATTGTACTTTTCTATGTTTGCTTTGGTTCATTTTAAATTTTATTTATATTCTTTCAATACCTTAAGATAAAAACTATAAGAATTAGTACCAAACATGTAGGCCTCATAAGGCTTTGACTTCTCTGACATCTTTTTCATCTTGAATTTAGCCCACAGATAATGACCCTACTGGCTTTATTTCTCTTAGAAAAATATTAAATGCCCAAATAGCCTAAGGTCAGGGACCTGGTACTTTGTCACAGGGTCCCTAACTTGTGGCTTTTTGAGTTGCTGATCTGTAATATGTCAAGATCCAGCCCAAATATCTATTATAGTTTATTTTTAATATGAATTTCTGAAATAGAAAAGGTGGTGAAAGAAAATTACTTACACAAATTGCCCTTGAGAAATGCAGCATAATATTTAAACATTCATCTTAAGTAAAGTGTTCTTTCCGAATCAAGACTTTTTCTTTAAAAAGTACCTTATTTGACTTCACCAATTAATTATTTGGTTCTATGATTGTTAACAGGTCCTCTGACTGGAAACCACCACTTCACCTTGCTTGTCATAATAATTAGTTATAATGACATCTAATGGGCCGTTGGGTTCTTTCCTTACTTTATTAAAGAGCCATGACATTTAAATTACCTCATCTATTGTTCTGGTTATCTATTGCTGCATAACAAACCACCCCAGAGCTTATTAGCTTAAAGCGACAACAATTATTTTATTATCTTTCATAGTTTCTGTGGGTCAGGAATTCAGGAAGAGCTTCACTGGGCAGTGCTGACTTGGAATCTCGTACACAATAGCAGACAGTGGCAGGAGATGGAAGAGCTTGGGATGGGTAGGCAGCTCTTTCTCCCTCAAGCCCTCTCCATTTAGTCTGTCTCGGTGAGTTAGTGGGTGCAGCCTCACAGCATGGTGGGCTCCAGCAGTAATGCTTCTTACATAATGACTCAACAGCGTAAGGCCAGATCCACACAACCAGGGAGAATCTGCACCACCTTGTTAACTTCAGCCAGAAAGTCACATACCATCACTTCAGCCTACTCGATTAGTCAGCCAGTCACTACGCTTGGGCCCAGATTCAACAGGTGAAGCCACAGAAGTCTCTTCTTCGTCAGAGGAGAGTCAAGGAATTTGCAGAAATCTTTAAAACTATCGAAAGATGCTCTTTGGTTTATACAATAGTTACTCCTGTGAGAGATTTTGTTTCTCTCTTCGCTCAACTTGTCCATTTTTCCCTTCTCCCACAATCCCGTTTAAATGTTTACAGAACAAAGGTATCAGCCCTGAATATTTTGTTCGGTGTTGGGACCAGCAGTTGGCATAATGGCTATGTCGCTGGACTCCCATGAAGCCGACTGCAGTTCTAGTCCCGGACCCGGTGGCTTAAACTCACACCGGGCGCGTGTGCGTGCGTGCCCAAGATCCCGAGAGGAGAATGGAGGAGAAGGAATTGCGATGTGGCCATCCCCCCTGGGGGGTGATTTCTCGCTTTCTATCTTTCTGTCTCTCTCTGTCTTTCTGGTGAGCGCACGCGCCCTACAGCAAAAACCTCTCAAAAAAAAAATAATAATATTTTGTTTGGTGCTTATGTGTTCCATAGACAGACTAATTCTTGCACCGGGCCCAAATATTTCTGGCTGCTCTGTTTTATATACTTGGCCTACTTCCTGTTTGGTTGACTTTTGTTTCCTGTACTCTGTCAAAAAGCTTTGTCAAAGTTATAAAGTGCCATTTTGATCTAGACACTGTGTTCTATTTTTGAATGCCGGTGATCTTAAGCAAGAGTATGTATATGGTAGCTAAGTATAATATAAGAAGTGAAAATGAAAATACTGTATCTTAATATTGATTGAATTAAATGCCCAGTTTAAGGAAATACTTGTTTTAGTGGGGCCCATTTTCTTCTTCTTTTCTCTTGTTTCTTTAGAGAGATTTTTGGTATAGGATGCTTGCACTCGCTATAGAGACAGAGAGACAGAAAACAAGAAATCACCCCCCACCCCGGGGCAATGGCCACACCACAATCCCTTCTCCTCCATTCTCCTCTCAGGATTTGGGGCACACATGCCCATGCACCTGGCATTAGTTTTAAGCTGCCAGGTCCAGGATTTGAACCATGGTTGACTACGTGGGAGTCCAGCAATGTGACCATTATACCATCTGCTGGTCTTAGTGGAGCCCATTTTCTTTCTTTCTTTCTTTCTTTTTTTTTTTTTTTTTGGAGAGGTTTTTGCTATAGGGTGCGTGAGCTCGCCAGAAAGACAGAGAGAGACAGAGAGACAGAAAGAGAGAAATCACCCCCCAGGGGGGATGGCCACGTTGCAATCCCTTCTCCTCCATTCTCCTCTCGGGATCTTGGGCACGCACGCACATGCGCCCGGCGTGAGTTCTAAGCCACCGGGTCCGGGACGCGAACCACGGTCGACTCCATGGGAGTCCAGCGACATAGCCATTACACTAACCGCTGGTCCCAGTGGAGCCCATTTTTTAAGAGCTTAGTTCTCAATGTCACTTTCTATGAGTTAAAAAAAACTGTCTTAGTCCATTTGTATTGCTATAACAGAATAACTGAGATGGGGTAATTTATATAGAACACAAATTTATTTTCTCTCTATTCTGGAGGCTGAAAAGTACAAAATCAAGGTGCCACTATCTGGAGAGGACCATCTTGATGTGTCATCACACAGCAGAAAGCAGAAAGGCAAGAGCACAAGAGAATTCCCCTTTTGCCCTTGAGCCCTTTTATAAGGGTGTAATCCTATTCATGAGGGCTCTGTTCTCATGATTTAGTCACCTCGTAAAGGCTCCACTTCTTAATTCTATCACATTGTGAGTTAGGTTTCCAACACATGAATTTTGGGAGCTGCATTCAAAGTGTAGAAACAATCTACTCCAGGAGTATGTGTCATTTGTAGCAGGATGGATTACCCAAAGAAAATCAAGGTTCTGTTAGAAAAATAAAGGAGATGACCAGCCCATGACCTGGCAGTTAAGGTATCTGGATCCCACGTATGGATCCCATGACTGCATGGTTTGAGTCCTGGACCCAGTGGTTTTAGAGACACACCAGGTGTATGTATTCGCATACCTCAAATCCTGAATGAGAGAAATGGATGAGAAGGAATTGTGGTGCAAGCATTCTTCATGGGATGGTGGTGCTTCCTGTGTCTCTCTCTCCAGGAAGCATGTGTGCTATCTGGAAAATTTTTTGGAAAGAAAAGAAAAAGGAAAAAGAATGATAGGTGCTCTTGGGGTCTTGTATGTTTGGATTTACTCCAATACAAAAGAAATTCCTCTCTCGTGGAGTTTCTAGTCACTGAATGGCATTGCTGTTAATACGGTAGCTCAAAGCAGAAACTCAGACATTCTCCTTCCTTGTGTCTCCCAAAAACCTGTTCTCCAAAGTGGCTGCCTTAATGCAAGCACTTAAAACTTTCTCCCCTCCACTATATTTTCGCTACTATTAATAGTTGTCCTGCCTAGAAGGCACCTTCCCTAATCCATCTTTCACTCTGGTGAGGTGAACTTTCTCAATGGGTTATCAAGGTGTTCTGTTTTCACTGGCACTCAGTCCCTGGGAAAATGGAGTTTGATGCCACTTGTACTATCCAATTCCTCCAGCATTATTTAATTATGTGGAGAATTTCCTTTCTGGCTTCAGAGCAGGAAAGAGTTCTGGAGGAAGGGCATTCAAGGGACATTTGAAAAATCAAGGGCATGGAGAAGATGGGATGGCATCTGTTGCTATTTCCAGCCGGATGGCTTAGAGCCACTGTGGAGCAAGGGGTTTCCTCTGCTTTCTGTTGCTGGAACAGAATACACAGACTAGTTCATTCATAAATAATAGAAATCTATTTGGCTCACAGTCTTAGAGGCTGGGAAATTGGAGATCATGGCGCTGGCATCTGTTGGCATCTAGTGAGGGTCAACACATGGTGGGAGAGCAGAAGGCAGAAGGTCAAACAAACACACAAGACAGAAAGTGGGAGCTGAACTTATCCTTTGATCAGGAGCTTGTTCCCTCAATAACTAACCCACTCCCGAAATAATGGTTTTAATCCACTCACCTCTTAAAGGTTCCACCGCTTAATAGTGTTACAATGGCAATGAAGTTTCCAACATGTGAACTTCGGGGGACACATTGAAATTACAGCAGGGTTAGAGCCCAAAGACCAAGGAACTGAATATATAATAAATTCTGTGCCACTTTGGGCACACACAGTCTTCTGAGGCCTAGGTGACAAAGTGCGGTATACTGCTGGACAAAACGGAAGGTCTTCTGGACTCAGTAAAGCTGGAGAGAAGACCCTATATTCCATTGCATTCTATCCTTCCTATGTCCACACTTACCAGTTTGTATTGGAATGACAAGTCTGTGTTCCCACTAGACTGCAAAGTCCTTGATACTGGGACATCATTTCCCCTTTTATATCCCTGGTGCTTATTACTTGGTAGGTACCAAGTACAGACATACCTCAGAGATTTTGGTGGTTTGGTTCCAGACTACTGCAATAAAGTGATTATCATAATAAAGCAAGTCACATACATGTTTTAGTTTCCTAGTCATATGTAAGTTATGTTTATGCTACACTGTAGGGTGCAGTAGCACTAGGTCTAAAAACAATATACAGGGCCAGCAGGTGGCATGGTGGTTAAGATGCTGGGCTCCCACACAGCCAACTTGGGGTTTGAGCCTCAGACCCAGTGGCTTGGAAATCATGCCTGGCATGTGTGTGTGCATGCCCAAACCCCTGAAAGGAGAATGGAGGAAAAGGGATTGCACCGTGGCCATTCCCTCGGTGGGCGATTTCTCGCTTTCTCTCTCTGTCTCTCTCTAGTGCCCTATGGCAAAAACCTAAAAAACAAGTACATGCCTTCTATCTTGATCTTCTGTCCTTCTATCCATACCATTAAAACTTTCTCCCTGTCAGCAGTAAAGCTGTTTAGATTTCTTATCATTTGTGAGATCACTGGAGTAGAATTTTTAATGTCCTTTAAGAACTTTTCCTTTACATTCTCAATTTGGCTCTTTGGTGCAAGATGCCTAGCTTTGAGCCTATCTCAGCTTTCGACATGCCTTCCTAAGCTTAATCATTTCTACCTTCTGATTTAAAGTGAGAGACGTGCAAACTTCCTTTCACTTGAACACTAAGAGGCCATTAAAGGGTTTTTAATTGGCCTCATTTCTTTTTTTTTTTGGAGATGTTTTTGCTATAGGGCGCGTGCGCTCGCCAGACAGACAGAGACATAGAGACAGAAAGCGAGAAATCACCCCCCGGGGGGATGGTCACACCGCAATCCCTTCTCCTCCATTCTCCTCTCGGGATCTTGGGCACGCACGCACACGCGCCCGGCGTGAGTTTTAAGCCACCGGGTCCAGGACGCGAACCCCGGTCGACTATGTGGGAGTCCAGCGACATAGCCATTACACTAACTGCTGGTTCCCTAATTGGCCTAATTTCATATTGTTGTTTCTCAGGGACCAGAGAGGCCTGAGGAGAGGGGGATAGAAGAGAAACAGCTGGTCTACCGAGCAGTCAGAATGCACAAAACACTTAAGTCTCCCGTCTCGCACGGGCACAGCTCGCGACACCGCAAAACAATTACAATAGTGACATGGAAGATCACTGATTACAGATTACCATAACAGATAGAATAATGAAAAGCTTAAAGTGTTGTGAGAATTACCAAAATGCGACACAGAGACACAAAGCGAGCAGAGCGGGAAAATGGCACCAATAGACCTGCTCCGTGCAGGGTCACTACAACCTTCAATTTGTAAATAATGCAGTATCTGCAAAGCAAAATAAAGTGAAGTGCAGTAAGATCAAGTATTCCTGTATTTAATCACTGATTAGTTTAACACACATTGAGTTTCATTTTCTTTTATACACATATCCCCAACAACCACTTAGAGAAGTAGTGTAACCAAAGTCATATCTAAAATAATGAACCCCACATATCCCAGCAATATAAAAACATTATTTTACTATTTATAACAATGATATATCATTTTCATGATTTTTAAAAATGCTTATGAGCGCATGTGCTTGCCAGAAAGAGAGAAGGAGAGAAACACCGCAGTGGAGCATGATCACGTTGTATTCCGCCCTCCTCCATTTCTGCATGCCGTTGGGATCTTGGGCACACATGCACATGCAGCTGGTGTGTCTTTCAGGATGCTGAGGCTGGGACTCAAACCAGTAGACCATGTGGGATCTGACACTCTCGACCACTAGACTATAGTGCCAACCCAATATATCACCTTTAAAAAGCACTAGCTGGGAGCCCTCAGATGGTGTAGCAGTTACATTACCGGACTCCCACATGGCTGACTATGGTTCGAGTCCTGGACTGGTGGCTTGAGAAACTCACATGAGGCACGTGTGTGTGTATGCCCAAGAGCTTGGGAGGAGAATGGAGGAGAAGGGATTGGGATGTGGCTGTCCTCCCTGAGGGCTGATTCCTCACTTTCCTTCTCTCTGTCTCTCTGTCTCTGTGTCTCTCTCTCTCACTCTGTGTCTTGTGAGCACATGCACCCTAAGGCAAAAACCTCTTTTAAAAAAGTACTAACTAAAAATAGAGGTGTGTATGTTTCTATGAAAATGAAAATGTTTCATCTGGAATATCTAAAATTAGGTTTAATATATTGTGAATCTCATTAGAATTTTTAACAATTTGTTGTAAATATTATTTTGAAAGTGTGTCTTCAATCTCAGTTGTATAAGTTACAAAAATTACAGAAATACAAGCCTTCTCCCCCCCCCCCCAGAAGGTGTGTGTGTTCATAGAGAGGGAGAAAGCACCCCCTAATGGGGCATGATCATGCCACAATTCCTTTTGCTCCATTTTCTCTTTTATATTGGGCTTCGGGGGCATAAATGTAACACACATAGCACGCTTTTCAAACCATCAGGACTGGGACTCAAACCATGTGGTCAGACATGTGGGAATCCAGCTCCCTTAGCCATAAGGCCATGGGGCCATCCCCAAGCTTTGCTCTTTAATACAATATTTCAGAAAGCCCAACCTCCTGCTCGTAATTTCCTCTATTCCCAATTTTCACAGTCCGTGGTCACACAAACTCTTTTCTTTAACCTGATAAGGACCTCTAAGCCTTGGAACCATTCTCGGTTTTCTAGAATATCCATTTTCTAGCCGACTTCCTTCCCTATAGAGTCTAGTATAAAATCTACACAGGGCCAGTCTCACAGTACAGCCATTAAGTTCTGTGCATAAGAAGCAGGATCCCACATGGCCAACTGCTGTTCAAGTCCCAGTTGTGGCAGCCTGGAAAAACAGAATGGGCCCATGTGCACGCATGCCCAGAATCCTGACAGGAAGTAAAAACAAAGAAAAAAAGATTGTGGCACGACCGCACCCCATTGGAAGTATTTTCTTACTTTGGTAAGCACACATGCCCTCTTGCAATGAAAAGAAATCCATATGACAGGGCCAGCAGGTGGCGTGGTGGTTAGGGGTGCTGGACTCCCACATACCCAACCCCAGTTCAAATCCAGGACCTGGTGGCTTGCTTTCTCGCCAACCCTCCCACCCCCACCCCACCCCGCCTCTCCCGCTCTCTCTTTCTCTCTTGCTCTCTTACTCTGTCGCTCTCTGGTCAAATTAAAATAAATAAATGAAGTTAAATAAAATAAATCTAAAAAAAGAAAGAGAAATCCATATGGCAACATGGCCAAATGTGAATAATGTAAGTGGAAAAAAAAGGCTACTAAAGTACATGCATATGTAGTATTTATGATTGTGACTATATAAAATATCCAATAAAATTTATATGAGAACATAGTCCAAATTGTTACTCTTTAGTATTTTTTGCATATGGTGGGGATGAGGTCATTTTAGTTCATTCTTATTTTCTCTGCTTTAATTTTTTACAATAATCAAGCAACACCAGAATAAATAAATCAAGGCGTGCATATGAAAAAACTCTGAATGGGCATACACATACACACATATGTACATAGGTGGTACCTGTATTAGTGAGGTAGAGTTACAAGTGCTTTTTCTTCTTTTTCTCGAATCTTCCTTTAATGTTTTTATGTATATTTTTAGGTTGTAATTGGAAAGGAAAAAAAACAGTTTTAGCAGAAAATTAAAGACGTTGAATATTATTAAAGAATTTGAAACTGGCCTGTGGCCCAGTGGTTAAGGCAACTAGATTTCATATGGCCAACCACACAGTTCAAGTCCCAGACCCAAAGGCTTGGAAAACATGCCAGACACACCTGTGTGTATACCAAAGGTCCCAGGGGAAGGGAGACGTGAAGCCGAAGGGACTGCAGCATGACCATTTCCCATGGGGGCGCTTTCTCACTTTCTCTCTTTCTATCTCTCTCTGGTGAGTGCAGGTGCCCTATGGCAACAAATTTAAAAAAAAAAAAAAAGATTAAAAGAATTTGTTAAGTGATTGACTCAGCTTGCTTTCATGATATTAAGCCAAGTTTTGGTTCTTGTTGTAATATAATCATTACACCTCTCTGTAGACATTGCTATGCTCTGGAGCTGAGCTTTGTGCCCCTGGGTTTCGGTTTCTTTTTTTTTTTTTTTTTTTTCTTAATGGTATTTAATGCCACTCATATCAATACTGGAGTGATTCAATGTGTACTAAATTTATATTTCATTAGACATTTAATGAGCATCTACAGTACTCAGGTCCCTATACTAACTACTCTAGGGAATAAGAAACATGAATAAGACCGTAAATGCATTTAATTAAAGAAGTATTGATTTTCACTTTTCTCACAGTAGTGTTAAATTGAGAACTTTTTTTTTTTTTTTTTTTTTTGGAGAGGTTTTGCTATAGGGCTCGTGCGCTCGCCAGACAGACAGAGAGAGACATAGAGACAGAAAGCGAGAAATCACCCCCCAGGGGGGATGGTCACGCCGCAATCCCTTCTCCTCCATTCTCCTCTCGGAATCTTGGGCACGCACGCACACGCGCCCGGCGTGAGTTGCAAGCCACCGGGTCCGAGACGCAAACCGCGGTCGACTACGTGGGAGTCCAGCGACATAGCCATTACGCTAACTGCTGGTTCCCTAAATTGAGAACTTTTGAGAAAAAATGCATAAGAGTCTTAAAAGATACAGAAACTATATAAATGCTGAGCCTTAATTTTATTAATAGACGATGGCTGTTAGTTAGCTAACAAACACTTTTATATTACTTTATGTCTGAGGTCATTTGAAATGCCATGTGACATAGTGGGAAAGATCCAACCAAACTAATAGTCTGAACATCTGGGGCCAGTCCATGGCCTTGTGGTTAAGGCGGCTGAATCCGACATGGCTGACTGTGCAGCTTGAGTCCCAGACCCAGTGGCTTGAGAGACACAAAAGGCATGTGTGCCCAGCATCCCCAAAGGAGGGAGAGGTAAAGAAGAAGGGATTGCAACATGACCATCCCCCATGGGGGCGTGTGCTTTCTCTTTCTCACTTTCCTTCTCTCTCTCTCTTCAGCAAGTGCATGTGCACTCTGGTAAATATTTAAAAGAAGAGTCTGGGGATCTGCTTTCAAGTTCCAACCGAACAACTAACTAGCTGTATGAATATGGCCAAAGAACTTAAACTTACTCTGCCTCTTAGACTAAATGATCTATATGGTATCTCCAGCCTTAAAGTTTATTTATTTTACTTCTTCCATGAAAAAGAGAGTAAGTGAGAAAGAACACACGCAAGCAAGAGAAGCACCCTCCATAGGTCTTGTCACAATGCTACATGTCACATCCATTCCCCAGCCCTCTTTCCAGTCAGGATCTTGGTACATGCTCACACACCTGTGTGTGTAGGTTGTCTTGGGATCCAGACCCGTGGTTGGCCATGAGGCTTCCAGTAGAACAGACCAGGATGCTGCCACCTGCACCACTGCACCTGGACCCCAACCTTAAAATTTTACTATCTTCAGGTGAGACATATCAGAGACATCATATGACTTTAAGATGATGACTTTATTGGCAGTTCTGAAACATGCTAATTCTAAATCGGAACAAGTAATTATTGGATATGACACTTGTGAGACATCAGATGTTATTGCTATTACAGAAACCAATTGGTACACTGTCATACTGCCACGAAATACTCTATATGTAAAACTAGCAGATAATATGCTATAGGGCTTGCATAATATAAACATAAAGATTAACAAGAGAAAGACTTTTTAAGAATGAATATTTTATGACTGCTTTCTGGAGTTTTCACATACTAAGACTTCATTTTTCTGAGTGTTCACTAGCCTTATGTTTCAGTTCCTTAAATACAAACAGGTGATTGGGGCAGGTTTCCTCAGAGCTATAGTTCTTACTTTAGGGACTGTCCCTTCCCCCTAAGGTTTGCTTTTTAAATGGTGGCAGTGGGGTGTGGTGATATGCACCTGTAATCCCAGCTTGTCCAAAGTCTGAGGCAGGAGGGCTGCAAGCGTGAGGCTGGTTTGAGCAAGTCTCTGTCTCTAAAAATAAATAATAGAGATATAAAGTGGTGGTACATGTATTCACGTGAGATAGGAGATAGAATAAAAAAAATTGATCATGACTAAATCTGAGTCTGCTGGCATACTCCAAACTATTGGGTCATCAGAAAAGTCATGATGCATTTTTTAAAAAGAATTATTTACTTACTTTATTTATTCATTTATTTTAATTTGACCAGAGTGAGACAGAGACAGAGAAAGAGGGAAAGTGAGAATGAAAGTCACCAAGTCTGGGATTCGAACCATGATCAACCACATGGGACTGTCCAGCTCCTTAATTACCACACCATGTGCTGGTCCCTAAGTCATGATGCATTGACTTTTCCAATGACCCTATATATATATATATATATATATATATATATATATATATACACATAATTTTTGGAGAGGTTTTTTTGCTATAGGGCGCGTGCGCTCACCAGAAAGACAGACAGAGAGATAGAAAGCAAGAAATCACCCCCCCAGGGGGGATGGCCACGCCACAATCCCTTCTCCTCCATTGTCCTCTCGGGATCTTGGGCTTGCACGCACACGCGCCTGGTGTGAGTTTAAGCCACCGGGTCCGGGACTCAAACCGCAGTTGACTACACGGGAGTCCAGCGACATAGCCATTATGCTAACTGCTGATCTCCCAATGACCCAATGTTTTTGAATTGTGGGGGAGGGGTTGCTTCTTTGTTTTGTTTTAGATAGGGTCTCATTAAGTCATGATCCTCCTGCCTCAGACTCCCAAGTACTTGAGACTACAGGTGCATACCACTACACACAATGCCCGGCTTTATAGAGTGGGCCAGGAACTGAACCCAGGCCTCCCGTGTGGCTTCACCTTGTTTAGTGGCAGCATCCAACATGCACTACCCACAGCTGGGCCTTTGTAAATTTTTAAGTTAATCTATGTATTTCCACATTCCTGCAGCAATCCCTGCTGTATTCGTAGGTTTTCAAATTAGAAACCTGGGATTTCTCTTTGATTCCTTGTTCTCCTAATTTCCTATATGCAGATCACCAAAGCCTATCGTTTCTGTTTGTACTATTATTTGATGTCTTTCCCTTCCCTTATTACGGGTAAATTGGTCTCTGCTGTGATTCTTCAATGGACTATGTTAAGTTGAATGTCATGGATCTCATCCAGAGCAAAATTGTTAGAGTAAATTCTGAGGGGCAGAATGCCTACAGTAATCAATAAAAATGTACATTCCAGGGCCCTTCCCCTACCTACTAAATCAGAATTTCTGAGAGTGGGGCCAAGGAATTTGCAGTCTAAACAAGTTCCCAAGTGATTTTTATGACCACCAAAATTTAAGGACCACTGTTTCAAACCAATGGGGGTGTTTTGAAAACCTGGTGAAATTATTGGTTCTCACAATGATCTGGGGCACCATTGGCATTTACTGTTGAGATAGTGAGGGAAGCTAGCTACCCTACAAGGGAATAATCCAGCATAGGCGAGAACTGTCCCCTATCCTCATGACTTTCCAATGTCTCACCAGATATTCATATTTATGTAGGTGAAAAAAAAATTATAAAAACATAGGCCTACCAGGCGCATGTGCGTGAATGCCCAGGTCCCGAGAGGAGAATGGCGGAGAAGGGATTGCGGCGTGGCCATCCCCCCTGGGGGGTGATTTCTCGCTTTCTGTCTCTCTGTCTCTGTCTTTCTGGCACGTGCATGTGCCCTATAGCAAAAACTTCTCCAAGAAAGAAAGAAATTGTGTGATCAATAAATGTGGGAGGAAAAGGAATGGAAGACAACTGTAGACACCAGAGATAGTGTGAGAAGAGGGTGGGAAAGGGCAGAGGGTCAGAAATAGGGGTATATATATATATATATATATATATATATATATATATATTTATGAAACTAGAAATGGAAAATTATTGATGATAACATACATGATTAAGCCACTATGCAGTATATTCTGGATGGGAAACCACTTTTTGTATGCTGTGACGATGATTAGGGGATGAATGTAAATTAATTAATTAAAAAAAGTTTCAGGAGAAAAAACATGAAAACTATTTTTCTTGAAATTAAAAAAATACATATTTGATGAGTGCAGTAAACTATATAGTCCCAGCTAGGTGCTACTTTATAGTATGTTCATTCTACTCACTGAGGTTTATGCCTAAAGTCAGACTTGTGTTCATGGACATGTATATATATCAGCTGCACTTGCTATTGGAAGTATTTAGATTAATTATGTTCATTAGCAAATAAATAAAATGGGGGGAAAGGCATAGAAAGCAACCATGGATACCAGAGACCGTGTGGGAGGAGGGTGAGACACGGCAGAGGGTGAGAGACAGGGAATCAAGGATGGCAAAAATAACAAAATATACAGGAAACAAATGGAAAATTATTTGTTGATGATGACACGTATGTTGATGTGCTTGATTGAGCCAATACACAGTGTATTCTGGATGGGAAATCTCATTTTGTTTGCTGTAATGATGTATAGTGAATGAATGTAAATAAATTAATTTAAATTTTTAAAAAACTGAATAGATGTAGTCACAGCAATGTCTCGGGATAAAAACACATTCTGCCCCACCATAGGCTCAGAAGAGCTATCCAAATGCAAGGATACCAAACACAAAGGACCAGACATGGTGGGATGTTAAACAACCCAACCAGGCCTGAGGAACAAAGATATTGCTCTCTTGTCATGATAATTGACTTAGCCAATATTGAGTATCTGTTATGTGCCAGCCTCTGGGAATTAGAGTCCCTACTTTAAGGATTTTAGTTCAGTTTGGGAAACAAGCAAGGCACCTGACCAGATACAATGCAGTATGGTAAATAGACAATAGACAATATGCTTGCTAGTTGCACAGAGAAGGAGCAGCCTACCTTACTTACTAGGGCTGTCTGTAAAGGCTTCCTGTAAACTGAGTCTTAAAGGATGGGTAGGACTGAACCAAGTGAAGAAGTGTGTTAGCACCTGGGAATGAGAGAGGTGGAGAGCCGGGCCTCGAGGTGAGACTATTCAGGCTGTGTGGCTATGGTGGGAAAAGGTTTTCAAAAATCTTCCCAGATTAAAAAAAGAAAAAGTACAGGCCCAGTAGGTGGCGTAGTAGTTAAGGCATTGGCCAACAAGGTTTGAGTACTGGACCTGGCAGCTTGAAACTCACGCTGGGTGTGTGTGTGTGTGCACACTCAAAATCCTGAGAATGGAGGAGAAGGGACTGCGACATGGCCATCCCCTAAGGATTTTTCACTTTCTTTCTCTCTGCCTCTTTCTGTGTCTCCATTGTGCGCATGCACCCTATAGCAAAAATCTCTCTCTAAAAATCAAAAACTAAAACAAAGTATAGGACCAGTGGTGATCTAGTGGTTAAAGCAGCTGGATCTCACATGACCGACTACAAGGTTGAGTGCCAGGCCTGGCAGAATGGGGACCAGCAGTTAGCGTAACGGCTATGTCGCTGGAATCCCATGTAGTCGAACGCGGTTTGAGTCCCAGACCCGGTGGCTTAAACTCACGCCAGGCATGTGTGCGTGCATGCCCAAGATCCTGAGAAAAGAATGGAGGAGAAGGGATTGCAGCTTGGCCATACACCCTGGAGGGTGATTTCTCGCTTTCTGTCTCTCTATCTTTCTCTGTCTTTCTGGCGAGTGCACGCATCCTATAGCAAAAACCTCTCAAAAAAAAAATTAATAAAAACACAACAGGCACATGTACATGCATGCCTAAAATCCCCAAAGGAGAGAGAAATGTAGGAACAGGGATTGCAGCATGACCATCCCTCACGGGGAGTGCTTTCTCACCCCTCCCTCTGTCTCTCTGATGAGAGAAGCAATATCTAGCTAATATTAAAAAACTGAATATAACATGCATGTGGTGAAGTATGTAAGTTTTACATTAGAGCTCAATTAATTTTTGAATGTATTTAATCCATGTCAAAAGTAAACAAAATCAGGGATCAGCAGTTGGTGTAATGGCTATGTAGCTGGACTCCCATGTAGTCAAACTGCTGTTCAAGTCCCGAACCTGGTGGCTTAGACTCAGGCCGGGCCCTTGTGTATGTGTGCCCAAGATCCCGAGAGGAGAATGGAGAAGGGATTGTGGCATGACCATCCCCCCAGGGGGTGATTTCTTGTTTTCTGTATCTCTCTGTCTTTTTGGCAAGCGCATGTGCCCTATAGCAAAAAACTATCAAAAAAAAAGTAAACGAAATCAGGCCCTAGTTGAAAGTGGTAAGGACAGGTTCTACTCAATAATAACTATTGCAATAGGCAAGTACCAAATGTAAACTGAAGTCAGCTTTGAATTTGTGCAGAGGCAACTGAGCATTTTAAAAGGAACATGAGGAGTACAGAAGGGGAAGAAATCAGAGTCAGGAAAGTAGAAATTTACAAAAAGTGATAAGGATAGCTGCTCAATGTCATTAAACCTTCTGGGTTTATTAGCTGGTACTTATCCTAGTTAGGCTCTTGCCCTCCTGTAGTCTGGGAGACAGAGACCATGTCTGTAGGTGTTGCCCGGAAACAAACCATACATTCTTTTGGACGCCTTGAGCTTTACTAGGCAGCTATTTAAGGGGGCCGAAGTTCTCATCCTAGGGATGTGGTATTGAGAGTTAGAAACTAAACTACGGTGTTTGTACAAGTCTTTATATGTGGAGGTGCAGATTATGAAATCATTTGTGCTCAGCGTCTGCAGTTGTTATATGCCAAGGTTGAAGTCTAGTTGAGAAGAGGGCTCAGAGGAGCCTGACTGGAGTTTGACCAAGGAGAGTCTTTGTAACCACCACCCAGATAGAGACATAGAACGTTTTGAGCAACTCAGAAGGCTCCTTAAGAGCTGATTCTAATCAATATCCACCCTCAAAATGGCACCCAATATTCTCACCTCTGCTAGAAGAATTAGTTTTATCTGTTTTTGAACTTGATATAAATGGATTCAAACAGTATGCATTCTTTTGTGTGTCTGGCTTTTCTACTCTTTTTGAGAGAGAGATTTTTGCCATAGGGCAATATGGTCACTAGAGACACAGAAAGTGAGAAATTACCCCCTAGGGGAGATGGCCACACTGCAATCCTTTCTACTCCATTCTCCTCTTGGGATCTTGAACACGCATACACACATGCCCAGAGCGAGTTTTAAGCAGCCAAGTCCGGGATTCGAACCGTGGTCCACTACATGGGAGTTCAGGACCATAACCATCATGCCACCTACTGGCCCCTGGCTTTTCTACTTAACTTTGTGTCTATGGTCTCATCCATATTGCGTGGCAATAGTAAATTCTTATTCACTATTGCAGAGAAATCTATTGTATGAATATACTGCATTGTATTCAATTATTCTGTCAATGAATATTTGTTTCCAATGTTGGAATAATATAAATAAAAGTGTCTTAAACATTCTTGTCCACCTTTTGGTGGATATAGGAACTTATTTCTGTTGTGTACCCAAGAATGGTACTGCCAATCTATAGGGTAGGTATATTTTAGCTTATGTAGACACTGGTGGTTTTCCAAGCTTGTGGTACCAAATTATACCCTCAGTAAAAAATTTAACCATGCTTTTATTCTCCCCTCACCTCAAGCCTTTTATTCACTTTTTGCTCTCTAGTCTCAACAGAACTTTACTTCATACTTAACTTTAAAAAAAATAAAAAGGTGATTTGATTGATTACCTTGTCTTTATACTATCAAATCCACCAGGCTGTCTATATTGCTCTGCTTTCCTTTTGTTATTACAAAAGTGTCACCATTCTGGTCGATGGCCAACCCTACCACTTATACTCTGGATTTCAGTGTTTCTCCCTTCCTCATTTATGTAGTTACTCCCTTTCTTTCCACCAGCAATTTCTCCTTCACTATTGAGTTACTCTCATCTTTACACAAAAATGCTTTAATATCACCCTTTGTAAATAAAACTTCCGTGCTAGAGACTGCTAGTGCTCCCTGATATCTATTCTTGTGAGCACAAGCTAAATTATATTCCCCTAATTACATCCCCTTTATCCCACCCCTTACTCCCCTCATGGAGACTCTGCGGAAAGTATAGTGTGACCAGAAAAATGTTATGCATCCACTTTTGGTCCTGGCCCATAAAAATCTCTTATTTGTAATCTCTTATCTGGAAAAGGAAAGACAGCTATCCTTTTCCAAGGTGACCCTGAAGGTCACATAGTGGTGCTACAATTTGGAAGACATCTGGGTCCCTGAGTCATTTTTGGAGGAAAGCCATCCACTGAACTGTGACTCAGCTTTTGAGATTAAGGTTGCTAGCTAGTGACAGCCCTTAGTCTAATATGAATCTACATCCTCCTCCAGCTTTGCCCCATTTCTGTTTCCTATAACTCTCTTCAAAGAGTTGGGGACCAGCAGATGGTGTAATAGTTGCATCGCTGGACTCTCACATAGTCAGCCATGGTTTGAGTCCTGGATCCAGTGGCTTAAAACTCACACCAGGAGTGTGTGCCTGCATGCCCCAAATCCTGAGAGAACAAAGAAGGGATTGCACGATGGCCACCCCCTGGGGAGTGATTTCTCACGGTCTGTCTCTCCAGCAAGAGCAAAAGCCCAATAGCAAAAATCTCTCTTTAAAAAAAAATAAAAAAAGAGTAGGTATTTGTTGAACTAAACGAATGTCAACTGCTGTAAGGCCTCAAAAAAAATTATATATATATGTATGTGTGTGTGTGTGTGTGTGTGTGTGTGTGTGTGTGTATATATATATACACACACACACACACACTAGGGGCCAGTCTTCTCTATAATTCCCTGCCTATTGGTTTAGTGTAATAACTTTTCTTTTCAGCATAAGTTCAAAAAAAATCAGAAATCACTACTGACAGGGCCAGTCAGGTGGCATGGTGGTTAAAGCAGCTGGATCCCACTGGGCCACTGTGCAGTTCAAGTCCCAGGGTCTAGCCACTTATGAAATATGCCTACCCCGTGTGCATGCCCAAAATGCCAAGAGAAGGGATTGTAGCACGGCCACACCCCCTGAGGGGGTGATTTCTACCCCCTTCCCTATGCATGTGCCCTAGAAAAAAACTAAAAACAAAACTAAAAAACTACTTATGTTCACTGTTGTTTTATGTTTCTAGTTCATCCATTAAATTGTCTTTAAGTTTTCCAGCATAAGCAAAATATTTTTACTTTTCAGGTATGGACTGAGTCTTCGGAAATAAAGGTTCAGCTAATTAAAAACTAGTAAAACGGTTAGAGAAATCTTTCAAAAAGTGAAATAGCATACATCCATAGGTTAGTAATGTAACAAAAGTGGCCCTAGAAGTAAATATAAACATGCCATCACATTAGTGGGGATATAAATGAGCCTCAAAAAGAAAAATGATAAATGAAGGATTAAACTAGTTAGTTTGAAATTCTGCAGTATACCAAATCTCCTAAAATGCAACTTGTGATGTCTTAAATTGGAGTGTTTTTGGGTTTTTTTATTCTTTTTTTTTTCCAGAGGTTTTTGCTATAGGGTGCGTATGCTCGCCAGAAAGAGAGACAAAAGCAAGAAATTACCCCCCTCCAAGGGGGATGGCCATGCTGCTATCCCTTCTCCTCCATTATCCTCTCGGGATCTTGGGCACACGCACATGCACCCAGTGTGAGTTTAAGCCACAGTCCAGGTCCAATACATAAGAGTCCAGCCACATAGCCATTACATCTGCTGGTCCCAAGATTGGAGTGGTTTTAAGAGTAACACAAAGTTCTGTAACTGGGATAGCTTCTGATTGGTCCAGAACTCCTTGGTAAACAACATCACTCTCCCCTTCAAAGAGTACCTGCAACCAATCTGTTTCAAAAGGTGGAATATGAACAAAATATTTCCCATTCTTATTTGTCCTTCACCTCTCTAATGGATTCTTAAACCTTTGTACTCAGTTTGCTTTACAGTTCTGACATTTGAGACTAAGGGCAAAGACAAAAAAAAGAAACTAAAAATTTTCCCGGAGCAAAAAAGGACAAAAAATATCACTCCTTCCCTTTTCACTTAGCAATTTCTTTTAAAAATTGAAATTGTAAATGCTTTCTCTGCCCCTTTGAAAAGCTATATTAAGCTTCATGCCAGATTGAGAGCCCCAAGTCTTTTGTGGTGACCTCGAAGCCATCTCCTTGAAATGTGAGCATCAAGGAGGAGGGTGCTCCGTCACCCTGTCATCTTAGCTCCAAGATGTAACTCCCTGTTATTTTTCCTTTAACGCCAATGAACAGGCATGGGACGTGTCTGCCTCTCTACATGAGAGGTGATTTCTATTTTGACTTTGCAATCTTTTCAGTGGACTGCCTGTGATGTGCATCACAGTATGGTTTAATGCTTATCCAATGATAAAACTGTCTCATTCTTTTGTATTTTGTGGGGTGGACATTCTGGGGTTGGAAGGAAATTTTATTTTTAATTAATTCTCCAACTGGGTTCTTCAGCTTCTGTTCTCCAGTATGGCAGGCTGATGATCCCCATGTCCCTTCCATACTTATTTTAGGCAATAAGAGACTGCGGGACATATTACGGAGCTTTCGAGTCAGACAGCCCCGGGTTTAAACTGTACTTTTTTCTTTCACCAGCATTCTGAAGTATGTAGGTTACTAGGTTTCTCTGAACTCTGATTACCTCATCTTTAAAATGAGGAAAACACATCATAGACGGAGTATCTAAACGGACACAGAGCAGGTGCTTAGCGAACCAAGGAATCGAAGCGCACTAGACCCTTTAACGCCCTAATTGTCCGCTGCTTTCGCCCATTCTTCGCGGGCATCTCCCCCGAATGTCAGGATAGTGTCCGCCTCGTGAACTGAGTACACCGCGTAACGATGAGGCAACAAACTCGCAGTGCGGACCTTTCGAATTTAAAAGGTTTTTTTCGGGGCAAAAGACGTAAACTTAACAACCCCCGCAGGGTAGGTAGAGAGAGACAGAAATCAGACTGCAGGGGTCCCCGTATGCAAATACACGAGGTACAAACGAACGCAGGCGACAGCCGCTTCCGCACTTGGCCTCGACGGCGCACTGGGACGCCCGCGCCGGCGCGGGGGCGCGGATTTGCATGTGCGAAATCGGGAAGAGGGGGAACCACCCATCGAAAACCCCGGGCCGCGCTCCCCCGACCGCGAGGGCCGGCCCCGCGGTGCCGCCGGCCCGCCCCCAAGCGCTCCCCGGCGGCCGGCCTTCTCGACGTCAGCGTGCCCTCCCACCCGCTCCTGAACTTTAAACCACGCTCTGAAGAACAACCCGGGGGAGGGGGAATTTTCAGGAGCAGGAGCCTGCGGCCGTCGCACGCTCGGGACCGCCACCCCGCAGCTCCCGGCTCCCGGCTCCCGCGTTGCCCGCGCTCCCGCTCCCCGACCCGTTCCCAAGCCTGGGGCAGCCCCGGGGTCGCGCACGGGCACGGTGAGCGCGCGGGGGCGGGGCGCGGGCGCCGAGCGCGGCCACGCGCCGGCCGCGAGCACGCCCCGCCCCTCGCCCCCACAGGCGGGCGCGGCGAGCGGCCGACGTCAGACCCGGGAAATCCCCCTCCCGCCGGGCCTCGGCCTCCCGTGGCGGGCGCTCAGCTCTCGCCCGCTCCGCCCCCTGCCGCTGACTCCCGCAGGCTGGACGGGCGACACTGGGTGACCCGGAGCGCGAGAATTCAGGGGGTGGGAAGGTGTGAGCCGCAAACCCTGAGGAGGGCGTGAAGGAGGAGGAGGCCCCGGGGGTGGTCCGCGGGCCCGGGGGTCCCGCCAGCAGAGATCCCTCGGACTCCGGGCCGGCTGACTGCCCGGCTGACGCTGCGGCCGCCTCCCGCCCCGACGCTTGGAGCTGCCTGCGGGGCGGCGCGCGGAGCGGAACCATGGCCTCCGGTGAGTGAGCCTCGCGCGCGGGGCCGGGGCCCAGGGCGCGGGGCCGGACCCGACTGGACGGCGGAGGTGGGGAAGCAGCCCCTCGGAGGTCTTGCCTTTGAGTTTCCGGGGCTCCGTTTTGGCTGCGGCGTATTCTCTTTAGAGTCGCCTCATCTGGACGGTTGTCAGCCTTTTACAAAGCTCCCTACTTTAGGGTTTGGGGCGAAATCAAACAGGCTCTGCAATTTGATCCCGTCACAATAGCCGGAACTTTAGAAATTCCCAGCGACGGGGGAAGTAATCTGAAGGAGGACGGAGAGCTCTCCTGCGTCAAAACGGACTTGTACTGAAATGGTGGCTTTCTGTTTTAGAGCAAGAATGAGGAACCTTCAGAGCTCGGGCGACCTGCCCTTTTTCAGTGTCCTGTCATCAGGTGGCGGTCGCCCTGGCGCTGACGGTCGTGGCGAGTGTGGCGCGGCGTGCGCCCTCCGTGCTGTTCAGCACAACAGGTCTTTAGCGGAGAAGTTGCTTCGGCCAGATGGCTCTTACCGTGCCGAAACGCGCGACTTTCCACTTGGCTTAGTGGAGACGACCAGACGTTTTAGCATCCCCGTGCTTTAACGCGAAAGAATGAAAACTCTAATAGGATTTATGTAAATATTTTCCTCTAATAAATGTTTGGGTCTCTTGTTTTGGAACGGGGCGACGGGGACAACGTTAAAGAAACCGTTTATGGGGCACAGGGAGCGAGTCTGGTCTATGCAGCAGTGGAGTAGGGCTGCCTGTCCCGGAGCGGCAGGGAGTGGGTAAGTACACCGGGTTGAGAAGCGTGAACTGAGCAGGGAAGCTGTTGAGACCTAGTTTTCACCAGATTCCTCCTAACCGTCTGGGTCAGTGACCCTCGGTACAAGGCCGACGTCTAGCAGAGAAGAGGAAGTAGAAACAGAAGGAACCTCTTTAAAGGGTTGAGCAGAACAATGCCATAGCTACTGCTGTAGGCTGAAAAGGAAATTGGGGTGTTTCACATGACATTTGATTTCAGTTTGTCTGTGGTTTTCATGTGAGAATACAAGTGTAGTTTAAAATATTTTAACTTTCCCTTTACCCACTTAAGTGACCCTGAACTTTCAGATAGTTTTCTAAATTCTTAAATTCAGAGCACGTTTAGGTTAAAAATACAAAAATGACTTCAGGTATTTGGTTAATGTATTGGTTATCAGACAGAGATTTTGTATCAAAGTAGTTAAAGGATGGCTAGCATTATAAGTTTAAAAAAGTCAGCCTTCTGCTGGCCACTTAATGAAACTTTTGTTATATATTGCATGAAAGTAATACTTGTAATTTTTTTTTCACAAGAGAAAACCACCATTTCTATATAGAGTATTGTAAGACTCATATTTTTTAAATGTGATACTTTAAACTTATTTAATGATATTGTATTTTTTTGTTGTTTTGAGAACTGATTCCATTATTTGAAAGGGAAATAATTTAAAGGAATGGAAAGTTTTAGAAGTTTGAAAGTTGTTGGGTGATTATCTTTTTGCTTTTGTGCTTTAAGTTTTTCTGAAGAGTTGCATTAAAATGGAACCGTTAAAAGTGTAACAAACTATTAAAAAATAATTCAGTTGTTTGAAATCTGCTAGGCAAAAAAGGAAAGTGCCTAAAGCAGTCTGGGTTTATTTTCCCTTATCAGTTATAAAGACCTTAAAGGGGAAAAGTCTCACTCAATAAATTCCCATTCTCTTTTGAAATAATAATTTAACCAACCTAGTGGTAGAAAAAATTATGCCTAATTTATCATTGTCTAGTTTAGATTGTTTGTAGTAAGGTTGTATTAAAGCCTTAGAAGGTATTTTTACTGATTACCAAGCATTTAAAAATATTTTTTTCATTTCTCACCGGATATCATATGTAAATAGGTGTGTGTAGTTGAATATGTGACATCTGTAACATAAAAGTAACAGATTATAATCTCATACGCAAAATTATATAAATTCCGTGAGTAGGTGGGATGTTATATTATTCTAGGTTTTGTTCAGGCAAATTATCCGATTAATTATTTAGGATCAGATTCCATTTAGCTGCTTTTCATTGCCTTTTTCTTTGTTGTAACACCTTGATTCTAGCCTTTAGACACAATTCATTGTAGAATAGGCACAGTGAAAGAAAAATGTTTTCAAACCTATCCAAGGTGTACATAGTTAGTATTCCTTTTTACATATTTGTGATTTGTTTTATATACTAGTATAAGTAAAATGAGGTATTTTGTGTCTAAATTTAAAGCTAAATTTATAGTAAAAAGAGCAAAATGTTCTTGTATGGCACATAGTTCTGTTTACTAATAATTAGTACTGTCTCGCTAAAACATGTTTTGAAGTTTAGAAAATTTATTTGTTTACTTTTTTCTTCAATATGGTTCTGCTATGTCATAAAATAGGAAGTACATAAATTGTTTTTTGTAAACCACACTACTCATCAACTCTTTGTAGTGTGAATTCGTTTTTTTTTCCTTAAGAGAGATTTTTTTTTTTTTTTTTTTTGCTATAGGACGTGTGCACTTGCCAGAGAGACAGAAAGTGAGAAATCACCTTCCAGAGGGAATGGCCATGCTGTAAATCCCTTCTCCTCCAAGATTCTCCTCTCGGGACTTTGGGCACACACTCACATGCCTCAGCGCGAGTTTTAAGCCACCGGTCCGAACTCAAAGTGCAATCAGCTAGGTGGGAGTCCAGTGTTGTGACCATTACGCCATCTGCTGGTCCCCTTAGTGTGAATTTTGAGAATTTATTTTCCTTCTGGAATAAGGGGAAACAATGGATGCAATAAAATGATGGAAGAGTCAGATAATCATAATTGAGAACATCTAGGGAATGTAAAGTAGTAGTTCTGAAATACAACTTAGGGAACTCACGTTTTCCTTTTGTTCCATCTTTGATCTGTGTTCTCAGCACATAATTGTGTTTGTAGGCACATGACCATGGGATATACTAAAAAAAATATTTTTCTACATGAGCCTTTCGTATTTTTGTATCCAGCAACCTTAACAAATGATTTTATTATGCCATCTGTTTAATTTAAATATCTGTATAATCTGAGACAGATTTTAAATATTTCTCTACTCTTTCACACTGGAAGGTAAAAAGTTTAAGACTTGTTCCCCCCACCCCCACCCCCCCCCCCCCCACCACCCCAGTGGGTTCTCTGTTGCCAGCATCTTTTATGTCTTGTTTACTGTGTGGTGCATGCATCAGTTGAATACTCATCTGAAAATTCCCTTACGTAGATTCTCAAGGCCTAATTGAAGTCAGCCTGTTACATTGAAATAAACCCTCCACTTTAGTCCATGATTAACCTGGTTTATGGAAAAAAGAATACATTTTATTTATTTATTTTTCTCTAATGTGAATAGAGGCGATATTTGGAAAAGTATATTTTGCTAGCTCTATTTGCTCCTTTGAGTCTCAGGCATTCTTTTATCCAGGATTTCTATTGAGTGAGAAGCGCTCTCAGTTAGCTATTCTCAAATATGGCATGATAGTCATTTGCATCCTGTATAGCAAGAAATATGTTACTGACAATAATTAAAATATTTTACAAGCAATTTAATTCTTTTTAAAGATATTTATTTATTTATTTATTTATTTCCATTTGTTTTAAATTTGGTCAGTGAGAGACAGAGAAAGAGAGAAGGGGAAAGCAAGAAAGCAAGCCGCCAGGTCCAGGACTTGAACCATGATCAGCCATGTGGGAGTCCAGAGCCTTAACCACCACACCACCTGTTGGCCCCCGAATTTACTTTTTAAATAAATTAGAGCAGCTGAAGACTATCCCTGTAGTAAAGTCTTTTTCTCTTGCTTGCATTTGAGTAAACTTTTTAGAATGGGAGAGTTAAAAGAGTTATGGGTAGCCAGAAATACTATGCTTAGTTTATCCATGACCTAGTCCATACTCCTCTCTGAATTTTTGTATCACTTCTGTAGACAGGTGAATCGTTGTTTCCACTTCTTCATGTGTTAGGGCAATGACTCTTCACCAGTATTTTGTTAAAATTTCTTGGATGCTTTTTCACAAACATGTGTCTGGGCTTTATCCTTGAAGATTTCTGCTTCTCTTCAGTTCTCAGATGGAGTCAAGGCATGTATGTTTTGAAAAAGCTGCTAACAGCGTGATTTTGAAAAAAATACTCGGTATGAACTCCGTTTTAAGGAATTCATTGGATCTGAATACTCACTTGCCTATTACAAGATGCATCATCTTCTTAAACTAGCTTGCGTTTATTTTAGATTGGAAGTTATGTGCAATATCAGTCATTGTGACTTTACCTTCATCTGTTTTTATGTTTTTTGTGTTTTAAATCTGTCACCCTGGGGTTCAAATGGGCTAATTCCTGCTCTGTTTTATGAAGATTCAAGATGAGAATCAAATGAGAAACGTATATAAAAGTGCTTGAACATAGTGTTGTAATTACTGAAATTAACTTTTTTTTTCCCACTGTACACTTAATGGTGGTTCCTAATTCTAGCATAAGATTTTAGTTAATATTTTTGACAACTGATAATCTTTTTTTAACTTTTATTTCAGTATAATTTCTTTTTAATGTTAAAAACTCATACTTGATTATATAGGCACTATCCAATTAGCAGTTACTTAGGCAAAAATAAAAACATAAGTATATCTTGCAAATAGTTTGGCTATGTTTCAGATGTTACTCTGGTGTGTCTTAGCATTTTACAGTACTTTTCAAAATGCAGGGATCAGTCCCCAGCTTTGCATAGTATTGGTTAGAGAAAATTATAGCAGTCACTATTTAGAACCATTTTGAAGACATTTCAGTGTTTTTCAAAACTTTAATGATTTACAATAATCTTAGTTAAGAGCACTCGTTTTTCCTACTACTCCCTGATTTATATTTTACCTTCTTTTGCTTCATAATTACAACATTACAACACTTTTTATCTTCAGCAAGAATGACACTGTCAAACACAGTAAAGGGAGAAAGTAACTGATGCTCTGTAGCATGGTGCGTGGTATAAATGATTTGTAGCTGAGAAGTTTTTTAAAAATCATAAATACAGATAAATCCGAATATGAATGTGAATGAGAAAGTATGAAAGCATGGAAATTCTGGTACCTACAAAGCACTGTTTTTTCCCTGAAGTACCAAAATTAAATAAGGAAAATCTGATCAATTATCAGTTTACTCCTTTAATGTTGGGATAACTTTTAAAAACAAAAAAGATTTTTAGAGTTTTAAGTATTCATTCAACAGATATTTGCTTAATATCTGTATATAAAACACTTATAATTAAGACAATTTCAGCCTTCAAGTTTGTTTTTGTTTTTGTTTTTGTTTTGGAGAGGTTTTTCGCTATAGGGCACATGTGCTCGCCAGAAAGACAGACAGAAAGAGAGAGACAGAAAGCGAGAAATCACCCCTTGGGGGGATGGCCACGCCGCAAACCCTTCTCCTCCATTCTCCTCTCAGGATCTTGGGCACGCACATGCGCCCAGCATGAGTTTAAGCCGCCTGGTCCGGAACTCGAACCGCGGTCGACTACGTGGGAGTCCAGCGATATAACCATTACGCTAACTGCTGGTCCCAACCTTCAAGTATTTTGAGGAAATAAGGCAAGTACTTTATTTCAAGAATCAATAGAACAGTCTTCTTTAAATTGCAGTTATTTTGGAATAATTACTATAGCAAAATATACTATAGTGCTTATAGATTATTTCCAGCTGGGGGAATGTAGAATGTTCCCCCCAAAATCTTATTCAGTTGTTAGTGAGACTTTACCAATTAAGAGCTTCTACAATAGAAAATACCAATTTTAAGGATTTTATAATATTAAGATAACTATTTGTCATCTTATTTTTAAATTTTTAAAATTGTTAAATCTTTAAAAATTACTCTTTCAGTAACTGTTTTTCTGCACTTTTGTGTGTAGACTTTTTTTCAACACACTAGTTTAAAGAAGTGTCACGTGGGGCCAGCAGGTGGCGTGGTGGTCAAGGTGTTGGACTCCCACGTGGCAACCGTGGTTTAAGTCTCAGACCTGGCAGCCTCTCTCACTCAAAAGAGAAAAAATAAAAAGTGTTGTGTAACCAATAAAAAATTTTAGTGCTCATTTTGAATGCTCACGGTGAGCTTATCATTTTTGTTCACACTCCCCCTCCAAGAAAGAAAGTTAACCACTTACCATTAATGAGGTCATTCTTTATCAATTTCCCATCAAGACACCTTTAAATAAGTAGTGGGCAGGGATTTACTTGACCTTTAGTTCAACCACATAGGTTATTTAAGATGTCACTTTAAAAATACTGTTCATTTTTACAGCTATTGAGGGGAAGATGTAGTTTCTCTTTAATATTCCTATTAGGATGTGTAACGATGTAAAATATTTGAAATTAAAATGTGATTTTGAAATATTTGAAACATAAAGGATATATACAAGTGAAATACTTATCTGCATGCCTTATATTTTTCAGTAATTTTAAATAAATATTATGGGTTGGGTTGGGTTAAAGTCAGTTTCCCTGGCTCGTTTTGTCTTTTGAATAAACAAATAGGAAGTAGACTTAAACACAAGGAAATATGAACCAAACAATAAAAAGAAAGGTAACAGTTGTCTTTATTTAGTAACTCAAACTATAGAAACCTTGGAGCCATTGATGATTCTTTAACTTCTCTTAACCCTCATGTTCATGCACCAAGTTCTCTTAATTTTATCTGTTAAATAATCCATCATAACTGTTATCACTGCTATATTTCAGATATATCCTCCTCATTGACCGTATTGTAGTAGTCTCTACACTGGTCACTTTGCATTTTTTCTTTTTTGTCTGTTGCCACCTGAATTTTTATTGTAAAATGCCAGTCTGATCATGTGATTTCTCTTCATGAAAACATTCATTGGCTTTCTGTCATATATAGCATGAAGTCCACATCACCACGTGCTTTGACTTGTAGTTCTGTTTTTAAGAATGAGAATAGCTTCCTGGCTTTTAGCCAAAATCAAGTGTCTAGGGATAGAAATGTACTCCACTTACATTGGTGAGTCCTAAATAAACCCTTCTTCTAATGCCTACATTTCAAATGTCCTTCCTCCTCTTCTATCTACTCTTCTGTTTCATTAACTCTTCTTTTCCTCCATTGTTTTTCATGTTCTACAGAATTTTGTTTGCACTTTTATCCCTTTCTGTAGTCTAATGATATGTTTGCCCCACTGTTCTGTAAAGTCCTTTAGAGAGTAGCAGTTATGACACTATCAAGGATCACTAACTGGTTGTTTTCAAGAAAGCATTTGAAATAACCTATCATTTACTGAGTTTCTGTTGTATGTGTGACACTAGGTAAAAATTCAACACATGTAATTTCTAGGTGATATTATTCCTGTCCCATTTGACAGAGATGAGACTAAAAGATTTTAATAACATGTCCAGGGCTTTACCATTAAGAAGCTGCTGAGTCGAACCCTAAGGGCTTTTTCTATACTGCACTGAAAAGGCTCACTGTTACCTTTTCTGAAGATTGCTTCCATTCTAATAGGATAAACCTTAGTTTTAGAAATCAGCAAACTGATAGAGGGAAGCTGTATTAAAAAAAAAAAAAAGGTTGATAAGGACCAGCAGATGGGATAATGGTTACGTCACTAGGGTTCGAGTCTCAAAACTCATGTTGGGCATGTGTGTGCATGTGCCCAAAATCCCAAGAGTAGAATGGAGGAGAAGGGACTGAGGCATGGCCATCCCCCTGGGGGATGATTTCTCGCTTTCTGTCTCTCTGTCTTTCCAGCGAGCACATGCATTCTATAGCAAAAATCTCTCCGAAAACAAAACAAAAAAAGAAGACATCTTCATACTCCTACAATAAAACAAGTTGTTAGCTACCCTACTCGTAAGTAGTCTGAGTGTATTTATTGAACTTTCGTTTCCATGATTCAAATAATTGGAGAGTGTAAAGATACATATGGTTTTTCTTCTTTTTTTTTTTTTTTTTTTTTTTAAGTTTGCTCTAGGGCTCATGCACTCACATGAGAGAGAGAGACAGAGAAGGAGAGAGGGAAAGTGAGAAATTTCTTCCCAGAGGGGATGACCATGCCACAATCTTTTCTCACTTTCCTCTCAGGTTTTTAGGCATACATATACATGCACCCAGTATGTTTTTTAAGCCTCCAGGTCCAGGAATCAGAAGAGTGCTGTGAGCCTTGTGGGATCCAGCCACCTTAACCATTCCACCTCCACCTGACCCAATACATATATTTTAAATAACTTTATTGACATAATTGATGTGCAACAAATTGCACATGCTTAAAATGTGCAGTTTGGTATGTTTTGACATATGTATGTATGCAACCTTGAAGTCATTCCCACAATCAAAGTAATTAACATATCCATCCATCATCCTTCAAACTTTCTCATCCCTTACATCCCTATTCTTAGGCAACCAGTAATCTGCTTTCTTTCATTATAGATTATTTTACATATTCTTGAGTTTCAGAAAAATAGAATCACAGTTTTTGCTCTTTGGGTCTGGCTTCTCTCAGCAAAATTGAGAATCATCCACATTGTTACATGTATTAGTAGTCATTCTAAGGGTGCATGTTTTGAATTATATTTGTTTTTGTTTTTGTTTGAGATGTTTGCTATAGGGTGCATATGCTTGCCAGAAAGAGAGAGACAGAGGGACAGAAAGTGAGAAATCACCCCCTCAGGGGATGGCCACTTGGCAATCCCTTCTCCTCCATTCTCCTCTTGGGATCTTGGGCATGCACTCACATGCGCCTAGCATGAATTTAAGCCACCAACCAGGTCTGGGCCTTGAACTGTAGTCAACTACATGGGAGTCCAGCAACATAGCCATTGTGCCATCTGCTGATCCCTGAATTACATTTGTTATAGAAAGTAAATTAGTATTTTCTTTTCCCTTTATTGTGTCTTATACTTTAGAAAAGGTTTAGATGGGACCAAAAATTCTGTTGAGCCTAAAGTTCCTTCTGGGGTTGGTTTTGATATACTGTGTATAATTTTTAATATTCCAATGGAAATATAAAATCTTACATTAGCTTCTGCAAATAATTTAAATACATTTTTATTTTCAACAAGTTGTCTTTTTGTACACTAAGAGTCTCATGTAAAAATCATGCAGTTAGGAGCCAGCAGGTGGTGTGGTGGTTAAGGCTTTAGACCACTCCCACATGACTGACCACAGTTCGAGTTCTGGATCTGGTGGCTTGCTTTGTCACTTTTACCCTCTCTCTCTGTGTCTCTCTTTGGTCACATTAAAATAAATCGATGAATAAATAAAATTAAATAAATAATTCTTTTTTTAAAATCATGCAGTTAAGTACATTTTACTCGCTTTCGGAGAGTAATACTGTACTTTTAAATACAAGCTTCTTCCCCTTCTAGTCTGGGGAAAGTTTCTTCTGCTTGGTCTTACATGCGAAGTGGGTATCTCTGAAGTGGTTATCTCAGAACTTCATAGTGGCATTAGCCATAGATATTAAGTAGTAAAGGCTAACCAGTCAATATGATTTGGATGACTTGTATTAACACTACCTAGGAGTGCAATTTGAATGGGAAGAAAAGGTGTCTCTCAATTACCTAGTCTTGGATAATTACATTTCAACCTTGTTAGTAATGTCGGGAGGAGGGAAAATTTTCATTTTAGACTGCTGTTTTTAAAAAAGAAAATAATTGTTGCCATTCTAATCTGACTGCCCACACTTTTTTTTTTTTTAAACTTTCAGGTAGTTATAACCCATACATAGAGATAATCGAACAACCCAGGCAGAGGGGAATGCGTTTTAGATACAAATGTGAAGGACGATCAGCAGGTAGCATTCCTGGGGAGCACAGCACAGAAAACAACCGAACATATCCGTCTATCCAGGTAATGGACCCTTCTTTGTCTGCCTTATTTAGTTGCTTCATATTTTAGCTACTGCGATTATTGGATCATCAGGAAAGTCATCATGTATTTTTCTATGCAAAATGTGTTACGACTTTTCAGACAACCCCATATATTAAAGCAACAGTTTAAGTCATTTACATAATCTTTTCCCCTGTTTTTTTCTTTTCAATTGATTTTTATTAGATAGATCCCTAGAGAAATTTCTTAAATAAAATATGGAGTCTTCCCCACTGCAGATAGTTACATATTGTGGATTTATCTGAGCAGAATGATTCACAGTGCTTAGTGAGCCTGCGCAGCTTTTGGATTGTGATTCTTTTCATGGAACACCAGTTAATGAGGAACTGTTCCCTGCTTATAGAAGTGAGCAAAACTATTCTGTAGATTAAACATAGATTTGAGAACTCAAAAGTCTTCCTGCTATCACTTGTTTAGGGGCCATGGAAAAGAAGAAATTTTTTTTTTCCTTTTTTTTCTTACCTTTATTTAAACCTTTCTCTGATCCTCAGGATCATTGGCTGAATTGAAATACTACAACTTTCCAAATATAGTATTTTTATGTTGGCATATATTTTGAAAGTAGTTTTTGACTGAAAACGACTTAAGTAAATGTACTTACTAAATTTACCATATTTAGGGACCAGCAGTTAACGTAATGGCTATGTCACTGGACTCCCACAGAGTCGACTGCAGTTCAAGTCCCGGACCCGATGGCTTAAAACTCACGCCGGGCACGTGTGCGTGCGTGCCCAAGATCCCAAGAGGAGAATGGAGAAGGGATTGCGGTGTGGCCATCCCCCCGGGGGGTGATTTCTCGCTTTCTGTCTCTCTGTCTCTCTCTGTCTGTCTGGTGAGTGCATGCACCCTATAGCAAAAACCTCTCAAAAAAAAAAATTATGGATTTTAGTGTCCTCTACTTGGGAAGCCACCTCTTCTCTTATAAAGAAACCACTTCACTCCTTTATAATATACTGGCTTTTCTACTTCCTGCTTTATTCTTACAAATTTGCTAGCTTCTGAACTAAATGTTATTTTATCCCCATCTCTGAGTGTTCTCCTTCATCTCCCACCCTAAATTCTCCTCTATATTCTCAGTGTTTTAGATGTACTTTCTGTGTGACACTTAGATCTTGTTACACTCAACTTGATTTATTGACGACTGTGCAGTGAACAGTTGGGTTATACTTTAACCGATTATCAAATACTTTTGCAAAATGAAATGTCACATATTAAGTAAGACAATCTTATTTGTGTACTGTGTCTTCCAGTGTGGCTTACTTGAAAGGGGGTGTTTATGATATAATGGTGCATCTGTGAGCAGGCATTCAGTGACTTAAAATAAGTATTTATGTGCTATGATAAAATTTTGGTTTAATTTTACATGTTTTAAAAGGAAAATAAGCCAAATCAGATGATGTTACCAATTAAAAATAGGGCAGAATGTAATATGTCAGGGAACTAAGAGGTGAGTTCTTTCCTACTGGTGTTCTCTGGAAAGTTTTATCTTAACTGCAGTTAAAGTCAGTTGGACTTTATCCAGTGCTAACTGCATTATATAAGTTGTAACTCTAATTTAGGAGGTAAGTTCTTAAGGGAGTATATTTATGGATCATATGTTTAATTTCCCCTTTTTTCAGATTGCAAACTATTATGGAAAAGGAAAAGTGAGAATTACATTAGTAACAAAGAATGACCCATATAAACCTCATCCTCATGATTTAGTTGGAAAAGATTGCAGAGATGGCTACTATGAAGCAGAATTTGTACAAGAACACAGACCTTTGTTGTAAGTACAAGTCACGGGCATCATCAGGAATAGGATAAGCATGGCATGCTCTGTTTCCTGTCCAGGATCATCTGTTACATTCTAGCAGAATAAATAAATTTGTCCTTCTATTTCTATTTTCTATATATAGTATGCATTTAAATTTTCTCACCATTTGCATTAGAACTACCTTTTACTCTTCAATAGTAGATGCAGCTCATTATGGTTACCAAGAATACTGTTTTGTTAGACAGGGTGTCAATAAGCTGCAATCCTCTTGCCTCTGCCTCCCAAGCAGATGGGAATACAGGCACAAGCGACTGCATCCAGCTTTTAGAATAGGCTAAGAATCAAACCCTGGCCTCCCATGCAGATTCAGCCTACCTGGTACACTACAGAAGCTGAACCAGGAATTCTTCTTTATTGTTACTGAAAGTAAATGTGCTATTATTTTTCTTTCTTAGAGTAATTAATGAAAAAAATTTTTACACTTTCTATTTATAGTTAACTTAAAAACTGATAGATATGAGCAAATCAATTGGAAAACTCTAGAATTATTACTCAGAAAGGGGAAGATAATTAATTAATATACAACAGTAGTTCCAAAATTTAAAAAAATATATATTATGGGGGCTGGCAGGTAGCATGGTGGTTAAGCACTGGAGTCCTATGTGGCTGACCGTGGTTTGAGTCCCAGACCCGGAAGCTAGAGGTTCATGCCAGATGCATCTGCATACATGCCCAAAATCCTAAGAAGAGGAAGGAAGACAAGGGACTGTGGCATGGACATCCCCCCTTGGAGGCTAATTTCTCACTTTCCCTTTCTCTGTCTCCCTGGCAAGCACACATGCACTTTAGCAAAAATCTAAAAAATAAATAAATAAATAAACCTTCATGTTGGTGAAACTGCCAGAAATTGGGCTTATTCTTCATGTTATGAGAGCATAAATTAATAAAAATCTTTCTGGTAGGCAGTTCAACAACTAAGTAGCAAAAGCCTAAAAGTATGAATACCTTTTTAAGCCAACAATTCTACTTCTAAGAATTGAACCTCAGGAATTAAGCATGTTCAAACATTTAGCTATAATGTTTATTGCAGCTTTGTTTGATTGGCAAAAAGTTAGAAGCAATTCATATCATAAAGGACTAAGTTAAATAAACTAATATATCTGTACAGTATACTCTTGTATAGCCTTAAAAATAGTGTTGTAAATATGTCTGTTGGTAAGTAAAGATATTCAGTATGTTAGATAAATAAAATGGGTTTTAAAACAGAATATGTGGGGGCTGGCAGGTGGTATAGTGATTAAGGGCGCTAGACTCCCACATGGCCGACCGCAGTTCAAGTCCTGGACCTGGCGACTGGCTTTCTCACTTTCTCTCTCTCTCTCTCATTCTCACTCTCACTCTGTCCCTCTCTGGTCAAATTAAAATGAATAAATAAAGTTAAATTTAAAAACAACAACAACCGAAAAAAATAGAACAGGCGAAGAAGAATCTTATTTTTGTTTTAAAAAGCTTATTCCTATACATGTACTAAAGTAATAATAGTAGTTATCTCTGGGTAGATAGGATTTTAGGATTTTATGCTTTTCTTTTAACTTATATTTATTTCATAACTAACTTTTATAATGATAATATATTGCCTTATTATATTTATATAACAATTTAGAAAAAATGCCTTTGAAATGTTCCTCCTAAAATAATAACACAAAGTACCTAGGAATACGTATTTGGCAAGAAGTATTTCCTGTCTCTATCACTTGACCTCCAACAGCATTTTACACTGTTGACCACTCCTTTCGTGAAACATTTTCATTCCTTGATTTCTTTGAGAACAGACTTCTTTTTATTTTATACTTTCCTGGATATTCTTCTTCCTTCTTTCTTAATTGTAGGCATTTAATTTTTTTGGTCACCTAAAATTAAAGGTAAAATTTTGAATTGTTATTAACCCAGTAATGCCGTTACGGCTATTCTCAAAGATCCTGTAAAGGACCACACATTGTATTAGCATTATATTTAACATGAATAATATTTAACATGAAGCATTTTGGGCAGGAAACCTACAGAGATGATGTTATATCATTCTCAGGATACAACTCTGGGAGACATGTAATACTGGTTTTTTCTATTGGTGATATTAAGTAGCATTCTGTACTAAACAACTTTCCCTTCTTCTTCTTTCCCATTTAGAATATATTGCTATGGACTTGTGAATTCTTATATGTAATGTGTTGTAGTCCATTATTGGTATTATTTTGATTTTCAAATCAACCTAAGACCCTTGAAGGGGCTTTCAAAATCTCCTGTGTCTTTTTGATATATTCCTATCTTTTCTTTAATTTTTTTTTTTTTTTTGAGAGATTTTTGCCTTAGAGCATATGCACTCACCAGAGAGAGAGAGAGTGACAGTAGGAGGGAAAGTGAGAAATCACTCCCCGGGGGATGACCATGGCTGCAATCCCTTCTCCATACTCCCCCCAGGATCATAGATGCACACACATGCGCACCTGGCATGAGTTTCAAGCCACCAATTCTGGGACTCAAACCATGGTCAGCCATGTGGGAGTCCAGTGACATAACCGCTATGCCATCTGCTTGCCCCTGTTCCCATATTTTCTTTGAGCACTTCTTTATTTTCAGACAAAACAAAGTGTTCAAGACTTGTACTTTTCTTTTCCCAGCCCTTAAGTCATTAATTTTTCTCGAGGATCCCCGGTTTCTCTCTGGAGAATGAGATTTAGTCTGATTGCCTTCTTGATTGTCTCAGTTGTCTCAGTAACACTTCAAACAGATTATGCCCCAAACCATAAGGGGTTATCGTACCCCCTTCCTCTCAAAATTGGTCTTCTTACAGTGTATCTTGTTGTAACGGTTGCTGTAAGGGAAAGCACTAAACATAATTGTTATCCCTGACACCCATCACATAGGTGTACACATTGAATCTACTACTGAGTACCTCCTAAATAGCTCTTGGGTCTGTCCATTCAGTGACATTCGTCACTACCACACTGCTGCTATAGTTAAATTGGGCTGGTAGAAGAGTACTCTGACTGGTCTTACATAAACTCTTTTAGTACCTCTTGCCCTCAATCTTTCTCCACTTTAGCCAGAGTGATCTTTTAATGTATAAATCAAATTTAAATCATGCCTACCCTCCCCCCCAAACATTTTGATGACTTTATTGGCTCTTGGAGTAAGTACAGCATTCCTTATATGATCTACAAGGCCCACGTAGCCTGCCTGTATTTCTAGGCCTTTACTACACTGCACTTCCCTTGATTTCTACACTCTAGTTACAAAAGTCTTTCTTCGATTTTTTGCTGCTGACAGTGATTTTCTGTGGGGGCCTTTGTATGATTGGTTACTTTGGCCTGAAAGTCTTTCCTCTCCTCTTCCCCATTGTTTCCAGTCATATTAAGGATCACTTCCTATAGGAAGCCTGTCTGTCCTTCCTGATAGAATTGATCAACTCTCTCCCACCACAAGGTCCCATAACATCATGTATATCTCTTCTTCATAAAATCTAAACCTGTCATTAGTTTAGCACTTTATCGTGTGTGAGTGAGTATATATTTAGTATTTATCTGTTTCAATACACCGGAAGTTAGCACACTTTTTCTGTTAAGGGCTAGATAGTAAATATTAGCCATTGCAGGCCATTTGATCTCTTGTTAACTACTCAGTTCTGCTCTTACAACATGAAAGCAGCCATAAACCTTGAAAAATCAGTTTGGTTTTGTTCCAATAAAATTTTATTTACAAAAAGAAGCAGCATGCTTGATTTGGTCCATGGGTTATAGTTTTACCAACCCTTGTACTAGACGTAAGCTCCATTTGGGAAGGGATTGTATAACCTGTTACTTTCCAGGATTTTCACTACATAACTGGAACCCCAAATCTAATTAAATGGATATAGGTGCATGAGTGAGTGAATAATTGATTCAAATAATTGCTTGGTGTTTCTTCATGTCCAAATTTCAAAAAATCCCCACTACCTCACCTATTTTGTGAATAGCAGTCAAGTAGAATTATCCAGATGAAACAAAATCAGTGTATAAATATAGAAATTTGTTTTCAAAGAAAAAGTAAGGGCCAACCTAAGGATCTTTCAAAGAAGTGGCAAATTTTTGAGGAAAAGGACTGCAATTGTAGTATTTCAAGAAAGATTAAGGGGCTGGCAAGTGGCGTGGTGGTTAAAGGCGCTGGACTCCCACATGGCCGACCACTGTTCAAGTCTCGGACCTGGTGGCTTGCTTTCTCACTTCCTCTCTCTCTCTCTGTCTCTCTCTGATCAAACTGAAAAATAATAATGATATAATAATAAATAAAGTTAAATAAAATAATTCTTAAAAAAAAAAAAAAAAAGAAAGATTAAGAATTCGATATTTATTTTCTAGTTATTGGAGGTAGAGAAAGGAAATATCAAAATCCCAAGTGTGATGAATGTGAAGAGCAGGAACTTAGTAGCATTAACGTGAAGAGAGGCAAACAAGGCAGACTGCAGTTGCAAGTGCGTTGTGAAGTTTGAACAAATAGTAATGTTATTATAATTGAGTTTTGCTTCCTTATTCACACCTACCCAACTTCAATGATGTCATGGTTTTTCCACGTGGGAACGAATATGACAGGCGGTGGTGGGGGAGTTCCCCCCACCTTCATCTGTACTACACATATGCAAATTAGTAATATTTGTAGCTATTGAGAAGTTTTCCATAAATGATATTTTGAAACTTTTGTTAGTATTTAAACCACTTTCTAATAAAAAAAAAAAAAACTTCAGTACTCTCTTATGGTGAATGATTATTATAACTTCATATAGTATGGCACAAAACATAGTCTACTGCTACTAACATTGAAGTCAGGGCTCAAAAAATAAAATATCTATGGGACTAGGCAGGCAGCATAAGTGAGCACAGTGGGTCAGGAAGAGGGGCACTAGCAGGCACGGTAGCAAGCTGGAGAGCCCTGCATAGATAGGGCTGTAGATGCTCGGTCTCAGCCAGCTGTTTCCATGCCAGCCTAGTATTGCCCGACCTTCAGTATGTTCAAAATAACCCAGAAATTGCTATGCAGTTACCTGATTTTTAAATGGTGACCTATACAAAAAAATTTTTGATGTAGGCAATACTCTTACAAAGTATGCCTGAGACATTCTTTACAGCTTCTGCCTTACATTGTCAAATATACGGATTTTATTGATTTGATAACGAATCTGGAAGATGAATTCTAGATTCTAGGTGTTACTTCCCTATTATTCTTTTATTTCCTTTGGTATATTTGACATAGGCATTTAGTAAGATAATATTGTAAAATACTGTATATAAAAATGATTATATATATGTGTGTGTGTATGTGTATGCGTATATATATACATATATATACATATACACACACACACACACACACACATATATATATATATATATACACACACATATTTAAGTTTTCTTAGAAATATAACCCCACTTTTTTAAGTGTATTTCTTTCATTAGAGAGGGGGCAGAAAGAGAAATAGGAACCCGCAACAGGGACTTCTCACACTGTAGTCTCCTTCCCCGGGACTCCAGCTCTTCAGGGTCTGGGCCACATGCACTCCCAGCATGTTTCAGGTCACCCTGAGATTTGAACCCTCAGTGGTCCCATGTGGCTTCTGGCACTGAAGTTCAATACACCACTGCTCACACCACCAAGGCTGGGGCCTATCCCACTCCCCCCCCCTTTTTTTATATTTTTTAAATAAATTTTATTTATTTACTTTTTTTTTGGAGAGATTTTTGCTATAGGGCACGTGCACTCGCCAGACAGACAGAAAGAGACAGAAAGCGAGAAATCACCCCCCAGGGGGGATGGCCACGCCACAGTCCCTTCTCCTCCATTCTCCTCTCGGGATCTTGGGCACGCATGCACACGCACCCGGCGTGAGTTTAAGCCACCAGGTCCAGGACTCGAACCACGGTTGACTACGTGGGAGTCCAGTGACATAGCCATTACGCTAACTGCTGGTCCCCCCCCTTTTTTTTGTAAAGTTTATTTATTTTATGACTTTGGGAGACAGAGAGAGATGGCACCCCATTGGGGTTAGAAACCACATGCCACCCCCAGCTAGCCCTGGATAATGGGCACCTGGATACCCTGTGTACTCAGGGAGGTCTCTGAATGTGAAACTGGAACCTTCCCATTGGGTCAGCTTCATAGAACATGTTTTACTGCTGTGTTACTGTCTGGCTCCCAATCCCACTTTTATACCCTTACAGGTAGTAGAAATACATTCCATTCTTTAGTATCTCCATCTGATAGCATGCAGACTTTTCAGTGTTGGATCTATGCTTGATTTCTGCAGTATTCCTTGTGCTTAATATAATAGAGTTCTGAAAGTTCTATTTTTTATTCTAGTTTTCAAAACTTGGGTATTCGATGCGTAAAGAAAAAAGAAGTAAAAGAAGCTGTTATTTCAAGAATAAGGGCAGGAATTAATCCTTTCAAAGGTAAATACATTTGACATAATAACATCTATTACTTGGATATTGACCTACTGTGAAAGTAATTTCTATTTATGTCTTTTATCTGTGTTTTAAAAGTTATTTTAGGGGTCAGCAGGTTGCAGAGTGGTTAAGGCACTAGATTCCCATATGTCCAATTGTGGTTTGCGTCCCAGACCTGGTGGCTTACAAATCACACTGGGCACATGTGTGTGTGTGTGTGTGTGTGTGTGGTGTGTGTGTGCACCCAAAATTCCAGGAGGAGAATAGAGGAAAAAGGATTGCAGAGAAGGGATTGCTGGCATCCTATACTTAACTGTAATCTCCAATCTAAAGTCTTATGCAGCTCCTTAAATATTATAACTCAGGAATTAAATGCCTATAAATACTATCTTCCCTGAGAGGTTTTTAACTTTCCCTCTCACTGTCTCTCTCTGTCTCTCTCCAGTGAGTGTACACACCCTATAGCAAAAACCTTAAAAAAAAAAAAAAAGTTATTTTAAGTTCTGTGTTCTATAATGTTTATCTGAGAACCGAAGTATATTTTTAAAATAATCTTATACAGACAAGGCTTTCTGGTATCAATTGGGCCTGGTCATGGCATAGTCCTTTTTCCTGTTTCCCCTCCCATAAAGATTTTAGGCACGCATACACACATACCCAGCATGAGCTTTTTTTTTAATAATTACTTTTTTATTTAATTTCATTTATTTATTCATTTATTCTTAATTTGAGCAGAGAAAGACACAGACAGAGATAGAGAGAGGGAAACTGAGAAGGCAAGCCATCAAGCCCGGGACTCGAACTGTGGTCGGCCATGTGGGAGTGTCCAGCACCTTAGCCACCATGCCACCTGCTGGTCCCATTTTGTTTTGGTTTTTTAATTTGCTGTAGAGTACATGTGCTTGCTGGGGGCGGGAGGGTGAAGGAAAGGGAGAGAGAGAAAGAACCCCCTAGGATAATGGCCACACCACAATCCTTTCTCCATTCTCTCCTTGGGATTTTGGGCACACACACACACACACACACACATTCACTCACTCACTCACTCACACACCCCTGGCGTGTGTTTCAAGCCACTGGATCTGGGGCTCAAACTGCTCAGTTGACCCTGTAGGATCCAGCTGCCTTAACTACCATGCCACTGGCTGGCCCCTCCAGAGTGTTTTTCAAGCCTCTAGGGCCAGGATTTGAACATGTGGAATCTGAATCCCTATGTATAGCACTTAACTGCTGTACTACAGGGCTGACCTAGTCATTTTTTGTTTGTTTGGTTGTTTTTTAAAAGAGTTTTTTTGTTTGTTTGTTTGTTTGTTTTTGTTTTTGTTTTTTTTTTGCTATAGGGTGCATGCACTCACCGGAAAGATAGAAAGTGAGAAATCACCCCCCCTAGGGGGGATGGCCAAGTCACAGTCCCTTCTCCACTCTCTTCTAGGGATCTGGACACACACACACACATGCCTGGCATGCGTTTTAAGCCACTGAGTCCAGGACTCGAACCGTGGTCGACTACATGGGAGTCCAGTGATGTAACCATTAATTCACCTGCTTGTCCCCTCCCAGTCATTGTTTCCTATAAGAAAGCCTTCTCAGAGTGTTCTAATTCTCCTTGAATGCACCTGTCCTTAATGCCACTTCCCACAGAGAATATATACTCTTCCTGAATGTTGAATAGGCCCTGTGGTTATAAGGTATTAGAATGCATTTAATTTAAGGACATTTTTACAGTGAAACTTAATTCCATTGTGGAAGAAGTTTAGAAATTGTAGAAGCCACATAAAATATTTCCATAGTATTTATGGTTTATACTTCCTGTTTAGTGGATCTTCTTGGGGAGGGGATTTTTTAAGCACTTATACTTGTATCTAATATGGTACCTGGTACTTATAAGCACCCTGTGTTGGTCAGATAGATAAAGGACTCCTAAGCTAGATGCTGGCACCCTATATTTACTGTGGTCTCCATTTACTGTAGTCTTCTGCAGCTTCATAAATATCATAACTCAGGAATGAAATGCCTATACAATTTTCAAAGAATAGATTTTTCTTGTCATATCTAAGATATCCTTGGCCAGTACCGTAACTTAGTGGTTATGAGAGCTAGGTTCCACATGGTTGAACATGTGGTTCAAATCCCAGCCTTGGTGGCTTGAAAGACATGCCCAATGCATGTATATGCATATCCAAAGTCCCCACAGGATGGAGAAATGGAGGATTGTCATTTTAGGAATGTAAACATAATGTCCGTCATTTTTAACCTGGACCCTTGCTAATAACCTTTAAATATCTGCCTTTGTTTTTGATCTCTATCCAAGCAGGTTATGTACTATACATCCAAAAAAGACCCTAAAATGTGATCATTTCAGAATTCTCCTCCTCTACCTTTAGTTGCTCCAAATCAATTCTGCAATGGTTCTCAATTTGAACATGTGTAAGAATCCCTTAATAGATGTTTAAAAAGTAGATTCCAGGGCACGCTTCTGCTGATCAAAATGTCTAGTATGTGGCCTAGGAATCTGTATCTTAGCACCAATCTAGCTCAGTGTTTAACTTTGACTATTACTCAAGGTAAGAAATTTTCTTGGGCTGGCAGGTGGCATGGAGGTTAAGGGCACTGGACTCCCACACAACAACCATGGTTCAAGTTCTGGACCTGGCGGCTCGCTCTCTCTCTCTCTCTCTCTCTCTCTCTCTTCCTTTCTCCCTTCTTCTGTCCCTCCCTCTCTGGTCAAATTAAAATGAATAAATGGATAAATAAAATTAAATAAAATAATAAAAAAGAAAATTTCTTAGCCCAATACATACATATATACTCTCTGTTCCATTCTTTTTCATTTCTTTCTATTAATACTGTTTCTTCCCTCCCTCCTTTTAAAAATCTTTGTCCTATCTAGATGATTCTGTTATAGGTATTCTCTGGACCACACTTTGAGAACCTGAACTACTTGTAGAGTTTAAATTCTCGACCATGGCTCAAAAGCCATAATGTTATCCTTGGTTTCCATTCCAGTGTTTATTCTTCCTCTCAACTTCCTCCCTCTCCTCCTGTTGCTGAGTAGACATGTATGCTTCATTAGTACCTAACTACTGATTGTGCGTGGGAATGTCCTGATTGCCTTTTGAAATTGAGAGACACTGATATCTTGAACTCTAAATTTATAATGCTGTAAAATTGATTTTGAAGCGTTAAACAACCTACTATTGCCTATATAATGGTGCCAGTAGAGTATGATGCTATGGTAAAGGGGTTAGTATTATAACATTTTGAACTTCTAGTTGTACACATGTGTACTTGTAGATTCTTCCAGATATAAACTTTAAAGTACTGATACTGGGACCAGCAAGTGGCATGGTGGTTGAGGTATTGGACTCCCACATGGCTGACTATGGTTCGAGTCCCAGACCTAGTGGCTTGCTTTCTCACTTTTCCTCTCTCTCTCTTTGTATCTCTTTCTGATAAAATTAAAATAAATAAACAAATAAATAAGTAAATAAATAAGTAAAATTAAATAATTCTTTAAAAAAAGAATGCTGATACTGGCATAATTTTATAAGTCATGATAGCTACTAAGACAGTGTTATTAAATAAAAATGATATTTGTTGATTTTGTTAGTTATTGCCTAAGACTAAGGAATTGAGGTTTAACTGTGTTTTCAAATTTAGGATTTCAAATTTTATTTATTTATTTTTTAGGTTTTTGCCATAGATCATGTGCACTTGCCTGAGAGACAGAGAGAGGGAATGTGAGAAATCACTCTCCAAGGGGAATGGCCATACCATAATCCAGTCTCGTCTATGTTCCTTTCAGGGTTTTGAGGGGTGGGGTACACATACACATGCTCGACATGATTTTCAAGCCACCTGATCCAGGATTCAAAGCACAGTCACTCATGTGGGAGTTCAGCACCTTAACTACCACACCACCTGCTGGCCCCTCAAATTTTAATATTTTATAAAATAAAAATTTTATTATGGGCTAATTTTGTAGCCTAGTAATTAAGGGAGCTAGATCATGGCTAGCTAAGCAGTTTGAATCCTGGCCCTGGTGGCTCGGAAAACACTCCAGATGAGTTTGAGTGCCCCAGATCCCAACAAGATAGAGAAATGGGTCAGAAGGGATTAGGCATGACCACACTCCACTGAGAGATACTTTTGCCTTTTTTCTCTTTGTCTCTGTCTCTGGTGAGTGCATGTGCCCTCTGGCTTAAAACCCACCCTCCCCTCCCCACCAATATACAGATTATTTAATTAGTATTTCATACTTTTTAAAAATATGGCTTTATTATGATTTATTTATTTATTTATTTATTTAGTATGAGCAAGAGAGAGAACTGTCTCTGGACACAAACCCAGAACCTTCCCACATGGATCAGCCTCACAGAATGTTGTGTTTTACCGCTGTGCCACCATTCATCCCCATATGTTTGTTGTGATTTAATGATACAGTGTACTTTATTTTTTGAAAGGCAATAATATTTTGTTTTAAAACTGGGTTTCTTTTCAGATATCAATTTATAAACTGTCATTATACTAAATTTTGTCATAAGTTTTGTTTTTGTTTTTGCCATAGGGCATGTGTGCTCACAGAGAGAGAGAGATACTGAGAGGATGAAAAATAATCCTCCAGGGGGATGACCACGCTGTAATCCCTTCTCCTTTATTCCCCTCTTGGGATTTTGGGCAGGCATACATAAACGCCCAGTGTGATTTTCAAGCCTCCAGTCCAGGATTTGGATTGTAGTCAGCCAATGTGGGAGTCCATTGCCTTGACACCGTGCCATGTCTCAGCCCCATTGTCATGGGTTTTTATGTATTTTTTCAGAACTGCAAAATTTTCCTGCTATTGGATTTTAATTTTTAAGAGTTATTTTACTTTATTCATTGTCATTATTTTATTAATTTATTTTATTGAAGTTGACCAGAGAGAGAAGGAAAGTGAGAAGGCAAGCTGCCAGGTCTGGGACTCGAACCATGGTCAGCCATGTCGGAGTCCAGCCACCTTAACCATCATGCCACCTGTTGGCCCTGGATTTTAATTTTTTTGAAGCAAACTTAATTTGAACATAAAGTGTCTTATGAAAACTAGCTATCTCACATCATGTAGTATATTTTTGGTATCTCATCCCTAATGTTGAGCTAAATTTTAGTAGATGTTCCTGTGTGCGTCATTTTTATTTTTATTTATTTATTTTTTAAATAACTTAAAAAATATTTATTATTATTTTCCAGTTTGATCAGAGAGAGACAGAGAAAGAGAGGGAAAGGGAGAGAGCAAGCCACCAGGTCCAGGACTTGAACCACAGTCGGTCATAGGGGGTCCAGCACCTTTAACTACCGTGCCACCTGCCGGCCCCTGTCATTTTTATTTATAGCATGTAAAATTTTTTAATACGGTTCAATTTTAATTTTTTTTAAAGAATTAATTTTACTTAATTCCATTCGTTGTTGTTATTATATTATTTTAAATTGACCAGAGAGAGAGAAAGCAAGTTGCCAGGCCTAGGACTTGAACAACTCCATGTGGGAGTACAGCACCTTAACTACCATACCACCTGTGGGTCCCTAGAGTTCAATTTTTTAAAAAATAATTATTTTGGGGACCAGCAGTTAACGTAATGGCTATGTCACTGGATTCCCATGTAGTCGACCGCGGTTCAAGTCCCAGATCCGGTGGCTTAAATTCACCCTGGGTGTGTGTGCGTGCGTGCCCAAGATCCCGAGAGGAGAAAAGGAGGAGAAGGGATTGCGGCGTGGCCATCTCCCCAGGGGGTGATTTCTCGCTTTCTGTCTCTCTCTGTATTTCTGGTAAGCGCTCGCGCCCTATAGCAAAAACCTCTCCCCCCCCCCCCCCCGAAAAAAAAATTGTTTTGGGCCAGCAGGTGGCATGGTAATTAAAGGGGCTGGATTCCCACATGGCGGACAGCGGTTCGAGTCCTGGACATGGCAGCTTGCTTTCTCACTTTCCCTTTCTTTCTCTCTCTGTCTCTCTGTTCAAATTTAAAAAATAATAATAACAAATGGAATTAAATAAATAATTCTTTTTAAATTATTTTATTTAACTTTATTCATTTATTTATTTTAATTTGACCAGAGAGGAGGAACAGAGCGAGAGAAGGAAAGGAAGCGAGAGAGAGAAAATGAGAAAGCAAGCCACCAGGTCCAGGATTCTAACTGCAATAAACCATGTGGAAGTTCAGCCCTTAGCCACCACGCCACCTGCTGGCCCCTCAATTTTCTTTTTGAGAGATTTTTTGCTATAGGTCATGTGTACTCACTAGAGAGACAGAAAACAAGAAATAAAGTACATATTTGTTGAATAAATTAATGAATGCCTAATCTCTATTGTATATATCCTGCAACCTTTTTTTAAAAAAATTTGGTAGAGGCCTGGGCACTTGCCAGTGGGGGTGGGGAAGAGAGAAAACCCATGGTATGGGAGTGGAGATGGTCATGCCTCAGTCTCTTCTCCCTCTCTTCTTTCAGAATTTTGGGCATGCATACACATGCACCAGGTGTGTTTTTCAAGCTCTCAAATCAGTACTCAAATCATGTAGTCAGCAGCTATGTGCCTTAACCACCAGGCCGCCAGCTGGCACCACAGCCATTTTTTAAACAATAGATTTGTTAATGATATCAGTTTGGGATTCTGCTCGGGAACTTCAGTGACTGGGGTAGTTACTTCATGAAAATGGCTGTAATTTTTCAAATATTGTTAAGATAGTGATTACTTGATGATGACAAAAGACATTCTTGAGATCGTTGTACATCTATTTTTGTTAGTACAGATCTGAATGCTTGTCAAGGTTATTAGATTAGTGGGCAGGGAGGAGGACCTAGCAGGGTATTAGTTCTATGTGACTCTTCTGCATTCTTAAGAAAAATGTGTTATTCAGTCCCTGAACAACAGCTGCTTGATATTGAAGATTGTGACCTCAATGTGGTGAGACTATGTTTTCAAGTTTTCCTCCCAGATGAGCATGGTAATTTGACAACTGCTCTTCCTCCTGTCATCTCTAACCCAATTTATGACAACCGTAAGTACTTTATTTTCTTGTATATATAGTTATAACTTGGTTTTCTTAATATTTTAATTTTTAACGAATTTTGGTAATTAGAAAAATAATATGTTCATTAAGAACAATTCTACCATTACAGAAATATATTTCGGAGAGTAAATCTCCCGTAATCCTGCAGAGATAATCACTGTCCTCAGGTTCATATTTCATCATTTTCTTCTTCACATATATATAAATACATTATTATCATTGCTGTCATTCACAAAGTGGAAGTTACCTTATTTTTTCTCTTAGCAAAATAATAATTATTTTTAATATTTTTGCCGTAAGGCATGTGCACTTGCCAAGAAAAGAGGGAAAGTGAGAAATTACCCTCCAGGGGGAATTGCTACACCGCAATCTTCTCTCCTCCATTCTCCTCTTAGGCTTTTGGGCACGCCCACACATGTGCCTGGTGTGATTTTCAAGCCACTGGGTCCAAGAATTGAACCACGGTGGGCCTTGTGGGAAGCCAATACAATAACCACCACTCCAGCTACTGGCCCCCAGCAACATAAATTTTGAACCTCTTTTCCTTTCAGTAGCTGCGTATTTCATTATTTGGCCAGATCATCATTTTATTAAATTATTACCCTATTACAGGACATGTTACTTGTGTCTCAAAGTTTTCTTTTTTACCCTAGCAAATTGTACTGTAATAAATATCACATATGTGCATATCTTGGGCAGATTATTTTTTTAGTGTAACTTTCCAGAAGTAGAAATGTTGGGCAAAAGATTCAGATATTTATCCTCATAAAAGATTATTAAACTACTCTCCAAAGATATTCTGTGTTTTTATGTATACATACTTATATATACATCCATGAGTTGTGTATAACTATCTGTATTGCATGGATAAGGGTAGCAGGACACAGGGTTATAAAGCTAGATCAGAATATCCTCATCATGGAGAGCATTACATTCCAGGGAGAATTATTGTCATCATATTGTCCAGATAATAGAAGACATGGATATTGCATTACCATAGGGTATGGTCATAATTTAAGAAGACTGAGCTGGTGATAGTGTGTAGGATGGATTGGAAGAATCCGAATTTAGAATTAGAAAAGATATCATTGCCTAGAAATGAAGATACTAGACTCTAACCCATGACATGCAAAGCAGTTAGAAAAGGAAGATGTGGATGATTAATGTATATAGTGTCTTTTACCTGCACACTAAAACTTTTACCTATTCTGTAAATGGTTTTTCTCAAATTTTCCCCTTCAAAAAGGAATAAAATATAGTTCTAAGGTAATAATCCATGAAAAAAAAATCCTTTATATTTAGGTGCTCCAAATACCGCAGAACTAAGGATTTGTCGTGTAAACAAGAATTGTGGAAGTGTCAGAGGAGGAGATGAAATATTTCTACTTTGTGACAAAGTTCAGAAAGGTATTTATGTGTTCTGTTTGTTCCATTGGATACAGGATCTATTTTAAATTATTAGATTAATTTTACTTTGTTTTTCTGTTTCTGTTATTTCTTTGTTCTTCACTAGATGACATAGAAGTTCGTTTTGTGTTGAATGATTGGGAAGCAAAAGGTATCTTTTCACAAGCTGATGTGCACCGTCAAGTAGCCATTGTTTTCAAGACTCCACCATATTGCAAAGCTATCACTGAACCAGTAACAGTAAAAATGCAGCTCCGGAGACCCTCTGACCAGGAAGTTAGTGAATCTATGGATTTTAGGTATCTGCCAGATGAAAAAGGTAAGGCACTTTGGTAGTAATGATTTATGTATTTCTTGAAGTCAGTCCTGCTAACATTTTCTTGTAAGGTATGTTTGAATATAGTAGTATATTCTTAATATGTTTCCTTTCCTAGAGTTTTTTTTTTCTTTATTTCAGAGTATGTAAGCTATCAAAATTTGGGGGTTTTTTCTTTATTTTTCTTTTTTTATTATTTATTGGGGCCAGCAGATGGCATAATGGCTATGTCGCTGGACTCCCATGTAGTCAACCGTGGTTTGAGTCCCGGACCCGATGGCTTAAACTCACACCAGCCGCATGTGCGTGTGTGCCCAAGATCCCGAGAGGAGAATGGAGGAGAAGGGATTGTGGCTTGGCCATCCCCCCTGGGGGGTGATTTCTTGCTTTCTGTCTCTCTGTCTCTCTCTGTCTTTCTGGCGAGCACACGCGCCCTATAGCGAAAACCTCCCCCCCAAAAAAGAATTATTTTATTTACTTAATTTCATTTGTTACTACTTTTAAAAATTTGATCAGAGAGAGAGAGGAAGAGAAAGTAAGCTGCCAGGTCTGGGACTTGAACCACGATCAGTCATGTGGAAGTCCCCAGTACCTTAACCACCACTACACCTAATGGCCCCTAACATTTGTTTTATCTTGAGGGTCCATTTTTTTTTTTCTTTATCACTCCCCTTTTTTATAGATGCAAAATGTGCCACTTGGAGAGTGGTCTCTATTTTTGGTTTTTACCTTATCAGACCTTACTGCATTTAGTTGACATTTTTGACTTACAGGTGTTATAAGGAAACACGGTGAATATTAAGCATTGTCTGTATATAAGTAAAGCAGCTGTTTGTTATTAGTGGAGAGGATGCATAGCCCTCTGATGGCTCATCTGCCTTCCTGCTTTCTTTCTAATCAGATACTTATGGCAATAAATCAAAGAAACAAAAAACAACTCTACTTTTCCAGAAACTGTTGCAGGATTGTGGTAAGAATATTTTGTATTGATTCATATTAAAATAGATTTTGTTTTATTTGCTTTATTTTGTTTTTAAAATTTTAACTGTTTTGTCAAATTACATTTAATCGTGGAAAACCTTTTATCATAACAGTTAATTTCCCTGAGAGATCAAGACCTGATTCCCTAGGATCTATTGGTGAAGGAAGATTCATCAAAAAAGGTATTTTATCAAATCCTTTAGAATATTCCTTGTGATCATGGGGGCAGGCAGGTGGTGTAGTGGTTAAGGGTGCTGGACTCCCACATAGCCAACCAAAGTTCAAGTCCTAGACTGGGTGGCTTGCTCTCTCACTTTCTCTCTCTCTCTTTCTCTGGTCAAATTAAAATAAATAAATAAATAAAGTTAAATAGAATAATTCTTTTTTTAAAAAAAGAATATGTCTTGTGATCAGAAAAGATAGTGCTTTGTTTGCATAATATAGTGGGATTTCATTTTTAAGAAAAATTGCTTGATAGTTCCCTCTTCTATAAATTTTTAATTTGTTAAAGAATTATTTTATTTAACTTCCTTCATTTATTTATTTATTTAAATTTGACCAGAGAGAGAGAGAATGAGAGAGGAAGTGAGAAAGCAAGCTGCCAGGTTTGGGACTCAAACCATGGTTGGCCATATGGGAGTCCAGTGCCCTTAACTACCATGCCACCTGCTGGCTCCCTCTCCTATAAATTTTTTTACGCTTTAAATATTGGATGAATTGAGCTCAGCTTTTGAAAGTTGTATTGGAAATGGACTATTTTGAGAGTTTATTTTTTAAGAAATTACATTTTGGGGGCAGCAAATGGTTCACTGGTTACGTTGCTGGACTCCCACAAGGCCAACCACAGTTCCAGTCCCGGACCCAGTGGCTTGAAACTCAGGCTGAGGTGCATGTGTGTGTGTGTGTGTCCAAAATCCTGAGAGGAGAATGAAGGAGAAGGGATTGTGATGTGTTCAGTCTCCCACAGGGTGATTTTTCACTTTCCCTCTCACTGTCTCTCTCTCTCCAGCAAGCACATACACCATAAGATAAAATCCTCCACAAAAAAAAAAGAAATTACATTTTGTTCATATGATAGTAGTTTTGCTAATTACAATATGTCATAGAAGAAATGATTTAGATTTGGCTAGTTGCCTATTTTTATAAATTAAGTTTTTTGTTTTTGTTTTTTTTTTTTTTTTTTTTTTTGGAGAGGTTTTTGCTATAGGGCGCGTGCGCTCGCCAGACAGACAGAGACAGACAGAGAGATAGAAAGCAGGAAATCACCCCCCAGGGGGGATGGCCACGACGCAATCCCTTCTCCTCCATTCTCCTCTCGGGATCTTGGGCACGCACGCACACGCGCCCGGCGTGAGTTTAAGCCGCCGGGTCCGGGACTCGAACCGCGGTCGACTACGTGGGAGTCCAGCGACATAGCCATTACGCTAACTGCTGGTCCCTATAAATTAAGTTTTACTGGAACACAGTCAAGCTTATTTGGTTACCTATCATCTCTGCTTTTTAAGTGTACAGCAACAGGGACTATACAGAGGCTATAAAGTACACTAAACTAAAATATACTATCTGTATGCCCCTTACAGAAAACAATTTACCAACTCCTGGTTTAGATCATTCAACCAAGAGTTAATTAGAAGTCTTTTCTCCTCTACCTATCCTTAAATCTGTGCTTTTTCCTGAGTTAGTATGCATAGCATTTGTATGATATGTAAATAAATACAAAATTAATTTTTTTCTAACTGGGAACTTTGTAATACCTTAGGGTCATATCTTAAACTATCTTAAAAGGTATGTGAATTTCTCATTGACATAGGAATCAGTCATTCCTAAAAAATTATTTTTGCAGCTCTCTGTTTTCTCTTAAAAGTAGTGAGTATGGGACCAGCAGCTGGTATAATGGAGAAGGGATTGCAGTGTGGCCATCCCTCCGGGGGGGGTGATTTCTCACTTTCTGTCTCTCTCTATCTTTCTGGAGAGTGCACATACCTATAGCAAAAAACCTCTCAAAAAAAAAAAAAGTAGTGAGTATGAAATGATTTTGGTTATCTAGATTCCCATTAATAGAAATTTTGATTTTTATAGGACTGTTGAAGCTAGATGTTCATATTTAACTGATGTGACATTACATGTGCAAAAACAACTTATCAAAAATTATTTTATATGTATTTATAAAACAGTGCATGTTATAGAATCCTGTTTTGAGTAGACCCATGTAACAATTTTAGTGTTTTTAAATTTTTTTATTTGAACTGTTACATCAGTTTCCTTGACATTTTTCTTTATTAGTATGTTTGTGCAATTTTAATTTAAAAGCATACTTTCTAAAATTGTGTTTAATTTTGTAAAATACATTTTTCTCCCACAGAATCAAACTTGTTTTCCCATGCAGAAATGCCCAGGCCATCCGGGGTTTCAGGTCGAGCAGAATTCTATTCCTCACTTGGGTCCACCTCAAGTCGATTCTCTCATCATCCTTCAGCCATGCCCTCGATGGTATCTCACCCTCCTTCAAGCTGGTCAACAATGGCCCCTTCCACCACATGCTCAGTCAATGCAAATCCACTGAGTAGATTTCCAACAGGGACCCTTTCCTCTAATTCACAAGGTATCCCACCTTTCCTGGAAATACCTGATGTGAATCATTTAAATGCTTCGAATGCTTGCATTTATAATGATACTGATGACACAGGCAGAATGGAAGCATCATCCCTGTCCTCAGCCGACTTATATGGTATTTCTGATGCCAACATGTTGCCCAACTGTCCTGTGAATATGATGACAACCAGCAATGATAGCATGGGAGAGACTGATAATCCAAGACTTGTGAGCATGAATCTTGACAATCCTTCATGTAATTCAGTGTTAGACCCAAGAGACTTGAGACAGCTCCATCAGATGTCCACTTCCAGCATGTCCACAGGCGCCAGTTCCAGTACTGCTGTTTTTGCTCCACCATCGGATGCATTTCAGTCTAACTTCAGTTGTGCAGATAACAGCATGATAGATGAGTCGGGACAGTCAAACAATGCTAATCCAAACAATTTTGTTCAGAGCAATCAGTATTCGGATATTGGCACTATGTCAAATGATCAGTTGAATGACTCCTATGCATATGATTTTTTTTAAGTATAACTCACTTGCTTTAAATCCTTTTAAATAGGGGCTAAGAGGTGGCATGGTGGTTAGGGTGCTGGACTCCCACATGACTGACTGTGGTTCATGTCCTGGACCTGGCAGCTTGAAAATCATGCTGGGCACATATGCATACATGCCCAGAATCCCAGGGGGAGAATGGAGAAGAGATTGTGGCATGGTCATCCCCCTGGGGGATGATTTCTCACTTTTTCTCTCACTGTTTCTCTCTTTCTCTCTGGTTGAGTGCATGTGCCTTATGGAAAAACCTTTTAAAAAATCCTTTTAAGTGTTTATCTTGATACAACTTAACTACAGCCTAGTAGCTTAAGATACACAGTGGGCACATGTACATGCATGCCCAAAATCCTGAAAGGAGGATTGAAGGAGAAGGGATTGAAGCGTGACCATCCTGCCATGTATGGTCATACCTCTCTCTCTCTCTCTCTCTCTCTCTCTCTCTCTCTCTCTCTCTCTCTCTCCCCCCTGCAAGCACCTGTGCACTTGCCTTCTGGCAAATTTTTTTTTCCAAAAAGATAAAATTTAGAAATAGAAATTTAAAAGGACTTTACTGTTACTTCTTTTGAAAAGACTTGATACCATATGTGATGTGAATTCTGTCTTAGAATCCTACCACTTTTCCCCAGGACAGACTGGAGAATGTTAAAGCAAAGATCCGGTTTTTCCAAATGTGCTCTTTTATACCTCTTTCTGTAAATGTATTAATGTATTCTTGTTAAATGAATAAATTAACTCAGTGGTCCCCAACCTTCCCAGTACAGGGACTGACCAGAACCCAGGCAGTAACACAAGCGATAGGAAGGCTTGGAGGAACTGCAGTACAGATGAAGTCTCGAAGTCTAGCTTGTCCACTGCTCCCCACAGGCCAGGGACCAGTACTGGTCCAGCCCAACGGACCAGTACTGGTCCAGCCCAGGGGTTGGGGACCCCTGAATTAACTGATATTTGCTTTCAAGCAAATTTAAGGTAAAACCTGTAATGGCTATGTCATTGGAACATTTAATTCCTTATATTTGAGGCCCAAGGGTCAAGGTGACCCCTAAGGGGTTTTCCAAAGCTTCTTGGAGTTTCTTAGGTTTATATGTAAATTAAACGTTTTAAAAAATGTTAAGTTGGACAGAAGGCAGTTGAAGTGAGCTTTCAAGGTGTGGGAGGTTTTCTGTTGTACAGTCTATACTCATTTAAATCTATACCTTCAAAATTGCTTATGATTTTAGTTTTACCAAGTTTTTAAGAAGTTTCCTTGAACCTTTCTTCTTTTTAGGTGTCATCACTCCCTATGATCTATAAAACTGCCTAATTTAGAAATCTAATTAAAGCGCAAACTCTACATATCCAAAACTGAATTCTTGACCTTCCCTCCCAAACTTGCTTCTCCATCAGTCTTCCCCAACTCAGTAAATGGCAATGCCATACTTCCAGTTGCTCAGGATAAAATCTTTGGAGTTGTCCTTGATTCTCCTTTCTTTATCTCCCATATCTAGTCTTTCAGTAAATGCAGTAGGCCCTGCCTTCAAAACATATCCAAAGCTGACCACCTATTTTGAACGCTACTGTTAACACCATATTCCAAGCCATCATCATCTCTTGCTTGGATTGAAGCTATAGCCTCCACAAAACCCTTCTTGGATCCTTGTGCTCCAGTAAGTCTGTTCCCCATAACGTAGCCAGAGTGATTATTTTAAAAACAAGTCAAATCATAGTATTCATCTGCTCAAAGCCCTCCATTGTCCTATCTCATTGAGTAAAAGGCCAAAGTCTTAAAATTTACAGAGGCTGAGACCCCTACCTCATGTTACTGCCATTTTCCTTCCTCCTCCTCTATCTCCAGGCACTCTGCTCAGTGCTTCTCCTCAGAGCACCACGGTATGCTTCTGCACCCCCTTGCATCCTTCTGCTCTCCCTCCATTGTTACCTAGCCAAGACCTTGACTGTGCACCAGCATTCCCCACCAGCTCCTGCTTTATATATGTCCGTAGCACTGGTAAGAATCAGACTAAGCAATTGCTGGTTCGTTGTTTGTTTTCCTGTACTGGTATATAAGCTCCATGAAGGCAGAAATGTTTATGTTTTTCTTACTATTGAATCTCCAGTCATAGAACAGTGTCTGCCTCATATTAAGCACTCAGATATTTATTGAATGTTTAATGTATTACTAGTAGAACTTTGTTTTTTGAAAGAAAGTAGTTTCAATTACTAGGTGTTTATGATTTTTACATTTTGTTTAATGTGACATTGGGTTATGTTAGAATCATGCTAGGATTAATAATGGTAATCACATTATTTGAAAGCAGTAAAATCCCAGTGGAAAATCATGGTAGAATTGGGGCAGTAATCTTAATTGTGTTTGGCGTTGTCATGGTGCTAAGTAACTATCATTGAAGACCTAGTTTAATCTTCAGCTAGAACCTACCTTAAATGTTGATCATACTCTTAGCTCGAAATAATATATCACTTCTTCTCTATTATGTCCAACAAAACATAAGTTGGCATAAACTAGTCAAGTTTAATCAAAATAAAATGCATATGAATGCCATGTAAATAAAAATTCTGGATTGAATGGCACTGGGAAATAGAAAGAGCAAGGTAAAATGTGGGGTCAGGATAGTTTAGGAAGGAAAAGAAAAGACTAAAGACCCTCAAATAAAAACTACTAATAGTTTTCAAAAATCAGGATTTCAAAAAGGAATATTTCTGTCATTAAGTTTTAAATTATACACATAAACATACTTTTAGTAGAATTTACCAGGGAGAATGAAAAACCTGAAGACACAATGTTTTTCTTATTCAAAATATGAATTTGGGATGTCTCTAGATTATGATGGATAGGAAGTTTCTTTAAAAAAATACAGAATGTTACAATTTTGTATTAATTAGCACTGATCAGCTTAAACATTGTTGGGATAGCTAAATGAAATTCTTGAAAACTAAATAAGGCATCCACTTGTTCTACAGTTTTTTTCCTGTGCAAGTTGAATTAAGATACTGCTATAGCTGTGTTTAGAGTATTTCCCATGGATTTTTCTTTTTCTCAGGTACTATTTACTGAATGTAGAATTTATTTTATAATTTAAAATGAATTTGGCTACCTGTTTGTCCTCCCTCTTGATGTATTTTACTTTTGTCAGTTCTTAATAACTTAGTTTCTGAGGAAAAGGTAAGAACGGTACCTTCCTGTCTATACTCTTGCTGTGTACTGGATCCCTTCTCTTTTCTCTCCCTTCTTGTGTTTCCTCTGTCCTGTTTTCCCCTTTGTATAAATATGGTGAAAGTCTTCTCAAGCCTAGAAAAAAAGACCAAATAAAGAACAGCAAACCTTCCTTATCACCTTCCTATTCCTCTTCACACCCTGATTCTGAAATGCTTTCAACCTCCCTTTCTTCACTTCCCAGTCATGTGTGGCCCGCTGGGCTCTGTCTTAACTCCTGTGATGTTCTTAAGATATGCTAGGAAAGGTGATCAGCGACCATCCCCTGTCAGATCTACTGTCTTTTACCAGTTCTCACCATGCTATCAACTATTCCTTTTTTGTATATACCTCTGGGATTTCTGTATAGACAAGATTCCTTCCTGAGGTGGACTTTTTTGTCTAGAGTCTCAACTCCAGCTCCCAGTGCTCCTTTTCCTGCTGGGTGATATTAATGTCCGAGGCTGCAGCTTTCTGTCATGCTACCTGAAGGCCCTTATAAACTGGCTCCACCTCTTGTATCTTTCCTTAATGGTATTATCACTTAATCCTAATACTCATATTTATTAGAACCTCAATATAGTTTATTCTTTCTCTTCCTCACACTCATGCTTATTCACAAAGTCCTTGAGTCTGCCTCCTAAAAATTTCTTGCATTTGTTCCTTCATTTTCCTGCTTTCTTAGTAAAGGCTTCATTCTTTTTCCCCAAGAATCTTTTCCATGTGTTCCTGTTAGGAATATTCTATTCACCTTATATTTTATCCCATAGCTAGCATTCCTTGAAAAAATTTTTTTTCTCAGGTGTCCATACCTTCAGCAGGTTACCTACTCCACTAACTGCTCTTTTATGATGAGAACACTCATCCTTTATGACTGTGAGACTTGATCCCACCTCCCTATCGAGGTGCAGCTTCACATTTGCCCATATTATGGACTTCTTCTCATGGACTGATAGTGACTTAAGTGTTTATTTCACTTATCATTGGGACTCAAGCACTGAGCACATTTCCTGGCATCATTGGTGCTGAATGGTAGCTATTATTAAGAGAAGGAAGAATAAAATGACCATGGAGTGATGGTAGAAATGTGGATAAGGACATGATTTTTTTTTTTTTTTTTTTTTTTTTTTTTTTGGCAGGGGGAGAGGTTTTTGCTGTAGGGCGCGTGTGCTCACCAGAAAGACAGAGAGAGAGAGAAAGCGAGAAATCACCCCCCAGGGGGGATGGCCACGTCACAATCCCTTCTCCTCCATTCTCCTCTCGGGATCTTGGGCACGCATGCACATCCACCAGGCATGAGTTTAAGCCACCGGGTCCGGCACTCGAACTGTGGTCAGCTCCATGGGAGTTCAGCCACATAGCCATTACACTAACTGCTGGTCCCAACAAGAACATGATTTTTAAAGGGAAAGGTACATAACGTGGCAGGAAAAGCAGTAATGGCAGGATCCCGTAAGTCTTAAGAAATACACTCTTCTTGACCCACTCCCTCCTTTTATTTAAAAAACCCTCTGTAACCCTTTCAGATTTAAAATAGCTCTGTTGGGAATAGTAGTGTCAGTAGGTGGCCATTCTAAAGTAATTAGGATGATTTCATACTCCTGACCTTGCTTATTTCTGTCCACTGTATGTGGCAGATTTAATTTTGTCTCCCTCATGCACTTAGTTCCCTGGCACTTGCCTTGGCACAGACACTAGTTTTCATGTAATCATCATAGATCCCACATTTTTTTAGTGAATAACATGCAAAGCATCATGTTAGGTGCTAAAAAATGGTACAGATGAATGAGACAAATGTTAGTATTCTTGAGGATAACACATATGAAGTAAAATGCATAAGGCGGACTAATTTTGAAACGCACAGTTTGATCAGTTTTTATGTGTGTAAATATCCACATAACCCCCATGTTAAGCACTTTTCTAGCATCCCAGAAGTTTCTTTCATGCCTCTTCCCAACATGAACCTAGTCTTCAAAACCACCATTCTGATTTCTGTCATTAGAACGTATTATCTTAATGCCCTATTTAATTGCCAAGTAGGCCTCAACTCACCACCTTCATGAACAGAAACAGCTGGGTTTTCGATTTCTAACCTAATGCTTAAGAAAAACTGTATTTTTTCATGTCAACAGAGCCTTGGGAGCCGGCCCTGTGGCCTGATGGTCAGGGGATGGCTAGATCCCTCATGACTGACCATGCAGTTTGAGTCCTGACCCCAGAAAGAGTGGAGAAATGGAGGAGAGGGGACTGCATATGACCATGTCCCATTGTGGGGGTGCTTCTCCCTCTGTCTCATTGACTAGTATGTACTCCGCTGGCAAATTAAGAAAAGAGAGACAGAGATATTTGGGTTTGGTGATCTAGGATGCCTAATTATTTGCTGTATTGTAAACTGATAATTGAAGTATTACCACATGTTGCTAAATACCATGTAGAAATGGAAATGGGCAGTTTTTAGAGAGATAATATCCAGCCTACCTACCTCACACGATGTATCATCCTAAATAAAACTATGCACAGGAAGAAACACTGTAAATTTTATAGTGCTAATCAAATACTGTTAATAAGCCAACTTCTGTGTATATCCTGGGGCCCTGATTAATATCTAATCCAACACTTGAGTGAGAAAAATCACTATGGATTAGGTGCTTTAGTAAGAAACCTTGAAATGGATTTCTCATTAGTGTGACTATTGCCCAGATCCAGAAAACTTTATTTGTTCCAGAATCACTTTGTACAGTGAAGATAGTGACTTCACTTTTTGAAATTCTGTGACTTATTAATTAATTTGCCAAAGTGGACAACAAATTGGGGGTAAGTAGAACCTCATCTTAAAAGTGAATCTCATATATAATGAAGTTGTCACTGAAAGATTTCTGCTCTATATTATTTTCAGATGTTGAATAAGAAAGGGAAATTTTCTTAACTCTATACAATTATGACTTAAAATGTAGGAAGATATAGTTTCTTGGACACCAGTTCTGGAATTCAGTCTCATGCAACTTCATTAGTGACACACTTGATTCTTGTTGGGTAATTAACTGATACTCTTGACTATTTCGGGGAGCACTGTAATGAGATGGAAAGCAAAACAGAGCTTTTGGGTAATGAGCATTCTTAAATGCATGCTTCAGACCAGATGAATCCTTTAGAGTTGACTTCTGTTTTAAAACTATGTACTTTAAAATACCATTCTGATGAATATAGATCTCAGCATAATAGCAAAATCCTAATTTTTGACTGTTTTAACTGTTTCTTATACATTTCTTAATGAGTGAATTTGGAGGCACTGATGAAAGTGATTTTTATTTATTTTTTTCGAGAGGTTTTAGCTTCAGGGAGTGTGCACTCACCAGAAAGACAGAGAGAGACAGAGAGGCAGAAAGTGAGAAATCACCCCCCCAGGGGGATGGCCATGCCACAATCCCTTCTCCTCCAGTCTTCTCTCTGGATCTTGGGTGCGCATGCTCCCTGCGTGAGTTTACACCACTGCGTCTGGGACTTGTACTGTGGTCGACTACATGGGAGTCCAGCGACATAGCCATTACACCAACTGCTGGTCCCGAAAATGATTTTTAAAAGTTCTCAGGTACTGCTCAATTATTTAATATTAAGCTTGGTATCAAGATGCAGTTGTTTTTGTTTTTGTTTGTTTTTTAGATTTTTGCCATATGTGCTTGCTGGAGAGACAGAAAGAGAGGGAAAGTAGAAGTCACCCCCAGGGGGAATAAACATGCCACAGTCCCTTCTCCATTCTCCTCTTGGATTTTGGACATGCGCGAGTAAGCTCCCGGAGGGTTTTTCAAGCCACTGGGTCCAGGTCCAGGTTTGGGTTCAAGACTCAAACCACAGTTAGCCATATGCCCTTTAGCAAATTTAAAAGTAATAAAATTGTTTTTAAAAATTTAGCATGTATAATTATGTATAGTATGTGATTCTTGATAATAAATGACTTACTGATTTATATATATAATTATATTGTACTTCTTTATTGTTAAGGGTATACTGTAAGACTGTTAACACTGACAACATCCTCATATGTCGTCTTTTTTTTTTTTTTTGGAGAGGTTTTCTCTATAGGGCGCGTACGCTTGCCAGACAGACAGAGACATAGAGACAGAAAGCAAGAAATCACCCTGAGGGGGGATGGTCACGCCTCAATCCCTTCTCCTCCATTCTCCTCTCAGGATCTTGGGCGGGCACGCACGCACACGCGCCCGGCGTGAGTTTTAAGCCACCAGGTCCAGGATGCGAACCGCAGTCGACTACATAGGAGTCCAGCGACAAAGCCATTACACTACCTGCTGGTCCCCCCTCATATGTCTTCTTTTGATCACACCTCTTCATTGCCTCATTTTCTCATGTGCTTAATTTAATCTTGTGTTATTTTGTTCATCTTGGCTCAAGTGAGAGAGCATATGGTATGAAAAGATAATGATATTAATGTGGGACCAGCAGTTAGCGTAATGGCTATGTCGCTGGACTCCCACGTAGTCGACCGCGGTTCGAGTCCCGGACCCGGCGGCTTAAACTCACGCCGGGCGCGTGTGCGTGCGTGCCCAAGATCCCGAGAGGAGAATGGAGGAGAAGGGATTGCGGCGTGGCCATCCCCCCTGGGGGGTGATTTCCTGCTTTCTATCTCTCTGTCTGTCTCTGTCTGTCTGGCGAGCGCACGCGCCCTATAGCAAAAACCTCTCCAAAAAAAGAAAAAAAAAAAAAAAAGATAATGATATTAATGTGTATGTTAGTATCTTAATTGTTTTTTTTTTTTTGAGAGGTTTTGCTATAGGGTGCATGTGCTCACCAAAAAGACAGACAGAAAGCGAGAAATCACCACCACCCCCCAGGGGGATGGCCACATGTACATGTGCCCAGTACGCGTTTAAGTCACCAGGTCCGGGATTCAAAGTGCAGTCAAATGTATGGGAGCGACATAGCCATTATGCCAGCTGCTGGTCCCAAGTATATATTAATTTAAAAAAAAAGTTAAAAAATTTTAAATAGAAAAAAATTTATACAATAAGGATATAAAGAAAAAAAATTGTATACCCATACAAAGTGTTTAAGTATTTCAAAAGAGTAAAACTTTTTTTTTTTTTTTTTGAGGTTTTTGCTATAGGGCGCGTGCGCTCACCAGAAAGACAGAGAGACAGAAAGCAAGAAATCGCTCCCCCAGGGGGATAGCCATGTCGCAATACCTTCTCCAGTCTCCTCTTGGGATCTTGGGCATGCACACACACGGTGGCATGAGTTTAAGTCACTGGGTCTGGGACTCGAACTGCAGTCAACTACATGAAAGTCCAGCAACATAGCCATTATGCCAATTGCTGGTCCCAGAGTAAAACTTTTTTTTTTATTTAAAATTTTATAAATTTTAAAATGTAAAAATGTAGTTGTGATTAATTTATTAAAGAAAGAAAAATATTTTTGTGTATTGTAGCTTTCCTGAGTGTACAGTGCTTATTAAGTCTACAGAGTGTGTCGTCATGTTCTAAGCCTTGACATTCACATACCAGTCACTGAGCAACTTCCAGTTCTGCATGCTTCATTCATGGTGTATATGTGTACTATTTTTTATCTTCTTTTTTTTTTAAGAGATATTTTTTGCTATAGTGTGCATGTACTCGCCAGTGAGACAGAGACAGACAGAAAGCAAGATATCACCCTACAGGGGGGATGACCACACCACAATCCCTTCTCCTTCGTTATCCTTCCGGGATCATGGGCACACACGCATACATGCCCGGTGTGCATTTAAGCTGCTGGGTTCGGGGCTCAAACCGTGGTCAACTACGTGGCAGTCCAGCGACAGAACCATTAATGCCATCTGCTGGTCCCACTATTTTTTTAATCTTTTAAGCCATATTTCTACTGCATTTTTTGTATTTTGCACACATGAATACTCACCATTGTGTTAAAGTTGTCTACAGTATTCAGTATAGTAACATACTGTACAGGTTTATAGCCTAGGAGCAATATGCTGTGACATAAAGCCTGGCTTCATGTAAGAATACTTAAAATCTACTCTTAGCAATTTTCAAGAATACTGTTATTAACTGTAGTTGCCAAGTTGTATAATGTACTGCTCAACTTATTCCTTCTATTTGAAATTGGGTATCTTTTGATCAACATCTCCCTGATATCCTCCCACCCTTCACCACCCACTGCCTCAGCCCCAGTATCCTACTTCTGTGATTTCTTTCTTTTTTTTTTTTTTTTTTTTTTTTTTTTAGATTATACATGTAAGTGAAATCCTCCAGTATTTGTCTCTCGGTGCTTGGGGTTTCTTCACTTAATGTCCTCAAAATATTGCCTTGAATGACAAATTTTCATTCTTTTTCATGACTGTATAGTAGTCCAGTATGTACAGAGAGCATTTTTTCTTTATTATATACTTCTTAACCTTTTTTAAAAATTATAATTCTTTGCTATAGATGCGTTCGCTTGCAAGAGAGAGGGAAAGTGAGGGGGGATGACCACACCAAAATCACTTTACTCTGCTTTTGGGATTTTGGACATGCATGCGCATGTGCCTGGTGTGATTTTCAAGCCACCGGGTCTAGCACTCAAACCATGGGGTGCCATGTGAGAGTCCAGCACCTTAACCACAACACCACCTGCTGACCCCACGTGTCAGTTTTTATGCCAATACCATGCTTTTTGATTAATAGAGCTTTGTAGTATATTTTTAATGGGGTAGTGTGATGCCTACAACTTTGGCCGTTTTGCTCAGTATTGCTCTTGCTGTTCAGGGTTTTTGATGATTCCATATAGGTTTTAGGATTTTTTTTTTTTCAATTTCTGTGAAAAATGTCATTGGAAAACACAAGGGAGGTGAGATCTTCAAAAGTTCATGGAAATTGTATTATGAGAAAACTACACATTGATTTCAACATTTTTTTAAACTAAAATTAACTTATGGGCCAGCTCCATGGTCTGGTAGCTAAGGTAGCCGCACTCCACATGGCTGACCATGCAGTTTGAGTCCTAGACCTGTCAGAATTGAGAAACATGCCAGGTGTGTGTGCATGCATACCCAAAAATCCTAAAAGGGAGCAAGAGATGGAGAAGAAGGAATTGCAGTGTGACAATTCCCCATCTGGGATGCTTTCTCCACCCTCCTCTCTCATGAGCACACACCCTCTGGCAATTTAAAAAAAAAAAAAAAAAAAGAAAGAAAGAAAACTGGAGATGCTTGGTGGACAGTACTTTAACCAATTAATTAAAGCCCAACTATCAATAATTTGACAAATCAAAACTGTGTGACACCTGATAAAATGCAAGAAAAAGGTAATACTACTTCTGTGGTATTCTTGCCAAAAAGATAGAACCTGAATCTGAAATAAAACATCAGGCAAATCCAAAGTGAGGGAAAAGTCTACTACATAACTTGTCTGAAATCTTCCAGAAAGTTAAAGTAATGAGCCAAGGAAGGGCAAAATGTTTCAGCTTGGTGGAGACTACAGAGACATAACTAAATGCAAAGTGTGATCACTTGATTATGAAGAACACTGGTGTCACAGCTGTTGAAACTTGGAGTCTGTGGGTTAAATAATAGTAATATATCAGTGTTAACTTCATTAATTTGATAGTTATACATAGAATAATGTCCTTATTTGTAGGAATTACACACTGATATTTGGGATGAAGCTTCATGGGTCAGTGGTTCAGGGAACAAGGGTCTTTGTACTTTTCTTGCAACTTTCCTGTAAGTTGGAATTATTTCAAAATTAAAAAGTTCAAAGTGTAATCATAAAAATTCTTTTCACAATAAAAATGAATCATATCATGGGCCAGCAGGTAATGTGGATAAGCCACTAGACTCCCACATGGCCATCCACAGTTCGAGTCCCAGTACTGGTAGCAGGTGCTGTGGTGGTTCAGGCACTGGATTCCCATGTGGTCAACCATAATTCAAGTCCTAGACCTGGTGGCTTGAAAATTACCTCCGCAAGGGTCTGGTAGATGGCATGGTGGTTAAGACGCTGGACTCCCGCGTGGTCAACCATGGTTGAAGTCCTAGACTTGGCAGCTTGCTTTCTCACTTTCTCCCTCTCTCTATCTTATTCTGCTCAAATTAAATAATAATAACATTAAAAGAACACACACACTCACACGCACACACTGGGTTGTGTGCCCCAAATCCCAAGAGGAGAATGGAGGAGAAGGGATCACAGTGGGGCCATCCCCTTTGGGGAGTGCTTTCTCACTTTCTCTCTGTCTCCAGCAAGTACATGTGTCTTATAGCAAAAACCTAAAATTAAAGCAATGAAAGATTTAAAAATTCTGAAAAACTTATATCATGGTTCATTCCTTATTTGGAGTTAAAAATTAAAGAAGGGGGCCAGATAGTGGCACCACAGTAATATAGTGCTCTGTAAGGCTAACTCACTTGGGAGGTTTCTGGGTGTTCATCTGCAGAGCTCCCTGAACTTACTGGGCATATGCATGCCCACGATCGGGGGCTGGCTGAAACTGGGTTAGATGAGGACCCTGCTAGGGGAGCCTTCTCTCTCTCTCCCTCATTTATGGAAGAAATAAATCAGAATTTTTTTTTAACAAATAAATAAAGCTCCAAAAGAAAAGATCTGGGCTAGCAGGTGGTGTAGTGGTTAAAGTGTTGGACTCCTGCATGGCTGACCACGATTTGAATCCCAGACCTGGACCTGATAGCTTGAAAGTCATGCCAGGAGTGTGCGTGTTTGCCCAAAATCCCAGGAGGAGAATGGAGAAGGAGTTGTGTGGTCATCTCTGGGGGATGATTTCTCACGTTCTCTTGCACTGTGTCTGTCTGTCTCTCTCTGGTGAGCACACCCACCCTATGGGGGGCGGGAAATTGCCAAAGAATGATGCTTTTCTCTCTCTCTTTTTTTTTTTTTTTTTTTTGAGAGGTTTTTGCTATAGGGCGTGTGTACTCGCCAGAAAGAAAGAGACAGACAGCGAGCCCCAGGGGGGATGGCCACGCCATAATCCCTTCTCCTTCATTCTCCTCTTGGGATCCTGGGCACGCATGCACATGTGCCCAGTGTGAGTTTAAGCCACTGGGTCTGGGACTCAAACTGCAGTCGACTACATGGGAGTCCAGTGACATAGCCATTACACCAATTGCTGGTCCCAATGCTTTTCTGTTACAAGATGGAAATTTAACTTCTAAATTTACTTTGTATAACTTGCAAATGTAACTATCATACTTGGGAACTTCTCATTTTGCCAGTTTTTTTTTTAAACTTTTCTAGATATTCAAAGTTGATGTTTTTCCCAAAATAAATCACAGACTATATTTGGGACAAAGAATTATTAAGATGTACAAAAGCCTCTTTCTCTAAGTAATTTCTAATTTAAACAAATCTTTAAAAAGAAAATCATAAAGCCGATTTTAAAACTATTATCTATGGGACCAGCAGTTAGCATAATGGCTATGTCGCTGGACTCCCATGTAGCTGATCGCAGTTCGAGTCCCAGACCCGGTGGCTTAAACTCACGCCAGGCGCGTGTGCGTGTGTGCCCAAGATCCCGGGAGGGGGAGTTGGGCCAAAGAAAAATACAAGATTGTATCCTAAATTATTTAACTCTCAATTGTAGCAGACTTTCCCCAGAACCTGAAAAACAGCCACACAGAATTACCATTTTATCAAAAGTTTATTTCTGTTATCCCTTTCTAGCATTGAAATACAGAAGAAATCATTTGCTATTATTCACCTATGAAACATATGGTTTCAGAGTGGTAGACTGACTTCATGTCAATTAAAAGCATTTTCTAAAGTGAATCTTGTTAGCTGTGAGCTATGTTTAATATAGAGATGGGAAACAGTGAGTAATCCAATACTATCCAAGTCACAAGTGTTCTTTAAAAAGCTTCAATGTCTGAATTAGAGTACGGAAATTACACTTAAATCTGAAACTTTCATGAGGTTCCTCTCAGAAACTTTTCTCTTAATGACCCATCTATTTTCTTTAGGTTTAGCTTATTTAATAATGTTTTTCCTCTTCATAATACCAACTAGTGATTAATTTCCTAAGAAATGATAATTATATGGGACTATATGAAATATACTGGGGCTATTTTTTGTAAACTTTTTGATTTGATATCTAAATTCCCAAAGTCAGTTCTAAGAGTAATATGAACTTAAATGGCATCCCGCACACACCGGATGCTCAATAACAGGGCATACTAGAAAGAAGCCTAGAGACAAAGAAATTTCAAGTCTAGGCCTACATACAGAGGTAACTAAGAAATGTTAGATAAGTCATTTAACTTCTTTGGTTTTCATGTTTGTAAAATGGACACACTATTCTACAGGACGTAAGACATTTCAAGTTGGATAATATATGGAAGCATTCTGAAATAATATCAGTTTACCTTTGTTTAGCAATCTCAACTTTTCATAATCTTAACCTTAGGATTGAAGTTAACGAAGGCACTTGTTTCTCCTTTGTAAGATTTAGGAGAGTCTCTTACCGTGGCATGCCTCAATCCTGAAGGTTTCACTTTCCCTCCACAGGAGAAATATATTGACAGTTTTAGATTGTCAAAATAGTAACTTGAGGTCATTAAGATTTGTGACAAATCACAACCCAAAGTACTTCTGTTTAAATAGCTTATTTGAGTCTTACCAGGAAAATACTAATGATGTCAGATTTGCATTTGGTAGAATATTATAGGATACTGTGCTACATAAATCTAAATAACTTTTATTCAAGTAATTAAAGAAATTTAGAACATGATTTTAAAGGTGGTGTGCCTCTTGTGGAGGGAAATCTTGAAGAAATGACAGTTTCTCATATTAACAGAGAATGTGTCCTCTTTGCTTCCCTCTCTAGATCAGAGAATTAAGAGGGAGAATGATTTCATTACTTATCATTTGATTTGTGGGGGTAAGAGAGGGAATGAGAAAAATCATAAGATATCGTTGTAACAATTTACCATACAGTATACACATATATAGATCCTGAGATGTTACAACAAATTCAAAACTAGATCAACATGATCCAAATTATTTCCAAGACACTGGTATGGTGAGTACACAGCCATTGTAGAGTGGAAGCTGCATGGGTGTCCACACAAAGCCGGGAAAACCCTACTCTTGGTCTCCACATCTGAAAGCTAGTCATCCAGAACGGGTGGCCAGTCGACGTCTACAGACTAGAGGAAGAAAACAAGTCATTAAAACAGGGATTACTTTTATAGTAAGCTTTTACTAATCATGCTGTGTAAATTTAATTGTTGTAATATAATGCAACAAAAGAAACTGCACTTGAAAGAAAGAGCTATCAAACACTACAATTTAATGCTATAAAGTCCACTCTAGGGATTCTTGGGTGCCAGGTTTATTTCTGAATTAACTGAGAAGCGGTATTTGGCTATGTGACTGGTTATTAACTGTGTCTTTTGATAATAGAGTAAATTTAAACTTTATAAAGGTCACTTATGGGTAAAGTAGCCAGGAAGTTCAGCTAGCTACACCAGTTTTCCCTCAGGGGGCTCAGCAACTTTTATCCTTCTGATCTCTTCCATTCACTCATCTTTCATTTGACAAATACTCAAATGTACGTAAACCTTGTGTGAAACATTATAGCTAAGTGTGAAATATTTATCTTTTATGAATATGAAAGATCACCTGGAACTAGAAAAATGATTGAAGATATTTGCAATTCACTTCAGCAGAATTTTTTTTTCTTTTTAAAATCTAACTTATCTGTATCTAGTTTCATTTTACTCTTCCAGAGCAAAACCTTGACCTTGGAGTCACCATAACATTATACGAAGCAGACCATTTTGTCTCCACATAAACAATCACATTTCAGGTAGTCTTAGATGTATCAAAGCACACCTTGTTTTAACTGTTCTAGGGGGCCTACTGTAAGTTTAAAAAATTCACTTACCTGGAGCTTTTACTGACCTTTAAAGTTTAAAACCTGAGATGATTTAAGATGATGTACTGAAAATGTTTTCATTGTCCCGTGATCACTTCACACACCAGATTCATTTTTCAAAAGTATTAGAAAAGCCCAAATATTTGTGTGTGTGTGAGTGTGTGTGTGCGCATGTCCTTCACAGACCTCATATTTTGGTTCTGTTTTAGAATATTGCCATATGCCAAACACCCATACATAAGTTAACGGGTAGTTTCTCAAACTGAAATTAAACATTACAATCAGTCTTTGTGTGTTGGGGTCAGGGAAAGGTAGGCATGTTGAAGTGTGTAAAAGCTCCACAGGTAATTCAGTTGCTAATGGGATTGAGAAGATACTGCCCTGTGATTTTGACTTTCCTAAACTGTTTTAAGAATTAAAACAGTTGAAAGGATGAATGCAGTCATGATATCCTTTAATGTAATAGAAAGTTGCCTTCCTCAGGATGATAGTCTCAGTGAAGAAACTTCTTGCAACCTTAAAGATACAGACACAGGCTGTACTGCAGGAACTGTATACAATCTAATCTGAGAGCACTCGTGAGAATTACTTGCAAGGTAATAATTCCCCAGTGATAATTTAAAAACAAGCATAGTTTTTTTCACACTAGGCAACTATACATACATCTTTATTTTTTTTTAATCACTTTAATATTATTTGTAAGTGCAAAATTCTTGCCTCTCCTAAGATTTGGGGATAGGGTTGGAGGATGGGGAGAGACTCAACTAATCAGATTTCCATCAAGGAGCAGTTTGAGACTCAACATCTATTGATGTGCAAATGTTTTAAAAGTTTATAGAAAATTGAAAGATTCATTCTTATAAGTACCTTAGAATGTAACCTTGTCTTAATTCAGACTGTAAGATCAGAGAACCTGGACGATATCATAGGAATCCCTTAGAGAATTGCATTTGTTAATAACCATTGGCTCATCTCATTGTCTGCTCTGGTACTAAATATACATTTCTGAATAAGCTGCCTTAAACTCTTTATAAAAACAAATAGTATGGAAATGAACTCTCCAGCGTCCAAAGAACATACGAAGGACAGTCAAAACTTTACTGCCTTATTTGGTTTAACAGTTTAGATCTGATGCCATATATAAAGGACAGTTAGTAAATTAACTATACATTTGTATGGATCATAAATGAGACCTTGTATTGTTTTAAAAAATAAAAATTTCAGAGACAATCCCTGGAATACAACACTACTTAATGAGATTTTGATCATTTTCTAATACCTATGAAGTTGGGTAGTGCTATTTGACCTAATGCTCATAACTTTGGCCGACTTCAGATTGCAAATGTGCATTCCACAATAACATGGTTTACCTCAACGTCCAACTCAAGTATGTCTGCTGTCATGTTCATCAGAGAGCCAACATTTGGCTTGGTTCTCCCAAAGTCTCCATGTACAAACTCTTTAATGTAGCTGGGGTTTGTTCAGGAAAAAAATGAAGATAGCCATGTAGCACTAACTCTCTGGTAAGACTGAGACGTGGAAAGAAAATAATAAAAGAAGAAATGTTACAAAGAGGGGTTATTTCTGAGCTCTCCGTTGTGCTGTGTGTCTTAGGACATAAGCTACCACACTGTTTCTACTAGCCCGGCAGCCACTGTCAAGATGGCACCTGCGTTTACATCAAACTTACAAAAGTCGTGGTTTTCTTTCTTTATAGCCCATCTCCCATTATAGTGCCAAGGTTTGGGTATGGTTTTTAAAAATTAGCTATAGGGATCAGCAGATGGTGTAACGGTAATGTCGCTGGACTCCCCACATAGTCGACTGCAGTTCAAGTCCAAGACCCAGTGGTTTAAAACTCATGCTGGGCGTACGTGTGCATGCGTGCCAAAAATCCCAAGAGGAGAATGGAGGAGAAGGGACTGCAGCATGGCCATCCTCCTGGGATGATGATTTCTTACTTTCTATAGCAAAAATCTCTCTCAAAAAAAAAAAAGCTATAGATTAATGTTTAAAACAAAAAGAACTACAATCTGTTTCCCTGCCACAATTTCAATTTTGTCATCTTCTGGTCCCATTTTTCAATAATAGAAGCTGGTGGGGCTGGCAGGTAGCATGGTGGATAAAGGTGCTGGATTCCCACATGGCCGAATGTGGTTTGAGTCCAGACCTGGCGGCTTGCTTCTCACTTTCCCTCTCTCTCTCTCTCTCTGTGTGTGTCTCTCTCTGATCAGATTAAAAAATAATAATAGCAAATGGAATTAAATAATAATTTTTAAATGATAATAATAATAATAGAAGGTGGCATCTATCAGATGATAGTTTTCCCCAGGGTCACCCAAGCAATGAACTCAATGACAGCTTTCCTTGTAATGTGACCCAGTGGCAACAGGCTGGGAGGAACAATGAGAATGTTAATTTAGTCTGGATATAAGTCCTTCAGAAGGACTTTCAAAGGGCCTAAGTTTTAGTTCCTCCCTAACATGGTTAGTAAAAGAATGCACTCTCTAATGAGTGCATGTGCCCTATAGTAAATTAAAAATAATAATGATGAATTAATTTTTTAAAAAAAGAATTAAGTTCACTCTCTCTTTTTTAAGGGGCAACATTGTATTTCCCTCACAGGTCTTCAAATTTTGAAGTCCATGACTAACATTGGAATTTCTTTCTAATAAGATCGCATTAACCCCTTAATAGTACTCTACTGCAGCCTCAATACTGTTTATCTGAAGGATATGTTTCTGCTAGCATTTTATAAAACTAACTCAGCATTGTGTTGTGTTCTGTTCTATAAACCAGCATTCCATAGTTAATAGAATTGCATATGAAAAATAAATTTATTGGGACCAGCAGTTAGCATAATGGCTATGTCGCTGGACTCCCATGTAGTCAACCGTGGTTCGAGTCCTGGACCCGGTGGCTTAAACTCACGCCAGGCGCGTGTGCATGCCCAAGATCTCGAGAGGAAAATGGAGGAGAAGAGATTGCGGCGTGGCCATCCCCTGGGGGGATGATTTCTTGCTTTCTGTCTCTCTGTTGCTGTCTCTCTGGCAAGCACACGCGCCCTATAGCAAAAACCTCTCCAAAAAAAAAAAAGAAATTTATTCTCAGATGATAAAAAATCAACACTATGATATGCCATGTACAATCTCACTTTCTGAAAGTTTATTCACTCAACCTTCACCAAATGTTTCAATTCAAACATAAGTCATGTAATAATCTAGTCATTGCATTTTTAGTAAACTCATAATTACTCTACAGTTATCCTTTTTTCTCACTTTCTTTAGAGACTGCTACTTCTGAGAAGTAATGATGAGGGGAGATTGTCAAAAAGCCTGAGGGTAAACAGTTAGATGATCCACAGGTTCTTATTCCAAGCCCGGATGAGGTTTAAGTCAAATGAACTAGCTCAATGTAGAGGAGCAATATTAATATTCAAGGTGTATACAAAAAAATTAGTACATGAAAAATGCATATACATCAATATATAACCATACGGAATCTAAGACTATCAAATAGTCACCCTTGGCTAACGCGTTAAGTACACGTACATAGCTGTTCTAGGAATGTCTGGGATTAAAAAGACATTACTCTCTCCAGAAGTATCACACCTCTCCTTGGCACACAAAAACAAAAGCTACGACTGGGTAAAAAGATTTATAACAAAGATAGAAAAATTTGCTCACTAAAGTCTAAACAAGTCATCCATTGATTGAAATGGAAAAATATAGAATTTTTTTTTAGAGATTTTTTGCTGTGGGGTGTGTGTGCTTGATGGAAACAGAGACAGAAAATTAAACCCCCCCCCTTGAGGGATGGCCACACTTCAATCCCTTCTCCTCCATTCTCCTCTCGGGATTTGGGGCACGCACATACACCTGGTGTGAGTTTTAAGCCACCAGGTCCGGGACTCAAACCGCGATTAACTACATGGGAGTCCAACGATGTAACCATTATGCCACCTGCTGGTCCAAAAATTAAGAATATTTTAAAAGTAAATAACCTATACCTGGTTTAGTTGAGTAAATTCAGGTAACTTCTGGGAAAGGTAAATGAAGGAAGAGGGGAAAAGAGGTTGGTGGGAAAAGAGAGGGAGACTAGTTAGAGCGATGCAGTGATAATGTTGTTTGATGACTGACACCTGATACTTTTGATACCTTTTTAATATACATAAGCACGTGTGTTTTGTGCTGCCTGGGAGGCATTTTATCATTATACACTATTGGATCAAAAATAATGTAAAACCAAGAAACAAACAAAAACTAGAAATGTATTTGAAAAATAAACTAAATCTAGGGACCAGAAAGATCCACTGGAAGGGCCCAGGTTCACATCCCGAGGCTTCACTGTATGCAGTGTGAATGCAGCTGTGATCTGGCTGGCTGAGGCCGGGGCTGGTGTGGCATGAAGAACCAGTTCAAGGGTGCTTGCTCTCTCTCCTGACCCCTTCTCTCTCTCCTTCTCATGGCGGAAATAAGTAAATATCTGAAAATAAATAAGCGAAGGCTAGTGGACCTCCCCTATACATTTTTTAATTTATTTACTTAATTTTATTTATTCATCCATTTATTTTAATTTGACCAGAGAGAGAGACAGAGAAAAAGAGAGGGAAAGTGAGAAAGCAAGCCACCAGGTCCAGGACTTGAACCATGAGCAGCCATATAGGAGTGTCCAGTGCCTTAACCACCACACCACCTGCTGGTCCCACCCTTGCACGTTTTAACCAGCAATTCAGTACTGACACAAAACCAAAATCAGGTCATATTATAAACAAATTATCAGCCTTGGACTATGAATATTTAAATTCTTATATGCATAATAAAGTTAAAAAAAAAAAAAAAAAAAAAACACTGCAGTCTGAAAATGGTGCTAATGCCAGCACAGAATCACTGTCAATCAGGTTTATATGGTTCAGACAAACTATATGTAATTTGAAGTGCTTTGGTTTTGTTTTTTCACAAAGCATATAGGGAAATATTTGCTCTTGTTCTGGGCCAGTGGCCAAATAAAGCAAAGATCAATATGCAAAATAGTGATATTCCCTTCCCTTCTACCACCCACGTTTAATCACCTGAGGCAAATGCCTGAAATGCTGAAAGGACCCAAATATGCTCATTAACAAATATATAGACAAAAATCAATCAAAAGTGTTTTCTGAGTGTTTGCCATGTACTCAGAACTGCGTGAGACACTGGAATTACATAAAAAATCATTTTAAAGCTGACTTTAAACTGGCTGCTACATCATGGTTTAAGATGTTGGACCAACAGATGGCGTAATGGCTATGTTGCTGGACTCCCATGTAGTCAACCGTGATTCAAGTCCCAGACCTGGTGGCTTAAACTTAGGCCGGGTGCGTGTTCGTGTGTGCCCAAGATCCCGAGAGGAGAATGGAGGAGAAGGGATTGTAGCATGGCCATCCCCACCCCCCCCGGGGGTGGGGGGGCAGACTTCTCATTTTCTGTCTGTCTCTGTCTTCCTAGCAAGTGCACACACCCTATAACAAAAACCTCTCCAAAAAAATAAAAATTTAAATGTCATGATGAAAAACACAAATTTAAAGATCAGTAGTTGGTGTAGTGGCTATGTCGCTGGACTCCCATGTAGTTGACTACTGTTCAAGTCCCAGACCTAGTGGCTTCAACTCACACTGGGTGCATGTGCGTACATGCCCAAGATCCCAAGAGGAGAATGGAGAAGGGATCATGGTGTGGCCATCCCCCCTGGGGGGGGTAATTTCTCACTTTCTGTCTGTCTCTCTCTGTCTTTCTCGCGAGTGCACGCGCCTTAAAGCAAAAACCTCTACACACACACACACACACACACACACACACACACACACCAAAAAAAAAAAAAACCCCACAAATTAATAGGCAAAAACACCTCAAACAAACAAAAACAAATGGACTCTTCTCCAATATGATCTTTCTCTAATACCTCCCAGAGCAAGTTGGACCTATTTTCTAGGGCAGCGTGAACTCATCTGGGTACATGGTCACAACGCAGAAGGCAGAAGGATACGTCCCAGCTTGAGTTTTCAGACAGAGGCGGAAATGGTGCTCATCCACGTAGTGTGTCTCCATGGAGTGAATGACCCGAGTTCTCACAGCCAGGGGCCTTCGATGAAGCACCCGGAGAGGTGTTTTCTGGTCGATCTTTAAGTCCTAGAGGAGGATACAGTACAAAACTGGTGAGTCAGAGCTTTGCCACCTAACCAAGCCTGCCTCAGCACCTCCATGGTCATCCATAGCTCACCACAGCTGTTTTCTTTAGAAAGCTCCATCTACCACTGTCAGAGTAAAAACTAATACTGTAAGAAATTGAATCGGGTCAGCCAGTGGCCATGTTCGTGTTGGTTGGATCCCATATGGTTAGAGTCTCCCACCCGGCGGCTCAAGAAACACTCCCAGCACATGTGTACTCATGCCCCAAATCCCAAGACTGTGCATGGCCATCCCCGCTGGGGGTGCTTTCTTACTGTTTCTCTCTCTCTCTTTGTCCCTGTCTCTGACAAGTGCATGTGCCCTATAGCAAATTTTAAAAAGAAAAGAAATTGCATTCCCTTTGATCCAAACTCTGGCACTACCCAAAAAACCTAGTCCATTGATTACTCATTTTTGGTATCCCGGTATTCTCACCATAAAAAAGGGGAGAGAGCTTAATGATCCTCAAGGTCTCGAAGTCTTCTTTTATTTTTTATTCATTTACTTGTCTTTCGTGTTCAAGAAATTAGCTAGGACCTTAGAGTTCTATCCTTCTCTTCACTTAACAAGGCTCTTCTAGAGGACAATGCTCTTCCTTTGTCTTCTAGCCCAACAGAGTGACCTGCTAGTGGGGATTTCAGGCTGAGGTGAGAAATGACTGGAGGCAGACGTGGGACATCAGTGTCCCTGATGCATATGGGCACACTGCATGTTGACTTATTCTGCCATGTTTGGTTTTGTTTGCTTAGACGAAAGTATATATCGGGGAAAGATGCCTCATTGTTTAGGATGATGTTTCGATGTAATAATTACAGAGAAGTGTGCACAATAAAGCAGGACCTCTAATACATGTTAGCCTAGCCTGAAAACAATATTGCATGTTTTTTTTTACAATTCAGATTTTTTAAGGACCTAGACATGTTTTTCTCACAATTAGTTCAAATTAGAGATTTTCTTGTGTGTTGTAAGACATAAATTAAGAAATAGGGGTTAATACCGTAAAAGGTCAACTAACTCCAAGTTTTAAAAATAGATATTGGCATAACCAGAAACGCAGGTTCATAAGAACTTTGAATTCTCTGCCATTTCTTGTTGGAACAACTCCTCCTCATTTACATGATTAGTGAGTGCCTGAAGCCCTGCTAAGAAAAGAAAAGGTTTCTGCCTGGTCTCCCCTGTCAAGTTCTCCACAAAAGCAAGCAAGCATGTTCTGACAAAGACCACACTTGAAAGGGTCTGATTGCTTTTATCAGAGCAGTGAGTCAACGGCCCTCCTAACTCTGCAGTTTTTATGAGTTACTGGTTCTTTGATTTTAGAAGCACTTTGTTCTGAGGAGATAAGCTGTCTCCATAAGGTTCGACTTTTCTCTGGCCAAAAAGGACAAAAGGACGAAGGACAAGGTGAAACTGTGAAGGAATCTGTAAAGACAAGGGCCCCTGCTTTAGAGTACAGAAATCGCTAGCCTTTAAATGAGCACCTATGAGTGCTCTTCTCCCCGGCTTCCTTTGCCTGTAACATCACTTCCAGTCTAGTACTTTGATCATGGGGACAGTCAGTTATTGGAAACACCAACCAAGCTTCCAACACAACACTTGGAGCCACACGTACTGATTCGTCCTTTCTGGTGTTTGTTTTTAGCCAACAGAAGGAAAGCATCCCATTTACCGTGATTGCACTTTAGTCCCCATATGGTTGAATTTGCAGAAACACAGTTTTTTTTTCCTTAGAAGTAGTTTTCCTTAGGGCCAGCCTGTGACATGGTGGTTGGGGCGGCTGGATCTCATATGACTGACTGCGCGGTTCGAGTTCTGAACCCCATGGCTTGAGAAACACACTGGGCGCATGTGCATGTGTGCCCAAAATTCCAAAAAGAGAGAGAAAAGAAGGGAGCAGAAGACAAAAAGAAGCATGACTAGATTGTCAGTAAAGGGTATGGTTGGTAGAACAACAGTATGTTTTTAATTTTTATAGTCATTGCCATGTTGTTTTTCAAAAAGACTAAAACATTGCACGTTTCTGCTGACAACTATCAGTAGAAAGAACGATACTTCTCTGCTCCAACCCACTGATAGGTGTTATTAGTTTCAGGGGACTAAAGTGATGTCTTATTGTTACTTCAACCTTGAGGTAGAACATCTTTTCAAATGACTCTTGGCCATTTCAATGTCTTCAAAGACTCAAGGCTATCTGAATGAACTCAATTACTGTATTTTTATGCAAATAAGAATGTTTGAAAACTATAAATATTACTAGAAATCAACTAGTGACATCAGTCCACGTGGGCGGTTCTTTCAACTGCCTGTTCATATCCTTTGTCCATTTTTGTCTATTGGACTTTTTTTTTTTGAGAGAGAGGTTTTTGCTATAGGGCACATCCGCTCACCAGAAAGATAGAGAGAGACAGAGAGACAGAAAGTGAGAAATCACCCCCCTGGGGAGATGGCCGCGCCACAATCCCTTCTCCTTCATTCTCCTCTCGGGATCTTGGGCACGCACACATACGCGCCCGGTGTGAGTTTTAAGCCACTGGGTCTAGGACTCGAACCGCAGTCAACTACATGGGAGTCCAGCAACATAGCATTACTCTAACTGCTGGTCCTTGGATGTTTGTATTTTTCATGATAAATATAAATCCTATTTGTGATATGAACTGACATGTAATTTGTTTTCCACACAGCTATATGTATGTGTGTGTGTGTGTGTAAATTATCATGTATTATCCACTTATATGTTGGTATAAGGTATACTCTTTTCTCCTCCTCCTTCTTCTCCTTCTCCTCCTTCTTCTGCTTTGTCAGAGGGCACATGTACTCACCAAAGAGAGACAAAGAGAGAGGGAGAGGGAAAGTGAGCTATTGCCCCCCCCCCCATAGGAGATCATCACACTACAATCCCTTTTTCTCTTTTCTCCCCACTTTTGGGATTTTGAGACACATGCACCCACATCCAGCGTGTTTCTTGAACTGCTGGGGCCAGGACTTGAACCATGTGGTTGGCCATGTGGGATCTAGCTAACAACCACCATGCCATTGGCTGACCCATTCTTTGCACTATTTTTTTGAATGGCCAGCAGATAGCGTAGTGGTTAAGGTGCTAAACTTCCAGGTGGTTGTGGTTCAAGTCCTGGATCCAGTGGCTTGAAACTCATGCCAGGCATGTGTGTATGCGTGCCAAAAATCCTGGGAGGAGAAGGAAGAAGGGACTATTGTATGGTCATCCTCAATGGGGAGGGGTGATTTCTCTGTTTCTGTCTCTCTGTATCTCCAGCAAGTGCATGTGCTCTAAAGCAAAAATTTCTCAAAAAAAAAAAAAAAAATTTCTTTTTAATTGCCAGAGGGTGTAAGCACTTGTCAGAAATAGAAAGAGAAAAAGCATTTGTGTATGGGGTGTGGTCATGCCACAATCCTTTCTCTGTTTCTCCATCCTGTCAAGACTTAGGGCATACACACATTTGCCCAGTGTGATTTTTCAAGCTGCTGGGGCCAGGACTTGAATCACATTTTGCCAGGTAATATGCAGCTTCCTTAACCACTAAGCTACAGTGCTACCCCAAGATAAACCTTACATCTTATCTTTTTCCCCTCTTAGCACTTTGGCAAACATTTTCCTATGTCAATAAATGTCCATCTACTAAATAAATTTTTAACAGCTAGGTAGTAATAGCCATTTCACAAAAAAAGCCATAATATTAAACCAGTCTACTCTAGGTCATCTAGACTGTTCAAAATATTGCCCATTTGAACAATATTGTGTAAACTATATGCATCATGTGCCCAGTTATTATCACTCCTTGCATTTGAAAGTTAATTTTCTTCACAGAAGAAACAGGGCAGATGAAAGGAAACATGCAAACTAGGAATCAGATGCTCTACAGCGATAACAGCACGGACCAAATTGTATATGCTTTACATATATTATCCAATATTTTTATCTATGCACTTACCTTAGCATCAATTCCATTAGATAGGTTCTATTTTATATTTGTTTCTTACTGATGACCAAATATCGTAATAGCAGTGCTGAGTGTCCTCTGTGTGCCATGTGCCATTCTAAGTGCTTTATATAATTAAACTCATTTAACTCTTTTAACGACCATTAGAGATGAAAAACGCGAAGCATGAAGAGATTAAGTAACTTCTCCAAAGTCACCAACTAAGAAATGCAGAGCTAGGATTTGCACACAAGTGATTGTCTTCAGAATTAGGCTCTTAATGGCAACACTGCCTTTCCAACAGAGTAGATAAATTACCCAGTCATTCAGTCAGGAAGTGGCAAAGCCGAGATTTGAATCTAGGCCTCACAGACGTGCACCGCGCGCTCTATAGCATACTGGTAATAAAATAGAAGACTGTGGACTCTTTTCTTGTTTGTTTATAAGCCAGAAGGTGCATGTGCTTGCCAGAGCAAGATAGTCAGAGCCATGGAGAGACAGAGAGAAGAGAAAGCATCCCTGAGAAAGGCGTGGGCACACCGCAAAGCCCATCTCCATTTCTCCATCCTGATTGAATTTTGGGCACATCTACTCAGATGCCTAGTGTGTTTTTCAAGCCACTGAGGCAAGGATTTGAAACATGCAGTCAGCCATGTGGGATCCAGCTCCCTTAACCATTAGGCCACATGGTCGGCCCAACTGTGGGCTCTTTTATAGGCAGTAGGAAAAATAATAGCATTGGAACTACCTTTATGCCATTTAGAAATTCGATGTCTTCCTTCTGTATTGCTTTATTTGTCCATATTAAGGCACTATACGTCTTGGTCTTTTCCTCTTCACCTTCTTTCATATGTCCTATTGCCTCTCTAAACAAAAACAATAAGAGAAGTCTGAAAATGTGAAATACACACAGGCCTTGCCCCAAATTTCCCTTTTGTTGAAAACTGCTTTATTGAGAAATAATTTACGTACATTTTCCATTTTAACTGCATAATTTGATGTCTTCGTTTGTTTACAGAGTTGAGCAGCTACGACTACAATCCAATCTGATACTTTCACCACTTGAAAAAGGAAACTCCGTGCCCATTAGTAGTACTTCCCAAAATCCCTTTCCTCCTAGTCTATATAATCACTAACTGACTTTCTGTCTCTATAGATTTCCCTATTCTGAATATTTCACATAAAATGAAATCATGCAGCCAGCAGGTGGGATGGTGGTTAAGGCACTGGACTCCCACATGGCTGACCACAGTTTGAGTCCCAGACCCAGCAGCTTGAAACTCACACTGGGTACACATGCGTATGTGCCCAAATCCCGAAAGGAGAATAGAGGAGAAGGGATTAAGGCATGGTCATACCCCTGGTGTGTGTGTGTGTGTGTGTGTGTGTGTGTGTGTGTGTGATTTCTTGCTTTCTCTCCAGCAAGCCCATGCACCCTATAGTAAAAATCTCTCCAAAACTTAATTCATTTATTAAATCATGCAGTGTATGGTGCTTGGTGACTTTCACTTAATGTTTTCAAGGTTCATCCATGTTGTAGCATTTAATTAGTAATTAATTCCTTTTTATTGTTGAATAGTACTTCTTTGTAGGAATATACTCCATTTTGTTTATCCACAGACATTTGAGTTGTTTCTACTTCTTTGCTATTATGAAAGATGCTCCTATAAACATTGGTGTTCGGGAACCAGCAGTTAGCGTAATGGCTATGTCGCTGAACTCCCACGTAGTCGACCGCGGTTCGCGTCCTGGATCCGGTGGCTTACAACTCACACGGGGCGCGTGTGCGTGCGTGCTCAGGATCCCGAGAGGAGAATGGAGGAGAAGGGATAGCGGTGTGACCATCCCCCCGGGGGGTGATTTCTCGCTTTCTGTCTCTATGTCTCTCTCTGTCTGTCTGGCGAGCGCACGTGCCCTATAGCGAAAAAAACCTCTCCATAAAAAAGAAAAAAAACATTGGTGTGCAAGTTTTTATGTGGGTGTACATTTCCAATTCTGGATTTACTGGGTCATGTGATATTTCCATATTCAGCTTTTTGAGAAAGTGCCACACTTTTCCAAAAGGGCCACACATACAATCCCACCAGCAATGGATGAGGTTTCAATTTCTCCAGGTCCTCACCAGCATTTGTTATTTTCTGTCTTTTGGAGAATAGCAGTGGGTGTGGTTTTGATTTGTATTCCCCTAATGACTAATGATGTTGAGCATTTTTTTATGTGCTGATTGGTTAGTCATAGATCCTCATTGGAGAAAGGTCTACTTAATCATTTCCTCATTTTTAATTGGGTTGCTGGAGTTCTTTGTATATTCCAGCTGCAATTCCCTTATTAGAGATATGGTCTGCAACTAAAACTTGCTTTCAAAATCATCTCCAGTGAGCCGGTCCTTACCTTGTGACAAGCTGCAAGTCTCGTACTTGGATTTTGTTAGATGACATATTAATTTTCTGTAGTAGCAGAAAAAGAAAACAATTAGCCACTCAAGCTCGGTTACAGAGTTGCAGAAACATGACGATTTCCATGTCATGAAGTGGTTTACCTGCTGAAGTTCCTTAATTTCTTGTGAAGTGAAATGTACTCTATGAGGATTCACCAGCTCAATTGCAAAGGGCCTTCCTGGCAGCACACACCCCGTCATGAAACAGAAACGTGTTGATGGAGTTAACATTTGGGCTAATGCAAGAGGGTTAGGAGGTGTGAAAAACGGGCTGAGCTCTAGAGGACCCAACAGTTTTGTGACATGACTACATCTGGGGGAGGGAAGAATGTGTGAAAAGAATCAAGGGGCTTTTTGTGGGGTGGAGGGCTGCTAAACCCCAACGCAGGCAATATGTGAAATCGACTGCTTTCCCAGAGGTCCAGAATAAGCCTGTGTTAATTGCCAAATAAAATTCAAACCACCACTAATTAACTTGGTTACACTAATGTAACGCTGTCACATGCAGCAATGCCCAGGTACACCAGGCCGAAGTCCATCCTCCTAGCCTGATCTACTAGTGTGATGGAAATGCTGTGATCCCACAAGAACAAAGGGCTATAGCTCTCCAGTCACTCAGGATTCATTCTCTGTCTTTCTTGTCATGCATCGAGGTAAAATGAAAGAAAGGAAGGCTAAGAGAACAGAACCCCTTTTTAACATGATGTGGATATTGTAGGCTGGACAGATGCTTTTGAAATGTTATTAAATAAAACAAGTAGTAATCCAACTTGGGGTAAAAATCAGGCACTTCCTTGTGAGTGTACATACAGGTCTCTTTTAACTAACTAAAAGTATGTAATAGGAATGGCCTCTGAAGAAATGATTCCCATTGAGACATAATTTATAAAGGTAACTCCACAATCCACAAAGCTTCCCCATTTGGAGAAGCTCTGGCCCTGCCCACTTTGGTTTTGACTAAGTGGCTGTGGTAAGCCTGCTGTCTGGAAAGGGTGATAATCGGAAAGTTAGCTTTAGTCAGGTGATGCTGTTGCAATCTTACCATTTCCTAATGTCCTCACATCTACATCTTCTCTTCCAGAGGATGAAAAATTAAAACCTTTGGAAATCAGATAAAAAAAAAAAAAATCAGAGGCATACTAGTCCTAAGATACTTGTTCTCAACCTTCAGTAGAATTCTAATTTAAGGTCTGGAACAATCTCCAGGAGAATCCCAAGCATCAGTTAATCATCCTGCATCTCACCCCAATTTCTGCTAAAAGTAGTTAACAATGATATTAACACCTCTTATTAAGTATTGGCATTGGGCTAAAACTTATGCATATATTATTTAATCTTTATTATAACTTTATGAAGTGGATATTAAATAAAAGAACACTAAGTTTCAGAAACATAATTTTCTCAAGGCCACACAACCAAATGGCAGAGTTAAGGGTTTCTGATGTCCAAGCCAAATCTTAACTATCATCCCACACCCCTATGCCACAGGAAAGCCAAAGACAGAGCACTGTTGAGAGGAAGCCCCCGCCACTACCCTGGCTACACGCTTATGGTGAAATCTATCATCTCTCTTTCCCTCCTTAAAACAAATTGAACACATTTAGTTATGGATAAAGAACATGTAGGAAATATGCATGATGGGCCACTATTCAGTCACTGAAAAAGGGAAGATTTCCTATCATTTGAGGTACAGTGGACAGATTTCGAAGAAATAACGAAATAACTCAGGCATTGACAGCCAAGTACCATATGTCCACACTCATCAGCAGAAACTAAAAGATTCGATTGCACAGTAGAGAATGTAATGGCGGATACCAGAAGATGGAAAGGGGAGAGAGATGGGGAGCTGAAGAGAGCTTGGTTAACACACAGGGTGCATCAGAACAGTGGGATGGGTTAGAGAATACTTGAGCACATTAAAGAAATTTGATGAGAATTCAATATATACTTCAAAATAACCAGAAGAGTGGATTTCGAATGTGCACAACACAAAGTAATGATAAATGTTGGAGACACTGGACATGTTTTTGCCCAAATTCGATGAATACGCATTGCATACTCATTCCGTGTTTGAAAAACCACATTGTATTCCATGAATACACAGTTATATGTGAATTGGAAACTACAATTAAAATTATTATTAAAAAATTAAACTCTATGAGGTCAGCAGGTGGTGTAGTGGTTAAGGCACTAGATTCCCACATGGTCAACCAAAGTTTGAGTACCAGAACTGGGAACTTGCTTTCTCACTTTCTCTTTCTTTAACCTCTTTCTGATGACTACACATGCCCCATAGTGAATTAAAAATAATAATAATGGGGGCCAGCAGGTGGTGTGGTGGATAAGGGCGCTGGATTCCCACATGGCCAACCATGGTTCAAGTCCAGGACCTGGTGGCTTGCTTTCTCACTTTCCCTTTCTCTCTCTCTCTCCCTCTCTCTTTCTCTCTCTCTCTCTCATCAAATAAAGAAAAAAATAATAACAATAACAAATAGAAATAAATAAATACTTTTTTGGAGAGATTTTTGTAATAAGGCACATGCACTCACTAGAGAGACAGGGAGAGACAGGGAAAGAAAGAAAGGATTGCTGAGAAGAAGACATGGAAAAGGTAGGAGGGGAAGGAGGGCTGTATACCATCTTGACAGCCATTTTTCTCCCAAGAAACATTCTATATCAAAGGTTCCATGTAAATTTTAGACAAAGAAGAGCTAAAGGGCATCAAAAGTCCCAAGAAAACAACACTCAAGATTAGTTTTCCTTTATGGGATGTTTGGCTATGAAAGAAAATGGGATTCCATTCTTCCTTCATCTTTAAGAAATCTCTTTAGCAAGCCAAGATCAACACCTGTTGAAAACATAGGCCCTGGGTTCTGTCATGTGTGGCCAGAGTGAAGGGGGCTCCTTTCTGACCCTCAGGGCCCAAAGATGTGGGCCTCATGGGGGGCCACCTGTGGCTAGTTTGATGAGAGCCAGATACCCAAGACAGGTCTAGAAGACGAGCTCTGCCAGCTAGACTCAGAAGTCTGGGTAACCTGTGCTGTGGTAACACCTGGGGACTGGCCAAGTGACCATGAGGTCAGCCTCTTTGTCCAGGTGGACAATCTAGGACAGTAGAGAGTATGATTCTATGGACCGTCTAAGTCCCAAAGAACCCTCTACTCTGTGTTTACACTCCAATGGCACGTCACTAATAAACCCACGGCAACATCAGTAGTGTCCAGTCAGTAACAGACGCAAGCAGCGGCACTAAGGATGGACAGCCGTGGCTATGGAGAATTCAGAATGGCACCCGGGAAGCTGAGAGGTGCAGACTCCCTGGGGCGACGGTTTGTCTTACACCTGCTCACCACCATCTACCAGTCAGCCATGTCAGAGAACCAGGGACTCAGTCAGAGCCTATCATTGGCAGGCATGAAAGAAACAGACAGGCCTCAACAGGGCAAGTCTACCAGTTGCTGCTGAATCAGACCAGAAATCTCAAATTCATAAACCCGTCCATAAAACTCCCCACAAATTCCAGTCTCTGAACAAGAGGTACAGAAAGCTAGACTCTTAAGAAGGCCAAAGAAGCACTAAAACCATATTAAGGGAGAAGAGGTATTTATTATATATTTTAGAAAAACTGTTTCAGGGGACTAGCAGTAGGCATAATGGCTATGTCACTAGATTCCCATGTAGTCAACAGCAGTCCGAGTCCCGGATCTGGTAGCTTAAACTCATGCTGGGCACGTGTGCATGCGTGCCCAAGATCCTGAGAGGAGAATGGAGGAGAAGGGATTGCGGCATGGCCATCCCCCCGGGGGGTGATTTCTTACTTTCTGTCTCTCTGTCTCTCTCTGTCTTTATGGTAAATGCATACGCCCTATTGCAAAAAAAAAAAAAAAAAAAAAAAAAAAAAAAAAACTCTCAAAAAAAAGAAAGGAAGGAAGGAAGGAAAACTGTTTCAGACTTGTGTACTAAAATATATCATTGGACTCTACAGTGAGAAACTTCCAGGGCAAAGCTTAAAACTCTATTAGTGTGCAATCATGGTTAACAGCTGACACGCCGCAAATTCTCCTCTCGGGATCTTGGGCACGCACGCACACGTGAGTTGTAAGCCACCGGGTCCGAGACGCGAACCGCGGTCGACTACGTGGGAGTCCAGCGACATAGCCATTACGCTAACTGCTGGTTCCCTTAAGCCACTGTCTTAAGTATTAGAAAATAAATGCTTAAAATTTAGTTGAGTTTGTGGGCCAGCCAGCGGCACAGTGGCTAAGACAGCTGGATCCCACATGGTGGACTGTACAGTTCAAGTCCTAGGACTAACTTGGATATCTGACCCTTATCAAACTAGCCCAGAGGACTGAGAAACATGGGGAGCTGCAGGGAGCGACACGCCCAAAATCCCAAAGGGAGGGAGAGATGCAGGAGAGGGATTGTGATATGACCATTACCATGCTGGGTGCTTTTTCACTTTCTCTTTCTCTCATCCTTCCACCCCCCACAGTAGCACACCTGCCCTCTGACAAATATTAAAAAAGAAAAAAATTAGTTGAGTTTTCTAAACTCACATTATGCCTTGCTTTATCTCCTTAATTCTGTGGATTCTTTGAGCCTTCTACACAAAGAAGCAGATACTTCAAAAAACAAAATCAAGGACAAGAATGATTAGGAACTAGAAATGGTTCAGCTAATCTACCGTCGTCCTTGGACAAGGGTTGGGGAGTGTTGGGGAAAGCGGGGTGGACACACAGACAGACAGACAAAGGGAAGGCCCCAGAACATCCAATGAAGTAGTTTGGATTTTATTCTGACTAGTTTTCAGCAGAGAACTGACATGGCAAATATTTATTCAATAAGTGAAGTAACAAATATAAGGGTAAAGTTTCTTTTTTTTGGAGAGGTTTTTGCTATAGGGCGCGTGCGCTCGCCAGACAGACAGAGAGAGACAGAGAGACAGAAAGCGAGAAATCACCCCCCAGGGGGGATGGCCACGCCACAATCCCTTCTCCTCCATTCTCCTCTCGGGATCTCGGGCGCACACGCGCTGGGCGTGAGTTTAAGCCACCGGGTCCAGGACGCAAACTGCGGTCTACTACTTGGGAGTCCAGCGACATAGCCATTACGCTAACTGCTGGTCCCAAGGGGTAAAGTTTCTTAAGCACATTGATTTTGAGAGTGTGTTAAAATGTATTACTCATTAACTTGGGAATTAGCACATAGATAATACACTGTGCCAGGGTGAAGTGACTGACAAGTTTGTAAATCTCCTGTGGCGGAAGGAACGTTTGTAAGAGTAGCTAAGCTGCTTCAAGTAATATTGGTTTATTTCACAAAGCTGTAAAACTTAGGGGTACAACAACTAGAGCCCTCTTCCCAGAGTTGTCAGATGTGAACAATTAATCAGAATTAACAAGTGATATATCTGAAAAGTACAAGCTTAGCAGATTGATGCTATTAATCAAGGATTTCAAACAGCAAGGTTTTATCCCCTGCAAGGGGCCTGTTAGCACAGAGGCCCGGAGGTCTGCTTTTTTCAAGTGGCTCCCAATAAAATTTTTTGGTACACATTTACAGATGCAGAACACACAATTTGTTTATTTTCAGTTTGGATACAAATCCACCCACCCCATGGAAAATGACAGTAAATCATTTCCATGGAAGATTGCAAGGGGGAAACATACAGCCATTTGGGAGCCCACAATCAATCCTAAAGATAATGGGGGCTTCCTTGGGACCCAAACAGTCAGAACTGAAGGCTTTCTGTTTCCTCATAGAAAAGGAATAAGGTGGCCTTAAAAAGAGTTTGAAAGAGACTTATGCTAACGCCTTATTTTCACTTCTTCATAACTTTACAAAGTCTTAAGATGTAACCAGTTTGCATATATTAAATTAAATAGGTAAAAGATCATGGCAATGACCCAGAGACTTTACTGCTAAGATTTTGGAAAATATTAGGTTGCTGGGTTACTTTCTTCTCCACTCAGTAAACAACTCTTAAAGACTTTTTTTTTTTAAGGTTTTTTTGCCATAGAGCACTTGAGCTAGCAGAAGAAAGAAACAGTGAAAAGGAAAAGTGAGAACCCACCCCTGGGGGGATACCACACCACAATCCCTTCTCCTTCATTCTCCTTCTGGGATTTTTAGACATACATGCACCTGTGCCAAGTGTGATTTTCAATCCACCAGATCCAGGACTGGAACTACGGTTAGTCGTGTGGGAATCCAGCACCTTAACCATCATGCTACCTGCTGGCCTCTTTTAAGGATTTAAAAAACAAAAAAGGCCTACACACCTTGTGGGCAACAAATTATAAAAGGGATGTGGCTTGAAGTGCTTCTCTTTCCCGTGGACAAGTCAGAGTTGGAAAGGACAGCCATATTCCACCTAGACCACCTGGTGTCATTCTTACAGCATGCTCATCTTAAGGTTTTTTAGAGAGAAAAATAGAGGTCTAGTTGGTTTCTCAAAAATAAATAAATAAATAAAAAATTGGGGGACCAGCAGTTGGCATAATGGCTATGTCACTGGACTCCCATGTAGTCAACTATGCTTCAAGTCCCAGACCCCAGTGGCTTAAACTCACGCTGGGCACGTGTGCGTGCATGCCCAAGATCCTGAGAGGAGAATGAAGGAGAAGGGATTGCGGTGTGGCCATCCCCCATGGGGGAGTGATTTCTCACTTTCTGTCTCTCTGTCTCTCTCTGTCTTTCTGGTGAGCACATGCACCCTATAGCAAAAACCTCTCCAAAAAAAGTTTTCTGATTATGTTTGGAGCCCTGTTGAAAGAGGGGCTGCCCTGCCTACAGTTTTTCCTGATGCGCAACCTGTTTCCTGCGATTGAAACCTGATTCCTCTTTCTAGGTGAAATCACAAAAGTATATGCTGCCTTTCACCTGACGGGCCTGTCGAGACAAAGAAATATAAGCCAGACAGGACCTGACTCATCCCACAAACCAGGCCTATTACTACTTAGTAAATTAGGACAGTACACGGCTGTCATTAAGTCTTCGTAAAATGGCTGCTGTTAATCTATTTTCTGTAGGCCTCAACCTTATCTCAGGACTTTATAGGTTAAGACAGAAGCCAGTGATTACTCGTAAACAAGCCCTGGATGTGGAAGTAAGTAGTGTTTAATTTCCTCATATTCCCCAGAATCAATGAAGCTGAGGTGTGCCTAGGTCAGGGATTAAGAGGATTCATTTACAGTAGTTGCAATCGTTTTGAATTTCCCCAGGAGAGAGCAGTCAGCTTGAGAGAGAAAAGACATGCTTGGGGAGCTGGGCTGGGTACCAGGCCAGACACGACGACCCCTGATTCTGAGAGGCTTAGAGCCAAGGAACCCAGGCTTAGTGATGAACGGAAGACAAATCTTCCCTGCATCCCCAAAAAATCTTCATGGGTGACCATGTACTTGATATATGATGACTGTAACACTCACTCTCTGCTTTGAATACTGCCAACAGATGATCTGAAATTAATTCTTCCACTGAAGATTCCAGCTTCCTTTCTCCATCAATTATCCAAGGAGTTTGAGGCAGATTCCTGGAGTATTTATTATATCTCCCTGCCAAAGAAATATCAGGTAGCCAGCTGGAATGACGTGATTAACACAATAGGATAAAAAAGGAAACAGCAACTATTTAATGAATGTCAATTATCATAGCTCTAATGATGTAACACAATGCCTAGTCTTTAACTAACTTACAGTCTAATTTGGGGAGTGAGCACACAGATATGCAGATAATTACATAAAAAAGATTAAAAAATGACAGAATACGGCTAAAAACGTACTACGAATGGAGCATCAAGTGATTTTGAAAGGGATGTGCAATATATGTATTAATCTGATTGGCTGACTAAACAAATTATATAATGTTATGGAACACACCAAAACTCATTTTAAGAGGGATTGGTTTTAGACCTGATTAATAAAAGTTTCAGTGTAATAGTCATTAGTGATAATGTATGCCAAAGAATTCAAATGCAGGAAATTTTGAAGTGTCTGTAAGTTAAAAACAACGGCCACAACAACAAAAAAACCCCAGCAGAATATGATTCACTGTTTTATGAATAAAGCTAACTAAGGCAGGTAGCTTCCATTGCCCTGGGCAGGGTATTACAGTCAAGGCTCACCAGCGATTTCATTTCAGCTATTACTGTGAAAACAAAAATCGTCTGCTAGAATACCTCTTGGGAAAGTCGATGTAACTTTTTTTTTTTCAGTTGGAAGCCAAGTGTTTAGTCATTTTGGAAATAATAAAATGATTTTTCAAGTTTGCTTTCATGTTATAAAACATCCCTCTGATGCTGTCTTTCTCCTGACCAGTCTGTACATCAACTCAGATTTCGACTTGGCCAGCTCTGACGAAAGCCATTAAAACTTGGCAGGTGTCTTTTCCCTACAGTATGGCAGTTTAAATAACAGATCTTCTGAGAGATTCTTAAGGATGCCTACAGAACCAAAAGTAAGTTCGGCTATCAGTTCTACTTCTCAAAGAGGAAACTACTCAGTGAACCTCCGCATAACAAGAAGGATAAAACGAGAGGAGTTGGGTGAGATGTTCAGAAAGGAGAGTGAGTTGACAGTGTACATATATTCTAGACTAAATATTTTACCAGCCACAAAAACAGCACCATGAGCACATTCAATTTCAAGAACAGTGCATACAGCCTTTGGTGAGTTTGGAGGACAAGGAAACTGCCTGCAAAACAAAATAAATTTTATGGCTACTATTTTCAGACATGATATTGAATCACAAAGCTAAGATGAATCAGCATTGTCTGAGACACACACAGAGCCTGAGTCTCTCAAGAATAAGCCTCTCCCTGACGGCTGGTACTCAGACGGGAATGGTCTCACGGGCGTCTGGAACCCACTGGGAACCCGGAGAGCAGCACCAGGTAGCCCGGTCATGCCACTACCTTCAGATCAAGGAAGCCTTGTCTTCCCAGAAGATCATTTAGGGGGCGGGATCCACATGCTTAACGTGGAAGCCTCTCCAGGCTCCCCAAGCACTTGGCTGCTCAGGGTCACTGGCTGCTGGCTGGCTTACCTGATCCCCCATCACTTGGGTTCAGTGGTAGCAATGAGAGATGGGTCGTATGAGTGAGTCCCACCTGGGGGGAAAGTGAGCTACCACTTCTCTCTCTTTTACTTTCTCATCCCAACTATGACCTTGGATATCAGATCACAGAGTCTGAAAAGGCAGAACGTGGTGGACTTTGCTCTCATTGATAAGAAACTTCCATCCAAATGAGGACTGACAGGAAAGAACAATGTGTGGCTTTATTCTCTCTCCCACATCTAGGAATTTCCAAAGCCACAAAATAAGAGTCTACTGTAAATGACTAGATCTGGATTTAACCCCAAATGCATGGCTTCAAACTTTCATCTGGTTTCCAAGATGTCCTAACAAAGAAATCATTTAGAAACTTACTACTATTGCCTCTATCAAGCAACTGCTTTAGTTCCTAAAATTAAATGAAAACATTTCCATTCCCAGACTTGTTTTTAGTTTCTTGATACACAAAACCCTGCCCCACAAAATTATTTCTAAAAATTAATTTGAGGATCTTCTGGAAAGATAACTACTATTTTAAAAAGTAAAGCGAATGTGCTGAGAATCAAGATGAAAGGTTTGTTGTATTTATTACAGTTTGGCATGTTTTAACAAATGGGGAAACTCATCAGCCTTCTCCCTCTTCTGAAGATGAAGAATGCTAGGAAATGCAGGCCTGGGGGTGTGATGGGACACACCTGAGCTGGGGAGTCAGGGAATCTGTCTCTAGGTCCACTTCCTATGACTTAGTTGAACTCTTAACCAAGTCAGTTCCTCCTTTGGACATCAATATCTTCTAAGAAACCAAGAAGTTGGACTTGATTCATCAATTCAAATGTTTATTGGACAAACACATATTGAACGCCAGCCATTACGTGCCAGGTACTGCACGAGGAATTGGGAAATAGCAATGCCTAGGACGCAATCCTAGTCCCTAAAATCCACCCCGTCCTCTTTCAAAGCTAATCCATCTGGAACACTCTCTTTATTCTAAATCCCATGATAGTTTGTTTCTATACTTCTACTTACTTGCGGAAATCCTCTTCTCTTATCTTATTCAGAGCTTTCATTACTGCCATTCTAGTGAATACCGACTAAACAGGGTAAAATGAAAAGAAAGGACATTTTATCACCTAGACAAGAAAACATCAGAGGTGAAACACAGGGTATCATTGGAGACAGCATATCTCTTTTTAAAGTAATTATTTATTTATTTAATTCCATTTGTTATTATTATTTTTTTCAATTTCACCAGAAAGAGAGAGAGAAAGGAAAAGCAAGAAAGCAAGCCACCAGGCCTGAGTCTCGAATCGCAGTCGGCCATGTGGGAATCCAATGCCTTCAGCCACCATACTACCTGCCGGCCCAACAGCATATCAGTTTATATATTGAAAGGGAAATACATTGAGTTGTTGGAAAAGTCGTGACATATTTTTCTATGTTTTTCTATGGCAAAATGTGACATGACTTTTCCGATGACCCAATACTTAACAGTTTCAAGAAAATAAGGGTTCATAATGTCAACTCTGCAACTGTATACCTCTACCACCCTCCTTTTCAATCTAGTCCATATGTACAAAACCAGATGGATCTAGAACAGGTCTCTTTCTCTACACTGTCCTACTCTTCTCAAAATGTGGTATTCTTCAAATATGAAAAGGATGATATTGCAGGAATTGTACTGTGAATTTTCCCCCATTCCTCGAGAGGAACTTAGATTGATACATCTATTTTTCTTTCCTAACATTGCTTCAGAAGCCACAGGATTTCATTTAGGAGTTGGCTGCCAGGGTGAAGGATACAACAGACCCAACCAGCCTGTCCCGGCAACTAGTAACTCAGTGTCACTCACCAGACACAAAGTAAGCAAATCCTCCATACTGAACATAAATGTCCCACTTGGGTTTTGTAAAATAAGAAAAACCAAACTGCATGGTAGACATACTAGAATTAATTAGGGCATGTATGATGGGACTTCGAAAGGTTCATGGAAAATTGGAATGATAGTATAAGTTATTTCCAGTGTAAACATTTTTTAAATTCTTGTAGTTTTTTCATAATAAACATTTCCATAGACTTGTTGAATAACCCTCTCATAAAAGGACCACAGTGCTAAATTGCAACGGATTTATTCTGTTATGAAACATCACATTTGGCTGAAAAAGAGTACAATATAGGCAACTCAACAATTTATCATCAAAGTCATCATTTTTCAAAATCATATTCTAGGAAACTCTAGGTAGTTCTACAAGGTACCACAGAGTTGGAAATGAAAATTACATAACTGGTAAGACATGAAATCTTAGGCCTGAAAGAATCTCAATAGGTCGTTTGATTTCCCCTCAGCCATGAAACTGGAAGACTACACTTGAGACTCTCTAACTCCCATTGGCCAAACGGTGTGGTGCTTTAACCAGACATCCTCATCATATTATCTGATGCTGGCATGTGTATATTTCCTCAAAGGTTACAAAGAAAAATAATCCTCAATATAAATGTCTTACTCTTCATTCAGGTGGAGCTTCCCAACTGGTGTGGCGAGGCACCAGGGTATGGTTGGGTCAAGATGTCAATCCTCTGTGTTTAGAAGGGCTGTGGATAAGACCCTGGGACGGTGGGAGCTCCCAGGCCTGTTGCTTCCCGTTTGGAGAAAATTCACCTGTTCTACTCAGGTAGTGAACAAACATGCCATACATAGTGTGGGTATATCATGACACAGGAAAAGTAGGGAAGCACTGCTCAAGGCTTGGCCTACATTTCTAATCATTTCAGCACTGGGTATTTGGCAAATGTTAACTTTTCTCTCAGTTCTAAAAGGACCAGCAATCAGTCAAAGCAAGAGGAAAGACCAACAGATGTATCTTAGACAATAAACTTATATTCTTTTTAACAACCACATCAATAAAATAGATATTAGTAAGACTGTAGTAATACCTGACTGTGTAAAACCAGCTAAGTAACCAGGGTGGGAAAGATTGCCAATATTGTGCCATGAGGTTCTATCCTGGCATAATATGAACTAAAAGCACATGCTAACTAATTGGTTCATTAACGTGAAGAGCAGCTAACATTAGACAGTAAAGGAGAGTTTGAATAAGACACCCATTTTGCAAATGTAGCTTGAAATAGGCTGTACTAATTGTGGACTGTTCTAAATAAAATAACTGACTCTAGATTATATTGTTTAAACACCAATTTCTAGAGACCAGCAGATGGCATAATGGTTATGTCACTGGACTCAGTTGACTGGGGTTTGAGTCCCAAACCTGGTGGTTTGTGACTCACACCAGGTACATGTAGCATGCATGCCCCATGTCCTAAGAGAAGAATGGAGGAGAAGGGGAATAACTCCCCTGGAGAGGTTACTTCTTGCTTTTTGTCTCTCTGTCACTGTCTTTCCAGTGAGTGCACGTGCCCTATAGCAAAAATCTCTCTAAAAACAAAATACTAGTATTGGGAGAATTGACATTAGACAAAAGTTTGGAATGCTGCTCATACAATGTATTTCCCCAGATGATGTAATGTAGGAGATTAAAATCTAAAAATTGAATTTCCCCAATTGGGGTGTAGTAACATCATTGAAATGCTAGTTCTAAATTTAACCACATCAGGGGAACAACCTAGACACTGACACAAACACGAGGATGTTAGTGTGCTGTGACTTCCCAGCCAGAGGTGAAGGTGCTGAGAGCTGAAAACAATATAAATAAATGTAGCAAATGGAAATATGTAAAAATTTTGCATAGCAGAGTTGCCACATTTATAGTTATTGTTATTTTCATTGTTAATTTGGACAAGAAATGGGAATCCTTACCTGTTTGTTTTTGGCTGGCTTGAAACAATCTGGACATATTGCACCTCTAAAATAAAATCCAAGTGAATACAAAAAGTTAATGAGTTTATTTTGGGGTAGATACACTCGGATACGTTTTGTACAATATGACTGCTAAACTGAGACAAAACGAATCCCTACACAAGCTGTACTACTTTACCTAGGAATCTTATAACAGAAGGCACATTTTAATCTTGAGACATGATAAGCTCTGAAATGCTCATTAGAAAGAAAAGCAGTACTGTTTTCATGAAGAACAAAAAGCATGAACAATTGTACATGATCGACGTTGTTTACGCGGCAACTTACAGGAAGTGGCAATCCTCAACTGTTTCTGGGTGAGCAAAGACCACACTCACTTCAAACAAGCTCTAAAAATTATAAAGACAGTTTTAAAATGAGCAAAAGGAAATAACATCTAACAACTTATGAATGGAAATAGAAATTAACTCTCAAAGATTAACTCAGAAAAAGTGACAAGGAAAACTGAAAATACTACTGCTCTCAAATCAGCTTACTCACAGTGCAGCTGTAAAGGAAATATATTTTTCTTTAACTTCTGAAACTACGGCACTACCAAAATGTTTTAAAATAATTTTTTAAATAAATTTGTATGCTTTTTGGGCAAATATATAAATTAGGTGTGAAGAATTCAGGAACTTAGCGATAACCAAAGAAATAAAAAATTGTCTTGTCAATACTAGAATTGATTAAAATTATTAGTAAAGCCAAAACCAGTGTATTCACATCTTTAAAATACTGTACGAAGCTTCTTTCTAAAGCTGTCAAGTTTATTTTCTTTAGAATTATTTATTTAATTTTTTTTTTTTTTTTCCCAATTTACTATAGGGCATGTGCTCTCAGCAGAGAGAAGCAGAGAGAAAAAAAGCAGGTCACCAGGTTTGGAATTCGAACTGCAGTTGGCCATGTGCGAGTTCAGCGCTTTAACTACCACACTACCTGCTGTCCCTAAAGCTGTCAAGTTTCTTAATGGAGATCTAAAGTTTTGTTTTGTTACAGAAGTGATACAGACAAATTGTAAAATAATCAAACACCAGGTAGGGGTTTTTTCAGTCTACTCGACTGTTATAAGATTCCTAGTAACAATTTGGTATATTTCTCTCTAGTCATTTTTATGAATATAAATATATGAGTGGAGCCAGCCTATGGTCTGGTGGTTAAGGCAGCTGGAACCTACATGGCGGACTGTGTGGTTCGAGTCCTGGACCTGGTGGCTTGAAAAACACGCCAGGTATGAGAGCATGTGCGCCCGCAATCCCAAAAGCTGGGAAAATTAGAGGAGAAGAGGTCACATGTCGTTCCCCACAGGGAGGTGCTTTCTTTTCCTCACACCCTTGACTCACTCTGGCTAGCACATGCACTCCCTAGGAAAATGAAAAACAATAACAAAAAATATGTGTGTATCCTTTTTGAGATATTAAACCGTTTTCAGAAAACTGCTTTATTTCCTATTAAATCATGGACATTTTTTAATTCTAGGATTGTAACACATTATAAATTATAGAAAATGTTTCTGTTCTAAAAAAAGATGCTAGAGGAGCCAGTAGGTGGCATGGTGCTGAGTCCTGTACCTGAAGGCTTGAAACTCATGCCGGGCACATGTGTATGTGTGCCAAAAATTCTGGGAGGAGAATAAAGGAAAAGGGATTGCAGTGTGGCCTTGTCCCCTGGGGCGGGTGATTTCTCACTTTTCCTCTCACTGTTTCTCTCTGTCTCTCTGGTGCCATATGCAAAAAAAATCTAAATAAAGTAAAAATGCTACAATGAACATTTTTTACACCATAAAAACTATTTTATACTCTATATGCTTTTACCTCCACAGAAAATATACAAAGTTCCACACTGAGAAAATTTTACAAATGTTATGTTACAATTTTGTCTTTTTTACTGAGTTCTGTATTTACTGAGCTTATTAGATCATCAGCAAACCTATTACCTACCCTAGATTCACAGTAGTGAATAGGTTTTTATGATTCTTTATTCTAATGTACAAAATAAAATTAAAATGAACACATTTCTTGTATTCAAGAGAATTTCACTCAACCTGAATCTATTAGAGTATTATTGCATCTTTTGTTTTCTATTTTCTGTTCTCACTTACAAATGTAAAATTATTTGTACTTCAAAACTGAACTTTGAGGTCAGAATACTTTGCATTAATGACTTCTCTAATTTCCACAGTAGTTTCATTACCTCATTTCCTCTTCATACTATCTGTGAAGTGGTTTTATTTTCTATTCTCTCAGTACTCAGTTTAAAGGACAGTCAGAGCTTACTCTTACTAAAAGAAGGAAATGGAGCTATATAACTTGGAATGATTTTTAAAACCCTAACTAACTTTAGAAGATGTTCTTGGGATTTTACTTGATTAAGGCAGTATCTGATACTCAGGGAACTTTCTTCAAGCAACACAAACAATAAAGCCATATTATTAAAGTCTAATTAAAGATGAGTTGGGGATATGTCCTGCTTTCACATCTGCAAGCCTGCTGAGCTCTTCCCTGAATTCAGTCTTCTCAGAGACGGGGGCACTATCTGCTCTGGAATAGCGGAGATGGCTAAGGGTTCTGGTTTCCAAGATGCATTCTTCCTAAAAGTAAACAGAGTGACTTGAGATACCAAATAAAATGGGATGGATAGAGCCACTCGCATGGTTGTCAAATAAGTTCTGTGTATGTATTTGAGACAAGACTATAGCTGGCCTATAGTTGACTCCACACTTGTTCAGTTATTTATATATTGCTATGTATAAATAATCTGTCCTTCCAAGTAAACTGTAAATACATTAAAGGCAAAGATTCATTTCTAACCTTTTAAGGCCAATTAGGGTACACTACACCTGATATATTCAGAAGTGAGTTGGGGGGGGCCAGCAGGTGGCATAGTGGGTAAGACACTGGACTCCCACATGGCCAACTGTGGTTCAAGTCCCAGACCTGGAGGCTTTAAACTCATGCCAGTTGTGTGTGCGAGAGTGCCCAAAATCCCAAGAGGAGACTGAAGGAGAAGGGATTGTGGCATGGCCATAAACCTTGGCAGGTGATTTCTCACTTCATTTTTCTCTGTCTCTCCACTGAGCACACATACCCTATAGCAAAAATCTCTCCAAAAAAAAAAAAAAAAAAAAGTGAGTTGTATCACAAAGAAGTAAAGAAGAAAAAAAAAGTAATACTTTAAAAAGACTACTAGAAATTAACATTTTAAAAGCTTAAAAATCCTATACTAGATTATTGAAAGAGAAGATTCTTTGGCTAACCATAACTTGGCCATAAAATGAAGTAAAACTAGTAAGACCCGAAAATGAAATTAACAATGCTGATTACCCAATACCTTTCCATCAATGGGAACACCCAGTTCCTCTGAAAACAGGGGATGAGTTATCCATTTGTAGGCTTCTTTTAGCTGAACTATATCATTTCTTCCCAGCGACAGACTCTGCTTTCTGAATAACATAAAAATTAATTCACTGACATAAAAACGTCACTTTTGCTATTAAAGGCAAAAATTTATGCAATGATTTAAAAATATTGATTGAGCATCTACTACATGCCAGGTACTATTTTACACATTAAATAGAAAGCAGAGAAGAAAAAGCAGATAAAATCTCCTCACCTCATGGACCTCACAGCAGAATCAAGGAATTATATACACACACACACATATATATACACACACACAAACATATATATATATATAATATATATATATATATATTATATATATATATTTTTTTTAATGGCATATAAGACAATTTTTAAAGCTCCAGAGACAAAAGCACACTAATGGGTTTTTCTGAGCTAAAATTGCCAGAAACCAAGATTCATACATACATCAGAAGACAGAAAAGTAGAATAGAAATGACAACATGTTGCTTAGAAACTACAAAACTATGTATTTTAAAAAATCACATCCACGTTAGAAATATTTGCATCTCCCTCTTGCTGCAAGTGTGGCTTACTTTTGGGAACCCAGTGTAAAAGTTGTACTTCTTACTCTTTTTACTACTGAAGAAGAAACACTAAATCCTAAAGTACCGATGTTCTAAAATGTTCAATATGAGGTGATATTTGAATGAAAATCTGACATTCCCCCAAAATCTACTCATGAGCCAGGAAATAGATTTTGGGAAGTCCCCATTGTAAGTGCTAGCTTTAGTTTGTAACCTAGAGCTGTGATACAAAGGAACCAAAGTAAAAGGGAAGAAAACATGGTGTGGTATTATTAAAACTTTTCTCTTCTACTGAGAACTCTGGGATATTACTAACAAACAAACAAGCCCAAATAATTTAAATAATTAAGACTTCAAACCAGCCTATGGCTATTTACAGGGCTGCTCTCCAGAAAAGAGAGGTCACAGATAACATGCAAATCTTCCCTTTTAATGTCTGATCTTCACTGACAAAAACAGGCACTATCCACTGTCATTTAATTCTGTAAGACCAAAGACATTACTAATTGCAGGTAGAAAACAAAAAGTAATTTAGCTAACAGCTAACCTTAATTGATTTTGTGGGGGGGGTTGAATATAAAGACCATTGTTCCTCTAAAAATGCAAATTGCAAATTAGATGATCAACCCATTCTGTATCCAGCTGAGAACATAACTGGTTACAGGGAATACTTTCATAATCTTAAAGATTTCCGTTTAACGAGGAAATGCCCAGATAAACCCTACATCTGACAAATTATCAAATTATTCTCTGCATTCAAAAACTTATTCAAGTACTATAGCTTCATAAACTGTTCCTAATTCTCTAAATATCAGAAACATTTGGGACCAACAGTTGGCGTAGTGGCTATGTCGCTGGACTCCCATGTAGTCGATTGCTGTTCGAGTCCCAGCCCTGGAGGCTTAAACTCACACCAGGTGTGTGTGCATGTGTGCCCAAGATCCTGAGGGGAGAATGGAGGAGAAGGGATTGCAGCGTGGCTATCCCCCCTGGGGGGGGAGGGGGATGATTTCTCACTTTCTGTCTCTGCGTCTCTGTCTTTCTGGTGAGCGCATGCACCCTATAGCAAAAACCTCTCAAGAAAAAAAAAAAAGAAGAGAGAAAAAGAAAGAAAGAAACATTTTAGGGATTTTGTTTAAACTCAGGACCAGCAGATGGCATAATGATTACATCGCTCAACTACCATGTAATCAATAGCAGTTTGAGTCCTGCTCCCAGCAGCTTAAAACTCACAACAGGCGTTTGTGCGTGCATGCCCAAAATCTTGACAGGAGAATGGAAGAGAAGGGACTTCAGAGTGGCCACCCCCCCCGACCCCCCTTTTCTCCCAGTACCGGGGGTGATTTCTCACTTTCTGTCTCTCTGTCTCTCAGTGAGTGCATGCACCCTATAGAAAAAAATCTCTCTTAAAAAAATATTTTTTAGACTCTGGAGAGTTCAAAGGGTTGTGGTAAAAGTCAAGCCTAAAAACGACTTACAACATGAATATCTGTTTGGAAAAACTGGAGTTTTAAATCCTTCACAGTCGTCAAACATTTTAATACAGTTTAAAAACGTGAACTACAATACAAATATTTTTCCCTCCAGATTGAAAAGCCAGGAAAAAAGTTAACAAACAGCTTAGAAACCTTATCCTTATAAATAAAGCAAAAATAGAATATTTAAAATGCCAGGTTTTCAATTCTTAAAGTTAAATGTAGCTAATAACTTTTCTTATATAATTTAGAGTAAATGTTTCATGGAGGTCCTTAGCATATACCTGACTGTCTTTTCGAGGGATTAATATAAATGAAGGTGGGGACAGCAGATGGCATAGTGGTTAAGGATGCTGGACTCCCACATGGCTGACCACGGTTCAAGTCCCAGACCTGGTAGCTTGCTTTCTCACTCTTTCTCTCTCTTTGTCCCTCTCGGGTTAAATAAATAAATAAATAAATAAATAAAGTAAAATAATTATTTAAAAAATACAAACATGAAGGTAAATTCAGTCCTCATTTAGCACTTAGTAACTGCATTTCTCTCCTATCTATCAGATGATGATTGATGAAGCTGTCAGTAGCGATCACTTTTGCTTTAGACACAACACAACTGCCATTCTAGATTGAAGTTAAACCAGAATATTTACAGCAATTAGTTTTTCTAAATTCCCTGAATCAATTCCTTAGTAACAATTCCTCCATGATCTTTTCAATCTATAATGAACTAGGGACACTGAAGGAAAAAAGACTAGTGCTCTGTTTTTCCTATGCCAGTATCCCTTATTGATGTATTTTTGGAAGCACTAAAAGCTTAATTTAAAACCCTTTGATAACAAATGAAAGCAGCAACTCACAAGTAACGTGGATGCAAATGGAAAACATTTGGAAAATGGCATGCTCTGACTACTCCAGCAAACTTCTAAAAATCCTAGGGTCAAATTTTGTTAAGTCAGAATCATAAACACTTGAGGATAAAACGTAACTAAACTCCAAAACCACTCATAAAGATGTGGTAATACCCTTTTAAAAATGCAGATTTGTAATAAAAATCAAAAACAAAAGAACAAATTAGTTACTTTTTCTATAAATCACTTAATCAAGTATAAAAGGTATGAGATTCTAAGAGAAATCTATACTTTTTTCTGGGCTTTACTCTCTAGAGTACACAGGAACCTCCAATAATCATATGGTCCCTTTTTAATACTGAGAAAGAATATCTAGTTTCAATATCCAAAAAGTTCTATTTGTTTTGTTTTGTTTTAACTCCTTTGGCAACCAAATTCTAATTTGAACACATTAGATTATTCGAAGACTTTCTTTTTTTTTCTCCCTAAAATAATTATTTATTTAATTTTACTTATTCATTCATTTATTTTAATTTGACCAAAGAGAGAGAGAGAGGGAAAGTGAGAAAGCAAGCCGCCAGGTCCGGGACTCAAACCATGGTCAGCCATGTGAGAGTGTCCAGTGCCTTAATCACGAGGCCACCTGCTGCTCCCCTCGGAGACTTTCTTTACCAGACTTACGTGAATATTCACATGCTCCATTGTAGAAATATTAAATGTTTGATTATGTAATGGGTTGTAAGAAAAATCATGATGTATTTTTTTCTATGCAAAAACGCATCATGACTTGTCCGATGACCCAACAGTACCATCCCAGACCCTGGAGGAGAAGGGATATGTTATGTATGATATTTAACACCATATCACATTCTTAAAATCCTGAAATAAAATATCATTTGGCCTCCAAGGGTTTCAGATAAAGGATTCTGAAGCTATGTTTTCTATGTTATATCTATGTAGAAATGTATTGTCATTTTTGCCTTAACAAGGATTTTATGTCATAGTTTTATAATTTAATTTCTAAGACCAATGTAAAAAATTTTCAAATTATCTTCCCAAACTACGTTCTATAATTGCCTAATGTATGGAAAGTATACATTGACATTCACACTAAATCTATGCACATAAAAAATGAATCTGCGTTAATAGAATACTAACATGCCATGTCAACAAACGAATTAACAAGGTTGACACTAAGTTTATACAATAAAAAGTGTTTATCTGAGTCAATTTCTCCAGTAGCTAGTAAATGAACCCTTATAAAAAGAGATAGTAGCAGTAAAAGTACTTTTAAAAATCAAGTCGCTTGTATTTAAATGGTAATAAAAATTCCCTACCTAAATTACTTACCCCATTTCCTGTTTTACCAGCAACCATGCAGCATGCTGTAGGCAATTTAGTCACACCCAGAAAGAAGAGAAAGGGGGAAAATGTTCAGTGAAATTAAGTTCTCACATCATTACTGAAGTACTTAAGTATTCTGCTCATCAAACTCAGCTTCTTAGGAGAGGAGTTAGTGTACAGACACGTGGTGGGGATCTCAGTCTCACGTAAAATCAGAAATCAGGGAAGATCTCACTTTGCAGTATGGACTTGCTGTGGCCTAGGAATTCAACAGGGGTATCCCCTCCTCCCTACCGATGTCTATTTTACATTAGTAAGTTAGAAATGGTGGGGTTTTTTTGTTTTTTGTTTTTTTGTTTTGAGAGGTTTTTGCTATAGGGGGTGTGCACTTGCCAGACAGACAGAGAGAGACAGAAAGCGAGAAATCACCTCCCAGGGGGGATGACTACGCTGCAGTCCCTTCTCCTCCATTCTCCTCTCGGGATCTTGGGCACGCACGCACATGCGCCCAGGGTGAGTTTAAGCCACCGGGTCCGGGACTTGAACCATGGTAGACTACATGGGAGTCCAGTGATGTAGCCATTTCGCCATCTGCTGGTCCCTAGGAGTGGTTCTTAACATGGTTAGCTTACATTTTTTTTTTTTCGATTTCTTACTATTTCATGGGGGAAAGCACAAAGTGACTGAGCACATAGTCCCAAAAACATAGAATTGAAGGCTCCAGGTTTTTGTTTTTTTAACTGATGCTAACATTTTTAAAATTTTATCTGTTTTAAGTGTTTAGGAGTAAAATGTAGTGATGTCTGTAACTTACTGAAATACAACAAAAACTAGATGGATTGATGAGTGGATAATTGATGGCTCAATATATAATAAAGCAAATTAAAAAATAGTAACACTCATAGAATCTAAGTGGGTTATATGAGTTTTCACTGACAGTTCTTTCAATTTTCTATATGCTTGAAGATTTTCATAATAAAAAATGTTACAGCGGGACCAGCAGGTGGCATGGTGGTGAAGGCGCTGGACACTCCCACATAGCCAACCACAGTTCAAGACCTGGACCTGGTGGCTTGCTTTCTCGCTTTCCCTCTCTCTCTGTCTCTCTCTGTGTCTGTGTTTCTCTGGTCAAATTAAAATAAATAAATGAATGAATGAATAAATAAATAAAATTTAAAAAAATGTTACCGGGAAATGTCTGGGAAGGAAAGGATTAATAAAAACTGAAAATATTGGTAAAATGAAGACAGTAATATTAACAATATGGTGGTTATGAGAATTAAATGAAATTTGTGTAAAATGCTTTGCATAGTAAGTGTGCAACACAAAGATTTCTCAGTTTTCCATTAGATTCCCATAACTTTCACCTGAAAGAAATGGCATGCCATGTCCTGTCACAGAAGCATACATGTATAAGTTGATAAAGTATCACATGTCTACGCTTCTAGTGTTATGAAAATGTCCAGTCATGGGCTGGCTGCTATCGTGGTGGTTAGGGCCGCTGGATCCCAAATGGTGGACAGCGTGGTTCCAGTTCAGGACTCAGCAGCCTGAGAAACATCCGGGCACCTGTGCGTGCATGCCCAAAATCCCAAAAATGGGGAAAAATAGAGGAGAAGGGATCGTGGTGACTGCCCCTCCGCCCCTGTGGGTGTGTTCTCACTCTCTCTTTCCAGTAATTACATGTGCCCTCTGACAAATAAGAAAGAAAAAAAACGGCCAGTCACTTTCATTCACATCCACTTCAAGGCATGTCTTGATATATGTACACGCTGTGGTTTGTATGTGAAAACGTATCCTTCTAATAAACAGGACTTCCTCCTAATGACCAGCAGGGCACTAGTGCCGTCTGAAGACTAATATCATTCAGGAACAGGAGTGCATTAATTCATGCAGAATCAAATCTGAGCCAAGAAGAATACATTTATCATTAGCTAGACAAGAACCATTCCAAGTGCCTGAATGTCTCACTGGTAGCTTTTGATTGGCTAGTTTATTTATTCTGCTAGCTCAACCCAATACTATTTAGCTATTTAGAACTAGAAGGTCCCTTCCTACTTTCCCTCAAGCCCTATTTCCAAGTTTATGGGTATGGTATAATACACAAATTACTAGGTGTCATAAAACATGGCTTTAGGCTTTACTTAATTTCTGGGATTCAGTTTCCTAAAAGTATAATGAGAGAGTTGGACTAAGATGATTATATTTTAAACTTTCTGGATGGCTAAAGGATATTATTAGTAGACATTAGTTACTACACTGTTTTGTAATAAAGGCTAGTGAGATGTACAGGACCCGGAGAACATAGAGAAAAAAGAATAATGATCTCCTAAAGATGAAATCTTGTAGCCAATATTGTTCCTCCCTTCTTTCAGCCTCAGACTTTAAGAGATCGACATTTATTTTTTCATCTATACATGGATTTTTTTAATTAAGATTTATTTAATTTCATTCATTTATTTTTAAATTTTGCTGTAGGGCATGTGTACTCAACAGAGAGAGAGAAAGAGAGAGGGAAAGTGAGAAAGCAAGTTGCCAGGTCCAGGACCTGAACCATGGTTGGCCATGTGGGAATCTAGCACCTCAATTACCATGCCACCTGTTGGCCCCTATACAGGGATATTAATTCTTCCCATACAGAGATATCATGAGGATTTGATGAAATTATGCAAGTAGGATTCCTCGCATGTACTTCATAAATGGTCACTATTATCATTGTTGAATTGAAACCTTAACTATATTAACAAATAATACAATTCAGATTTATCCCTTAAAAGAGTTATAGGACATGGTCCCATTCCCTCATATCTCTAAACTGCTCTGCCATAGTAGATCTGAAATGTCCATCAATAAAATCTGAACTACAGAGAACTAGCTATCTCTTCCTTAAGAGACTTCAGGCTCTTCTGCCCCTTCTTAGTGATCTTACTGTCTTTTCTTTGGAGATAAACTCTGATCTCTACAGTCACTTCCAGGTGATGCCGTTAAGCCTGAAGTGTGTCCTGCCATCTTCTGATTGAAAAGTAGGGCAGAAATGAAAGGTTGTCAAGGGAACCCACATAACTATGTGTAACATGTGAAATTAAATCAAATGTCTTCTGTACCTACGACTTAGGAAGGAAAGGTTTTCCCTTCCCAATCCTCCGCAGGCTCCCTGCTCAAGCATGCCAGCGGGCTGGATAGAACTAATCACATAGCAGGGGCTGGAAGGCTGCATCCCACAGAAGTCAGTATTGCTCAATTATTCCATTTCTACCGCATGCTAATAATGCCCAGGACCGGCTTCTGCCAATGAAGAAGTACATTTCTCCCTTTCAGGTCACCAAGATGATTTTAATAAATATCCTATTCCTTAGTCATTGGAGAGAAAAAAAATCCATTCTCTAGAGTAAACAATTAAATTTTTCCTTCCCAACAGAACCAAATGGCATTAAAGTTGTGTAGTTTAATCAAATTTGATACCAGAGGCAGTATGTCACCTCCTGAAAACTCAGGAACTACATGATTTAATCCTTGATTTCTCTATGGCTTTATTTGACAATTCTAGGCAAGTCCTAAGTGGAGCAGCTGAATAACTGCTAGAGTACTTGTGTAACACGCACACGCATGCACACATACACACACACACACACACACACACACACACACTTCACAAACCAGACAGTCTGTGCTGGGAATGGTTTTTGAGTCTAGCGTTCTGAGCTAGAGGTTCATTTAGTACTATAAAACTAGGTGGCAGTGGGACCAGCAGTTGGCATAATGGCTATGTCGCTGGACTCCCACGTAGTTGACCGTGGTTCGAGTCCCGGACCCGGTGGCTTAAACTCACGCCGGGCATGTGTGCTTGCGTGCCCAAGATCCCAAGAGGAGAATGTAGGAGAAGGGATTGCGGCGTGGCCATCCCCCCTGGGGGGTGATTTCCTGCATTCTGTCTCTCTGTCTCTGTCTGTCTGGCCAGCGCACGCGCCCTATAGCAAAAACCTCTCAAAAAAAAAAAAAAAAAAAACAACTAGGTGGCAGTGGGACCAGGGATTGAAGTTGATTCAAGCAGAGGTGGCAGGAAGGACAGAAAATGAGGGAAGCATTAAAAATGGCATGTGAGGGAACTACAAGTTCACGAGGTTGGTTCTTAGGTATATATACGTGTGCATAGATGGGGGTAGGCATTCAATGGTTAGAGAGAAAATTGAAAAAGTCAGGTTTTGAAGCTCCGAACTAGATCGCATACCCAAAGTCTAAAGCCATAACATGAGAAGTGCCACATTTATATATATATATATATATATATATATATATATATATATATATATAAATGGCAGCACAGAAAAGGAATATTTGACCTTTGAATCTTCTATAACTCATTAAATCACAATGTAACCATCATTTTTTTCTCACTGTTGTTTTTCTTGTGTGATAGTTTAAGAGAAAAATAAAATATTTTTGTATGAGAATATTTCTTTATAACACGTAAATATTATAGTATTATAATAATAATATGAGAAATATAGTATGAGAAAGTCACAAGTTCCAGAGAAAGGAGGAATTTACCTGGCCCACTTTGTTTGTTTGTTTGTTTGTTTGTTTGTTTTTGCCTGTATGGCTCTCACAAACAACTGAGTCTAATTCCTAGCAGAGGGAAACAAACACCAGGCCAAAAGCAGGCTCTGCTTCTACACATTGGGTGGTGACCTGCAAAGTAGCTTGTCTCTATGGGCCTTGGTTTCTCATCCATAAGATAAAAAGGATTTGATATTTCATTATTTTGGAAGTACTTCCTAAATGATGAGATCTTTACTGAGAATGCAGAGATGCAAGATCAATCTCCGCCCATAAGCAAAACTGTGAATTAAGAGAGTAAAAAGGAAAAATAATAATAAACATTCGTAGTACATTCATAATTAATGAAAATCATTAAAATACAGAGTGGCAAAGGTATTGAAGGGGTATTTGTCAAAGGGATATGTAAACAATACTGACTTCAATCTTGCAGGAGAAGTGACACGTAGTCTGGGCTTTGAAAAATCAGTTACCTAGAATTAACTTGGTCAAGACACAGAAAAGTGAGGAGGTTCCAAAGAGAGGAACCCCTGAGGCGGAAAGGCCAGGGAGCATTCAGAAAGTCCCTGGAACCATAGTCAGTGGTCTCGAAGCACTGAGAATGCGTGGATAGACAGTGAAAAGGAAGATGCTAGACCAAGATCCTAGAACTCTCGTGCCCATACTAAGGAATTCAGATTTAGCTTAAGACAGTGTGATGCTACAAAAGCATTCTAAACAATAGAGAGAGATGACTGTATTTGTCTTCAGGAATGCTCACTCTGGTTGCAATGTGAATTAGAGGAAGAAGATGGGAACTAAAGAAAACAAATGTATTTGGCCAGCTAAGGCAGCAGTTCAAGCAAGAAATAACATTACGGCAGTGCTGGTGAGAATGAAGAAGAGTAGGAGGGCCACTTTGAGAGATAATGAGGACATGGATTGGCAGGACTTGGTGACTGGCAGTGATGCAGGGGTTTCTAAATTACCACCGATGCCCTTCAATTTTTATTCATTCATTTATTTATTCATTCATTCATGCACTCATGCATTCCATAAATGAGAGGGGCAGAGAGAGAGTTATAGAGACAACACCCTCAACAGAGTCTTGACATTGCGATGGAACCCTTCATCATAGGCATGTGTGCCCAGAGTACGCAGAGAGCTCTCTGGAATGAACTCAGAACCTTCCCATTTGTGTCAGCCTCACAGAGCATCACATTTTATTGCTACAAATGCCTTTTAAACTCTAATGTCTTTTGAATCCTACACATCAAAGATGAAAATATAGGCATGTACCAGTAAGGAAAGGACAATGGTGTGTGGACAGCTGGAAGCATCAGCAGTACCCCTGCTGTCAGTTCTTTTCCTGCAAAACAGACATATCCATGCACAATTTATGTATTTTTCTTGCACACAAATAGCCAGTTGGGAACTGGCTGCAATGAGGAAGTTAATAACAAGAGACACCTTCCTTCTTCCCATTCAAGGCAACTGCCTAAGAGTCTCTTCTCTCTACTCCTCGGCCTGCTGTAATCTTTGACTTCTGCCTCTCAGGGCCTGCTCCTAACCTGTATCTCAGGCATGATGACAGAAAGAAGAAGGTAAGAGAGAAAGGGAGAATATTCTTCTATAACCACTGCTTGACTCGACCACTTAGATGAGGGGAAGACCCCTCCACCAACATCTCTTCATCCCCGGCCCTCCCCACCGCAGTCCCACTCTCTTCTTTTCCCCAGAGTCTCCGGCATCAGATCTGTGATGAAATGACTGTTAAAGATGGCATCTGGGGGTCTCTTCTAAGGAAAAACCTCGTGTCAGCCATGTTTAAAAGTCCACCCAAATCCTGTTTCCTTAAACAGTTGAGGAAAAAAATATGAAGTGAGACATGAAGACATCTTTTACATACTCTGGATTTTACTGCTACATTGTCAATAAATGTTGAACATTTTCTCTTCAGAAAAGGCAAGAGAAGAGAAGCAAGGACAGATATTTGGGACCACAAGGACCACATTAAGTTGCACAACTCTATTAACCTGGTTCCCAAAATTACTATTTCTATGTTGTGAGTTTTAAGAATAATTTTCATTGCATTCTCCAACACTGTAGGTGCTGGTGTTTGCTTAGCTCTGAAGGATTTGACTGGAAATAATCAAAAGAAGAAATCCTTTTTTAAAAATAATTATTTTATTTAACTTTATTAATTATTATTATCATTATTATTATTTTCAGTTTGATGAGAAAGTGAGAAAGCAAGCCACCCAGTTCAGGACTTGAACTGTGGTCAGTCATGTGGGAGTCTGGTGCCTTTAACCACCATGCCACCTGCTGGCCCCAAAAGAAGAAATTCTATCAGTGGGGTGGGAGTGAAAGGAAGGAAGGAGAATCAAGAAAGACAGAATAAATGCAAAGAATTCAAGACTCTGGGATAGGAAAGATGAATAAAGACAGATCTGGCTCAGTCTGGTCCTTTAATGTGATGTGATAATGACAGATAACTTGGCAACTGAATTTCAGGTAACTCTAGAGTTAATAACATCAGTGAAGCAAAGACATCTCAATAAACATCTGTTGGCAACCAACCAGGTGTGGCTGACATGTGCAAATGTATTTCCTCTTCAACTTTGATTTTTAGAGAACTAGCCTTCTTGCTAGTTGCCAGGGCTTTGTTCAGTGAAGCCTCAGTCTAGGGAAACCTCTGAATTTCTGTCTTGGGCATAATACAGGTCTCAGAAATCCAGTGCAACCATCAGAGGATAAAGCTAGCTGCTGTGGTTTGAATGTGTTGCTCAAAAATTCATGTGTGGAGATTTGGTGCCTACTGCTACAGTGGTAAAAGGCATAAACTTGGACCAGCAGGTAGCATGGTGGTTAAGGTGCTGGATTCCACATGGCCCACTCTATAGTTCGAGCTAGATTTTTATATCCGCCTCTACCTTCAACCTGCGGCGATAGTACACAACCTAGAGCCTTGCAAAACTCCAATGTGCGCTCTTGAAAGAATGAAAATGAGAAAGCAAATACTTTGGGGGCCAGCAAGAAGCATGGAGGTTAAGGCGACTGGATCCCATAGGGTTAATTCCACAGTCTGAGTCCTGGATCCAGTCGTTTGAAATGCATGCGTGGCACATGTGCATGCATGCCTCAAATCCTGGAGGTGAACGGAAGAGAAGCGACTGTGGAGTGCCATCACCTCTGGGAGGTGATTTCTCATTCTCCCTCTCTCCCTCTCTTTCTCGCGGTCTCTCTCTAGAAAACACACACTCCCTATAGCAAAAATGAAAACAAAGAAAACAAAACACTTTTGACCCTATAAATCCTTTGCAAGGAATCCGAGGGGTTCCAAGACCACATTATGAGAACTACTGATCTAGATGAAGCAGACAATGTTGAATAATAACAAAATAATAAGTTATTTTAATCATTAAATTAATATTAAATACTAATAATACTAAATTAATGTTAAGTATTAAGAACATTAAATTAATCATGAATTTTAATTAGACTCAAGAAGAGAGAAAAGCATAGATCAGTAACTTTCAATAGTATAAATTTTAAATAGTTTTATAAGTAAATTCTACCCAAACTTCAGGAAACAGAAATAGATTATTAAATTTTCTCAGCATAAAGAGATAGAAAGTCGTACAATTTATTCCACAAGGCTAACATAATCTAATACATTATGTCATTGCAAAATACCCTAAATAAAATATTAAGTCAAATTTTATTTCAAATAAAACGAGACTGAAAAAGGTTTTTTTCAGGAGAAACAACGAAAGTTCAAGATGAGAAAAGCATCAGGGACGGGGAAACGATTAATTTACTTGACTACAATATAGTTAAAAAGGAAAATTATAGGGCCAGTAGGTGGTGTGGTGGTTAAGGCACTGGACTCTCACCTGGCTGACTGTGGTTCAAGTCCTGGACCTGATGCCTTACTTTCTCACTTCTCTCTTTCTCTCTCTCTCTCTAGTAAAATAAAATAATAATAATAATTGGGGCCAGCAGTTAGTGTAATGGCTATGTCGCTGGACTCCCATGTAGTTGACCGTGGTTCGTGTCCCAGACCCGGTGGCTTAAAACTCACGCCGGGTGCGTGTACATGTGTGCCCAAGATCCCGAGAGGAGAATGGAGGAGAAGGGATTGCGGCGTGGCCATCCCCCATGGGGGGTGATTTCTCGCTTTCTGTCTATCTATCTCTGTCTGTCTGGCGAGCACACACGCCCTATAGCAAAAAAAGAATAATAATAAATAATAATAATAATAAACAAAATTAAATAAATCTTTTAAAAGAGAAAAATTATTACAAATACTCATTTCTAATAAAAAAACATGTTAAACTCAGATTAGAAGCAAATTTTCTTAAATAGAAAATGGGTATCTGCTATGGTTTGAGTGCTATGCCCCTGTGAAACTTATGCTGTGATTTGACTCTCAGTTGGGCAGTGTTGAGAGGTGGGAGGCGTTTGGGACATGGCAGTAGAACAAAGGGGTAGAACCTCATGAATAATTCTCTCTTTTTGAGAGAGAGATTTTTGCCATAGGGTGCGTGTACTCGCCGGAGACACAGAAGGTGAGAAATCACCCCAGAGGATGGATGGCCACACCACAGTCTCTTTTCCTCCACTTTCCTCTCAAGATTTTTGGGCACACTGGGGCCAGCAGGTGGTGTGGTGGTTAGAGGCACTGGACTTCCACATGGCTGACAGTGGTTTGAGTCCTGGACCTGGTGGCTTCCTTTCTCACTTTTTCTCTCTCTCTTTCCCTTTCTGGTCAAATTAAAATACATAAATAAAGTTAAATAAAACATTCTTTTAAAAAAGAAAAAGATTTTTGGGCACACATGCATAAGTGCCTGGCCTTTGTGTCAAGCTGCCAGATCTTGGACTTGAACCACGGTCGATTACATGGGAGTCCGGTGCCTTAGCCACTATGCCACCTTCTGGTCCTACCTCATGAATAATTAATGTTCCAGGGAGGGAGAGAGTTTTCATTAGAGTAGGTTGTTATAAAACCAAGTTGGAGGGCTGGCAGGGGGCGTTGTGGTTGATGTGTTCGACTCCCACATGGCCGACCACAGTCCAAGTCCTTTCTCTCTCTCTCTCTCTCTCTTTCTCTCTCTCTGGTCAAATTAAAATAATAATACTAAATAAAGTTAAACAGATCATTCTTTCTCCTTTTTTTTGGAGAGGTTTTTGCTATAGAGCACATGAAAGACAGAGAGAGAGAGACAGAAAGTGAGAAATCACCCCCAAGGGGGGATGGCCACACACAATCCCTTCTCCTCCATTCTCCTCTCGGGATCTTGGGCACGCACGCACATGTGCCCAGCATGAGTTTAAGCCACCGGGTCTGGGACTCAAACTGCGGTTGACTACATGGGAGTCCAGCAATATAGCCATTATGCCATTTGCTGCTCCCTAGAATGGCTTTAATATAAAAGAATGAGAATATCAAATACTGTGAAGCAAGAATTTAAAGTTGGGACCAGCAGACAGGATAATGGTTACGTCACTGAACTCCCACGTAGTCAACTGCGGTTCGAGGCCTGGAACCAGCAGCGTAAAACTCATGCTGGGCAAGTGTGTGTGCATATCCAAAATCCCAAGAGAATAGAGAAGAAGGGATTGCAGCATGGCCATCTTCCCAGGGGATGATTTCCTCACTTCCTGTCTCTGTCTTTCCAGCAACTGTATGTGCCCTATAGCAAAAATCTCTCTTAAAAAAAAATGAATTTAAAGTTATGCAATGCTCACATACTGCATACTGCTTGTGGAATAGAAACTTAAACAGGTAAAGCCACTTGCGAAAACTGGCAGTTTCTCATAAGGTTAAACGAATACTTATCATATGGCCTAGACATTCCACTCCGAGGCATTTACCCAAGAAAAATGAAAAATGAAAGAATTGTACGCAGAAGTTCATATCAACTTTACTCCTAATAGCCGCAAACCAGGATAACCCAGAGGTCTATCGGTTAGTGAATGGATAATCTGGGCTATATCACAAGATGGAACTCTACTTAGCAATAAAAAGGAATTAATTACTGATACACACAACAACACAGATGGATCTCAAAATCATTACGCTGTGTAAAGTATGTCAGGCAAAAAAAAAAAAAAACATGTAATGTATAATTCCATTTCTAATTTTAAATGTAAACTAATCTGTAATGACTAAAAACTAATCAACCATTGGCTGGGGCTGAAAGTAGAAGGATGACAAGAGGCAGAAGAAAACTTTGGAAATGATGAGCGAGTTCTGAAATCTCGATTGTGATGACAGTTACTTGGGTATATGCTTATGTCGAAAGTCAGTGAACTGTATCCTTTACATGGGTGCAGTGTAGTGCTCATAATTGTAACTGTTCAAGTTAAAACACACACACATACAATGAGAGAGTAAAATTAGAGATTCCCATTAGGAAGAGTCAGGGATGATGTGAAATAACTGCAACTCTTGCACAATGCTGATAGGAAGGTGACTGGTATAATCACTCTGGAAAACAGTTTGGCAGAACTGTTAGCTGAAGTATACTCTCATGATTCAGCAGTCTCACTCACAGGCACAGACCTCAGATAAACTCCTGCACACGTGCATGGGAATACAGCTATAAGAATGTCTATAGTTTTGCTGTTGAAAGCCGCCAGAAACTAGGGGTCAGCAGTTAGTGTAATGGCTATGTCACTGGACTTCCATGTAGTCAACCACGGTTTGTGTCCCGGACCCGGTGGCTTAAAACTCATGCCGGGCGCCTGTGCATTCATGCCCAAGATCCCGAGAGGAGAACGGAGGAGAAGGGATTGCGGCATGGCCATCCCCCCCTGGGGGGTGATTTCTTGCTTTCTGTCTCTCTGTCTCTCTCTGTCTGTCTGGTGAGCGCACGTGTGCTATAGCAAAAACCTCTCAAAAAAAAAAAAAAAAGAAGCCGCCAGAAACTAGAAATGACCTTAATGCCCATTAACAGCAATGTGCACACATGCAGTATGTTCATACAACCAAATACCATACACAAGGAAAACCATACTACGACTCCAATGGCAATTGGATGAATCTCTTAAAACTAATGTGAAATGAAAGAAACCAGGCCCCCCCCAAAATGTATATTATGGTTCCATTTTAAAATAAAGTTCAAATCAGTCTGCCAAGACTTTAAGGAGTAAAAACAATGGTTACCTAAGAGAAGGAAGATAACTGTTAATGGGCAGATAAACAAAACCCTAATTACAAAGGCAATTACTTGGACTGGTCCCATTTCCTAGTGATTATAGGTGCTGGATCCCAAATGCCAACTGTGGTTTAAATCCCAGCCCTGACAACTTGAAACATGTCTGGCGTGGGCACATGTGTGCCCAAAGTCTCAACAGGATGGAGAGATGGAGGAGGGACTGCAGGACAGCCATGCCTCACTGTGGGGCTGCTTTGTTCTTCTCCCTCCCTCTCGCTCTCCCTGTCCCTCTCTCTTTCTTCAGCCAGTGTAAACACTCCCTGGCAATTAAAAAAACAAAAAAGGCAATTAAAATGTGAGAAATATGAAGGACTAAATAAGCTAGACTTTACCTAAGATATCCAAAAAGCTAACCAAGAGACATACTGCATCATAAGCCTAGGGGAAAAAAAGTCTGTGTGCTAATGGGATATTGTTTTTCTGAATACTCGCTCTGATTCATTACACTATACGTAATGCGTGTGATTAAAAGCGCTTCAGGCCCAGCTATAGTGATGCTGCAGTAGAGCAATGCTCTGCAATGCTGGAAGCCATACAGAAGACAGGGGTTCAATTCTCCAGTTCACCTGTACTCATCACAGGTACATATGTCAGAGATCCTGGATAGCTAGGAAAGGCTGTGCAGCGGGGAGATTATGGGATGAGACCCTGTTAAGGGTGCTTGTTTTTTTCTCAGAAGGAAGAAAGGGAAAAAGAAAGGAAGGAGGGAGATTTAAAAAAAAAGAAAAAAGAAAAAAAAAACACGACTCTTCAGAATGCTCAATATGGTGAATCTTTTTCTTTTTTTTTTAAGAATTATTTTATTTAACTTCATTTATTTATTTTTAATTAGACCAGAGAGGTACAGGGTGGGGGCAGGGGTGGACGAAAAAGCAAGCCACCAGGTGCTAGACTTGAACCATGCTCGACCATGTGGGAGTCCAGCACCCTTAACCACCATGCCAGCCGCTGGCCCCACATAAATATTTTGAAATATTAATTTTACATCTATGTCTGGTTACTGACTTATCAGTGGAGCTTGAGTGCACATGTCCACTTCCTTGATAGGTAGAATATTTTTGTGATACTTTCAGAAATATGAAAATCTCACTAAAATGATCTTCTCTTGGTCTCTAATATAAATTTCTAGTGATAATATCAAATAAGTATCAGACAATCAATACACTATGTAACACCCCAACTTAAAAGAAAATTTGATCCTGTATATGAGCTGAATTCTGAAGAGAAATCTTTTTATATTGTGATTCTTAACATAAAAATAAAGGACTATCTTCGTTGACATCATTGCCTCTATTTCATTTCCTTTTGTATACTTCACGAGCAAATTTAAATTAAATACATTTTACCCCCCCAAGTTAGTTTCCCTCCTGTTACCTCTGCCCACTACTCACAGTAACATTAGAACGACCATTCCAGAGGTACTGAGAGCCCCCCAGAAAAAACAATCACAGGTTTCAATAATACTCCAAACTTTAACAGTTACTTATATAAATAGCTTATAAATTATAATTTAATGAAAATGATGTCTCTTTGATATGTGTACATGTACATGTTTTATATGTTACACTCGCCATATATATATATATATATAATCTTTTTTTATTTGCAGAGACAGAGAGAGAGAGAGAAAGCACACCCCAAAAGGGCGTGGCCCCCGCCACCATTCCTTCTCCACTTCTCCATCCTCTCAGGATCTGGGGCACCTATGCTGACACACCCAGTGTACTTTTCCAGCTGCCAGTGCCGTGATTGAAAGCACTCAGTGATCATGTGGGATCCGGCTCCCCTAACCACCAGGCCACAGGGCCAACTCCAGATGTAAAATTCTTGTAATAAAAAATTTTCTGCCAGGGAGCCAGACAGTAGCATGGTGCTTAAGGCAGCTAGATTCCACATGGTCACTTGTGTAGTTCAGGTTATAGACAGGAGACTCAAAAAACACACCAAGTACATGTGTATTCATTCCCCAAATCCTGAGAGAACAGAAGAGAAGGGATTACAATAGGACTCTCCCCTGTGAGGGTGCTTTCTCTCTCTCTCTTTTTTTTTTTTTTTAGAGGTTTTTGCTATAGGGCGCGTGCGCTTGCCAGAAAGACAGAGAGAGACAGAGAGACAGAAAGTGAGAAATCACCCCCCAGGGGGGATGGCCACGCTGCAATCCCTTCTCCTCCATTCTCCTCTCGGGATCTTGAGCAAGCACGCACACGCGCCCGACCTAAGTTTAAGCCACCGGGTCCAGGACTCAAACTGCGGTTGACTACATGGGAGTCTAGCAACATAGCCATTACGCTAACTGCTGGTCCCTGTGAGGGTGCTTTCTCACTCCTCCCCCATCCCCTCTGTCTCTTTCCAGCAAGGACACACAGGAGCCCTATAGCAAAACTTAAAAAAAAAAAAAAAAAAAAAAAAAAAGACTCTGCTAGAACCTTCTGAGCATTCTTGCTGTGGAAAGGAGACTGCCATACACCCGATGACCTCTGCCCCACTCATTATTACACCAAAAGCCACTAGCAGTATAAAGGAGGCAGCACTGAGAAACAGAAATCCAATGTTTACCTGAAGTCTTTTATGTCAGTTTTATATATTATGAGAGTGCCCAAATTGGTTGAAAATATTTATCATGTTAAAAAAAAATTGGACAACTTTTCATAATAAAAATAATGATGAGAAAGACACTCAGTTTTTTCCTTAGAAGAAACTTCCCAGCTAAACATTTCCACTCACGTGGGCTCTTGAACAGGATCTATTTTAGAAAATAAATACCACTAGTATTAATCCTGTATTAATATCAGTGAGGAAAAACGGATTCGAGAGATTTGTAAAAATAACTTTCAATATTTTAAGCAGCACGATCTAATTTTAAAAAGAAGAAGCAGGAGCAGCTGCAGCACTGTGACTAATGAACACTTACAAACCTGACCTTAAACTCCTCTGCTGATCCTTCCTTTTACTTAAAGGGAAGAAAGTATTACTATGACTATTTCTTTTAATTATTTATTTATTTTATTTATTGTTATTATTATTGTTGTTGTTTTTGTTGTTATTTTAAATTTGCTATCATGCACATGCACTCACCAGAGAGAGACAAAGAGAGAGAGAGAGAGGGGAAGTGAGGAAACAAGCCACCAGGTCCAAGACTGAAACCATTATCAAACACTTAGGAATCCAGCACCTTCACCATATCACCTGCCAGCCCTGTAACTATTTCTTTTTCTTTTTCTTTCTTTCCTTTTTTCCAGTTTTTGCTATAGGGCATGTGCACTCACCAGAAAGAGACAGAGACAGTGAGAGAGGAAGAGAGAGAAAGGAAAGGTGAGAAATCTCAGTGTTTATTCCAGTCATTTGGTAACAAAACTGGAACAAAAATGTAGTATGAAAGTGGTAAAATTGGAATTTTATTTCTAGTTATTGATTTAGAAAATCACAAAATAAACTGATATTAAAGTATAACTTTTGTTAAACTATTACAAGAGCTCTCTTCCATATTTTTACCAAGGATCCTTACCCTAACTCTGAAGATATTGTGCCATTAAGAGAAAAAAAATACCAGTAATGGTCAAAACCTAGGCTTACTCCCTCCTATAAACACAGACATAACAATGACCCACCTATGAAATCTGACCAAATCCCATTGTAGACAGAATGTCATAGCAATAATTAAAAGCATAAACTCGGGGGGGGGGGGGGGGGGGCGGCAGGTGGCATGGTGGTTAAGGTCGCTGAACTCCCACATGGCCAATCACAGTTCGAGTCCCAGACCTGGTGGCTTGCTTTCTCATTTTCCCTTTCTCTCTCTCACTCTGTCCCTCTCTGGTCAAATTAAAATAAATAAATAAACAAATAAATAAAGTAATAAATAAAGTAATTCTAGAAAAGAAAAAAAAAACATAAACTCTGGAGTTGGAAGGTGAATTCAAATCCTGGCTCTGCTAGTTGCCAGTAATGTGATCTTGAACTTCAATTTCATCATCTGTAACATGAGGATAATAACACCACCCCACTTCAAAGGGTTACAACAATTAAATGAGAGCCCATATTGTCATGCAAATACTTAGTAAGTCTCGGTTGGCTTCTCGGTGGTTTGCTTTCCTAAGAAAAGGGTTTTATTTTGCTGCTCCTAAAAGGGAAGTATACATTGTAGTTATATGTGGCTTTTTAGCATATAAACTATCACTTTAAATACCTATAAAGTGGCCAGCAGGTGGTGTGGTGGCTAAGGTCCTGGACTCCCATGTGGCCAACTTTGGTTCAAGTCCCAGACCTGGTGACTTGCTTTCTTTTTTCCCTTTCTCTCTCTCTGGTCAAAATAGAAAATAATTATGCTAACAGCAGTTAGCTTAATGGCTATGTCACTGAATTCCCATGTAGTTGACCACGTTCGAGTCCCAGACCCGGTGGCTTAAACTCATGCCGCGTGTGCATGCGTGCCCAAGATCCTGAGGAGAATTGAGGAGAAGGGACCGTGGCATGGCCATCCACCCTGGAGAGTGATTTCTCGCTTTCGTCTCTCTGTCTCTCTCTCTCTTTCTGGCGAGCGCACGCGCCCTGTAGCAAAAATATCTCCCCCCACAAAAAATAAATAATAATGATAATAATAAATGAAATAAATAATTCTAAAAATAAATAACTATAAATATGTACACATACACATATATTTATTTTGCTATCGTCATTATGAATGGCCGAGCAGGTTAGAATTAGTAAGAATAATAATACATTGGTGACATCAGAAAAAAGGATAGTCGAGATGACTTCTCTATGCCACAAGAAAAACTCAAATCTGAAATAGTCAGAGTCTAAATTAGAAGTTCCTTTTTTCTGAAACGTAGACTACTAGGTCACAAAGCCCTAAAAATTAATGGAAAAAAAAAAAAAAACCTTGATAATAGAAATATTTCCATGGTTGGTGAGTAGCAATGTGCTAATACGTTGCATTTAATGCAGAAATAGTTTTAAGAATAAAAATTTGCTTCACCTTGTATTCTTTTAATTCTGTTCATTAAAACAATTATTTTTAAAGAATTATTTATTTTATTTATCATTATTATTATTATTTAATTTGACTAGAGAGAGACAGCGAAGGGGAGCGGAGGAGTGAGAAAACCAGCCGCCAGGTCAGGGACTTGAACCTCAGTCAGCCATGTGGGAGTCCAGCACCTTAACCACCACTATTTCCCAGCCCCATACTATCACTTCTTAACGTAAATTTTAAAGATGCCAAATGTGACAGTTCACAAGAATAAAACCATACAAATAAAAATAAGAAACATTCACTTTTTTTTTTTTTTTTTTGGAGAGATTTTCGTTATAGGGCGCATGCACTCACCAGACAGAGAGATACATAGAGACAGAAAGCGAGAAATCACCCTGGTCACGCCACAATCCCTTCTCCTCCATTCTCCTCTCAGGATCTTGGGCACGCACACACACGCGTCCGGCATGAGTTTTAAGCCACCGGGTCCGGGACACGAACCGCGGTCGACTATGTGGGAGTCCAGCGACATAGCCATTACGCCAACTGCTGGTTCCCAGAAACATTCACTTTTTAAGGCTACCTCACATTCTTAATGCACCATTCTCTCTCCCACACTGATGGATAAACCGCAGCCACATCTTTTCAGCCTTATTCTCCCGTCTTCTTTCACTTAGTTGGGTTCAGACCAACAAAAAGGCAAAGCTAGGAAGTAAACATATGTGCCTTTACGTACTTAAATATATGTCTGAATATCCTGCCAGCTGCACTCCTGAATCCAATATGCAGAACATTATTGTGCTGATGATTAAGATCAGCCTTGCTTCAAAGCCTGCTTGTCCATGGCATCCCATCCCCAATTCATTGCTCCTTGCTGCGTAATTCAGTGACCTCAGGAATTGGGTTATTCTGTTGTTGGGTTCCCCGTGCCTGCAGCTAAAAATGAATTATTAGAGCTCTCCAATACCTTCTTTCTGCCAACTGGATTTCTGACTGCCCACTTATCCAGATCCTTCACCCTATGCAGACCTTGACTAATTGCACATCATTCATCCTCTGTCCTTGGAACACAACCCAGTTGTGTGGTTAAGTAATGGGCTCCTGAACCTGCAACCGTATCTATAAGGACATTGGGAAAGTTATGACATATTTTTCTATGCAAAAATGTGTCATGACTTCTGACGACCTAGCAGCTCCATTTTCTCTTGCTGTAGTAGCTCTGCCTACATTCATTGTTCTCATGGTCTTCTGACCCCTACTTCCATTCATGAGTGTACAGCTTAAGGTAAGTAGTAAGAAAAGCTCATGTCCATGGAGCCAAGGTAGTTAGGTACACATAAGAACACAAGATGGGGGACCAGCAGATGGTGTAATGGGTACATTGCTGAACACCTATGTAGTCCACCGTGGTTCAAGTCCCAGACCTGGTGGCTTAAAACTCCCACCAGGCGCATATACACACATGCCCATGATCCTGAGGGGAGAATGGAGAAGAAGGGATTTTGGTGTGGCTATCCCCCCGGAGGGTTATTTCTCACTTTCTGCTTCTCTGTCTCTCTCTCTGTGTCCCCAGCAAGTACACATGCCCTATAGCAAAAATCTCTCTTAAAAAAAAAAATACAAGATGGAGGAGCCAGAAGGTGGTGCAGTGGTTAAGACGCTGGATCCCACACGGCCAACTCCACAGTTCAGGCTTGGACACAGCAGCTTAAAAAATACAGCTGGTATGTGTATTTGTGTGCCCCAAATCCTAAGAGGAGAATAAAGAAGTGATCCCAAGGATGGCTGCCACCCTCAGGAGTAATTTCTCACTTTCTCTCTCTGTCTCTCTGCAGGAAATGCACGTACCCTATAGCAAAAATCTAAAAACAAACAAATATAAGATGGAGACCAGCAGGTGGCATGGTGGTTAAGGTGCTGGATTCCCACATGCCAGACCAGCGGCTTGAAAAATCATGCTGGGTGCATGTGCATATGTGCCCAGTATCCCAAAAGGAGACCAGAAGAGAAGAAATTGTAGTGATTTCTCACTTTTCCTGTTTGTCTTTCTCTGGTGAGCACATGTGCCCTATGGCAAACATCCCCCCTCACCCCCCCAAAAAAATAAACAAGATGGAATCAGGCCCCTTAGTAAAGCAGTTAAGCTCTTTATACTGGAAGCTAAACCCCACATGGCTGACTGTGGTTCAAATCCCAGCCCTGGTGGCTTAAAAAACACTAGGCACATGTGTGTGCATTCTCAAAATCCTGATAGGAAGAAGAGATGGAGATTAAAGGACTGCGGCATGACCACACCTGCAGGGTACTTTTCCCTTCTCTGGTGAGCTCACATACTCTAGTAATTAAAAATTAAATAAATAAAAGAATGCAAGATGGAGCGTGTGTGTGTGTGAGTGTGTGTGTGTATGTATGTGCGTGTGTAGTTTTTTAAGGAGCATTAAACAAGGAGGCACAGGAATAAATGCAACACATTGGGTAAGTCATATAACTTCTATGAGCTCCAGAGTTTTCTTCAAACAAGGATGAGTGAGATGGTTAGTGAAGAGGCCTCAATCTAAAAATAATTACCCAAGCATATCTTACTTCCAACCCACAGATACTAAATATCTATTAAACTTACAGAGATTAAAGGCGATCTCCTTATACATAAAGGTTGGGAACTCCTGGAATCTTTTCCTTCCTTCCTTCCTTCCTTCCTTCCTTCCTTCCTTCCTTCCTTCCTTCCTTTCTTTCTTTCTTTCTTTCTTTCTTTCTTTCTTTTTTTTTAATTTGCTACAGGGAGAGAGAGAGACAGAGAGAAAGAGTAAGAAAGCACCCCTAAGAGGGGATGGCCACACCACAATCTCTTCTCCTCCTTTCTCCTCTCAGGATTTTGGGCACGCACATGTGCCTGGCATGTTTTCCAAGTTGCTGGGTCCAAGAATCAAACTGCTCATTCATTCAAGTGGGATCCCACAGCCTTAACACATGCGCCACCGGTTGGTCTGGGAACTCCTGGAGTCTTAATCTGTCATTTCCAATGGACATGAATGAGTTTACAGATGGGGTGGTGGCCTGCCAGGTGTCTGCCAAATCACAACCATATACACATTGTCTTTTTTTTTTTAGTAAGCGCCATACAAAGTTGGGGAACCCTATTGGAGACAATCACCAAAGTTCCCAGCAGATCTGTGAGTCTAATGGTGCAGACTTCCATACTCCAGTACTGTGCTCATAGGGGCAAGCTCCTGGAGTTACTTTTCATAGGGAAGAGGATTTGGATTTCAGCTTAGACATACTCATGTCCTGGGAAGAGTTTTAAAAGTATCAGTCTCTGCACCTACAATACAGCAAGGTTATTTTCCACCCCCCCAACCCACCCATGAAGAGCCTATTGAAAGATCCTTACAGGGCAGAGAGAGAAAGCTCTATAATTTTATATGTTTTACCTGCCTCATTCATCAATCTTGTAAAACAATATGTTGTGGATGAATGAGTCATTATATAATGAGTGTTTTAATCAACTAACCCAACCATTCACAGGGCTGTGAGTTAAGAAAATTTCTTAGTAAGCTCAGAAAAATCTGGTTGAATAAAGTAGAATTGGGGTTGGTCTTAACTGGTAGGTGAGAGAGAACAAATGATGCTTTAAAAAGGGTGCTTGCCATACAAAGTGAAAATTGAGGGGGCCAGCAGGTGGCATGGTGGTGAAGGGTGCTGGACTCCCACATGGCTGACCATAGATCAAGTCCCAGACTTGGCAGCTTGCTTTCTCACTTTCCATCTCTCTCTCTCTCTCTCTGACTCACTCACTCTGTCCCTATCTGGTCAAATTAAAATAAATAAATAATAAATAAATAAAGTTAGATAAGATAATTCTTTTTTTTTTTTTTTGAGAGGTTTTTGCTATAGGGCGCATGCGCTCGCTAGACAGAGAGAGAGACAGAAAGCGAGAAATCACCCCCCAGGGGGGATGGCCACGCTGCAGTCCCTTCTCCTCCATTCTCCTCTCGGGATCTTGGGCACGCACGCATATGCGCCCGGCGTGAGTTTAAGCCACCAGGTCCAGGACTCGAACCGCGGTCGACTACATGGGAGTCCAGCGACATAGCCATTACACTAATTGCGGGTCCCGATAAGATAATTCTTTGAAAAAAAAGAAAATCGAGACATCATGGAAAATGGACCAAAAGCAGGGGCCATCAGATGGCGCAGTGCTTGGGATGCTGGACTCCCATATGGCTGACCGTGGTTCCAGTCCCAGACCTGGAGGCTTTCTTTCTCATTTTCCTTTTCCTCTCTGTCTCTCTGTATCTCTCTGGTCAAATTAAATAATAATAATAACAATAATAATCACAAGTAAAATAAATAATTCTTTTTAAAAAAAGAAAGAAAGAAAGAAAATGGACCAAAATCAGAAAATACACATGCTAAATCAGATTGAAGACAGCCAGCCCAGGCCTGCTCACACAACATGAGACTGAATATGAGGCTCTCTATACTTGAAGTCAAAGCAATTTTGTCAAATTCTGTTCTATGGACTAAACGTAATTTGAGAAAACACTGTCTTTTAGAAAAAGTAAGCACAGAGGCCAGATCGTGGTGCAGGAGTAAAACACAACACTCTGTAAGGCTGGCGCCCATGGGAAGGTTCCTGGTTTGCCTCCAGACACTTCCCTGAGTACACTGGGCACTCACATGCTCATGACCCAGGACTAGCTGAATCTAGAGTGGATCATGGCATCAGCACCCTATTGGGGGGTGCTGTCTCTCTTTCTCTCTCTCATTCATGGAAGAAATAAACATAAAAATAGAAGAAGTATAGCAATCAACAACAGAAGGGAAATCACTAAAGCATCCAATGAAAGATTCTAGATGGGGGCCAGCAGGTGGCTTGGAGGTTAAGGCACTAGACACTCCCACATGGCTGACCACAGTTCAAGTCCCAGACCTGGTGACTTGCTTTTTCACTTTCTCTCTCTCTCTCTCTCTCTCTGTGTCTTTCTCTAGTCAAATTAAAATAAGTGCATGAATAAATAAAATTAAATATAAATAATTCTTTTAAAAAAGATTCTAGGTGGGCCAACCTCATGGCACAGCAATTAGGCACTGCAGAGGAAGCAGATCTCAAATAGCAGATCTCAGATGGCTGACCAGGGTTCAAATCTTCACTCTGCCAGCTTCATGCCAGATACACATGTGCCCAAGATCCCAATGGGACAGAAAATTGGAGGGAAAAAGATTACAGTGCGACTATGCCCTGTTAGGAGGGGTTCTCGCTCCCTCTCTCAAAGGAAAAAAAAAAAGAAAGAAAGAAAGATCCTAGAATTAATGGCTGAGAATTCAAGAGTCTTCCATAAGTCCTTGCAAATTTTTGAGTAATGTACATTTTTAGGACAAGAAAATTCATTGCTTTCTTCAGATTCTGAATGAGATAGTTGATGTCAAACTTGTTAAGAGTTTATATATTGGGACCAGCAGGTAGTGTAGTGATTAAAGCACTGGTCTCCCACTGACCAAGGTTCAAGTCCCAGACCTGGTGGTTTGAAAAATCATGCTGGGTGCATGTGTAGGCATGCCCAAAATCCCGAGAGGAGAACAGAGAATGGACTGTATTATGGCATTCCCCCAAGGGTTGAGTTCTCATTATCCCTCTCTCTGTCTCTCTCTCTGGCAAGTGCATGCACACTAAGGCAAAAAAAAATCTTAAAAAGAAAAAAAAAAAAAGAATTCATAGATTTAATAAAAACCCAAAGTCCACATGTCAAAATTTAAGAAAAGGCAATTTCTTAAATAAATATGCTACCACAGAGATGGTACTGCTTTTATTCTTAGCTACTTTTCTAGGGCTGTGTATAATTTATAGTACTTAGTGCAAAGCAAGGAGCTCTAAAGTACAATAAATGAAAGGAAAAATGACTTGACAAATAAAACTTCAACTACATCAAGTTGCATACTGAGAGGTAAGTGTTTGATATGACCAAAGTAGCATTTAAGCAGCAATATATCCATTTAAAGACAACAGATTGAGCAAACTGTTCTCACATACTACCGGCGAGGAGGGAGGATAAACCAAACTGATAGTACAATACTGCCATCTACTGGCTCTACCTAGTAATGATAACCTAAAAGAAAACAAAACTCCAAGGCATTTAACTTTTTAAAAATTATTATTAATTTAATTTTACTTATTCATTATTGCTATTTTGTTTGCTATAGTACACATACATCACCAGAGAGAAGCAGAGAGAGAGAGAAAGAGAGCTAAGAAGAAAGTAAGAAATCAAGCCATCAGGTCTGGGACTCGAACCATGGTCAGCCATGCAGGAGTCCAGCAGCTCAACTACCATGCCACCTGCCGGCCCACATTTAACTTTTACAAGACCTTAATAAATTACATTTCCCCCTAAACTCAATATTAGCTCCATATTAGCATAATTCTGAGACATTCATTCTGTAGTAGTTTCAGGGTGGCACTACAGTGTAGAAGTTTAGAAAAACTAGTCATCAGTATTAGATGTTTAAAAACCTACAATAAATTTTTTCTTCAAATTATTAACATATGGGATCTTGGACTTTGAAAGGCTTAACAAGAGCTCTCTCTAGTCTAACCAACTATATGGTGCACATTTTCCTTCTGTAATAGAAAACTTACTTTTTTTTTAAGAATGATTTATTTAATTAACATTAAGTAAATTTAATTAATATTAAATAAATAGCCATTACTATTAAATAAATATCCATTACTATTATTTTTTAAATTATTATTATTATTATTTTAGTTTGACCAGAGGGAGAGAAAGAGAGAGAGAGAAAGGGAGAAAGCAAGCTGCCAGGTTCGGGACTCAAACTGCGGTCGACAATGTGGGAGTCCAGAGCCTTTAACCATCACACCACCTGCTGGTCCTGAAAAGTTACCTCTAAAAACAGTCTATCCTCAGCATGTTTCCAAGGGCTGTGGCTGCTGGTGGCCACGGGTTCTCCAATGGCATGCGAGAGCAACATGGAGGGACTTTGAGAGCCCAGGTCACACCATACCTGCAGGTGCCACTCACCTTTCCTATAAACCCCACGGAAAAAAGAAAAAAAAAAAAAAAAAACAGTCTATCCTATTGTGGATAAATCATTATAGCTGAAATTATACCCCTCCTGATTCTATCCCTGTGGCAGTCCAATTTCTCTTTTATAAAGAAGTCCCTCAAATACTGAAGGAAAGCAAAATCATTCCAAATCATCTATTTCCAAATTGTATAACCAGTTATTTCAGACTGCGCAGTTGGCCATGGGGAAGCCAGCCTCCTTAACCACCATGCCACAGGCTGGCCCAGCAGTTGTCTTTTTAAACCCAAGTATAAGAATTTATGTCTATTCCTATTAAATTTCATTCAAAAATAATTCGATAGGAATTCATTTGTTAGATTGTCCCTATGCACAAGATCTTTTTGGATCTTCATTCTATTAACATCATTCTGCTAGAATCAGAGTCATGTGCAGTGCAGTGAGTCTTCCCATTGACACATCACCGAGAAAAATCATACACAGGACAGTCTGAAAAGAGTCCTGCAGTACATCAGAAATCTCCCTGAAGTTCAGAGATTCTCAAATTTCGATGTATACACAAATTGTCAAGGAGCTTCTACGCCCTACCGAGAGACTCTGATTTAGAAGGTCACAGACCAGGCCCTGCAATGTTTTCGACTCCTTCCCCCAGTGAGCTTCACGGGGTTGATCTGCAGACCACATTTGGAGAAACACTGTCCAGCTCGACACTAGGCTATGAGCAGCTCCTTTTGGCCAAGGCTACTCTGACACAACCCAGCCACTTATTTTCACGGCCTGCTCATATTTCCTGCTACTTTCAGGAAGTTTCCATGAGGAAGAAACCTGGTCAAACGACTTGCTGAATTCCAGTTATGTTGGTGCCACTGTATTTCCCTGCTCTACCAGTCCTGCTAACCCATAAAAGGAAGAAATAATGCAGGTCCGATTTGCTTTTAGCAAGCCTGTTCAGTGAGTTGACAATCAAGTCTTCCTTATGTCCACAGTTTACTTCTTTAGTTCCTAACCTAGAGTCTTGCCAGAGTTTTAGGGTCAAGCTCACCAGGTGGTAGTTAAGAGAACCAACTTTCTTCACCTTTGGAAGATTGGAACTGCCCTGTCTTTAGCCATTTGGAAAATCTATCTTTTAAGAGCTCTCAAAGATAATGGACAGCTGTAAGGTTTGTCCGAATCTATCCTGGAACGTAATTCAGTCAGGCCTGAACATTTGAACCCCTTTAGAGAAGCTTCACCATGTGAGAATTTCATTCTCTCTACCAATGATCATTCTGCCCCTTTCAGCTTGAAGATCATTTTCCTTGACAAAAAGGCAGAAGCAAAATAGGATTTTCAGAGTCCCGCTTTTTTATATCATCCATCAGCATTACACCATCAAGTTCCAAGTAGCAGCTCCATCCTTCTTTTCATCTTTTTCTTCTCTAAATGTAACTTTAAGTACTCCAAATCTTTCTTAGCAATTCTCGCAAGCTTCTAGTCATTAGTGACTTTAGTTTTCTGATTTTTTTTCTTATAGGTGTAAGCCTCCTTATATTTGCACTCGTTTTTCTTTTAAAGTTGTGCTATAGGGTGCACGCACTTGCGAGAGAGAGACAGAAAGTAAGAAAGCACCAGACGTGGAGAGTGAAAATGAGAAAGTACTCCTATGCCACAATCCCTTCTCCTCCGTTCTTCTCTCGGTATTTTTTATTATTATTATTATTATTATTATTATTATTATTATTATTTAGGAGAGGTTTTTGCTATAGGGCATGTATGCTCGCCAGCAAAACAGAGAGAGCCAGAGAGACAGAAGGTGAGAAATCACCCCCCCAGGGGGGATGGCCACGCCGCAATCCCTTCTCCTCCATTCTCTTCTCAGGATCTTGGGCAAGCACGCACACGCACCCGGCATAATTTTTAAGCCACCGGGTCTGGGACTTGAACCATGGTCGACTACATAGGAGTCCAGTGACATAGCTGGTCCCATTCAGACTTTAATTTAAGCCAAATTATTCCAACCAATAAATGAAAGTTTGAAAGTTTAGGGGGAAAAACACATCCCAATGAAGAAAAAGTGGAAGATCTTGTATTCTGTATCTCTGTTTCTCTCTATTGATATCAATATTTATACTTACATGTTTTCATATATTTGACTGTTATTTTGGAAAATTTCACAAAGAATGGCTAGCCTATTGAATTCCTGGGCACCTATTACCCAACTCCAACAGTTAACTTTTTTTTTTTTTTTTTCCAACCTGAGCTCAGTTTCAAAATAAATACAGGAAAAGTGAAGCCAAATTAGTGCAAATGGGGCCAGCCAGTGAGATGGTGGTTAAGGTAGCTGAATCCCACATGGCTGACCACACTAGGTATATGTGCATATGTGCCTAAAATACTGAGAAAAGAGGGACCAGCAGTTGGTGTAATGGCTATGTCACTGGACTCCCATGTAGTCAACCGTGGTTCGAGTCCCAAACCCAGTGGCCTAAACTCACTGGAACTCACTGATCTAAAAGTCTTTGGCAATGAAATTAAACTAGAGAAACCAAAAGGAAAAGACAATGAGAAAGATTAGATGCATAACACTTTTGGCCAAAAAATCTTCCCCACAAAGTTACTCAGGATGAATTAAAGAAGTATTTGAAGATGCTATGGAGATCAGAATAATCAGCAAAGATGGAAAAACTAAACAGATTGCTTATACTGAATTTAAGACAGAAGCTGATGCAGAGAAAACCTTTGAAGAAAAGCAGGGAACAAGATCGACGAGCAGTCCATTTCTTTATACTACACTGGAGAGAAAGGTCAAAATTAAGACTGTAGAGGTGGAAAGAATAGCACTTGGAGTGGTGAATCGAAAACTCTGGTTCTGAGCAGCCTCTCCTACAATGCGACCGAAGAAACACTTCAGGAAGTATTTGAGAAGGCAACTTTTATCAAAGTAACTCAGAGCCAAAATCTAAAGAGTATGCATTTATAGAATTTGCTTCATTTGAAGATGCTAAAGAAGCTTTAAATTCCTGTAATAAAAGGGAAATGGAAGGCAGAGCAATGAGGCTGGAGTTACAAGGACCCAGGGGATCACCTAACGCAAGAAGTCAGCCTTCCAAAGCTCTGTCAAAGGTCTGCCTGAGGATACCACCAAAGAGACATTAAGAGTCTTTCGACAGCTTTGTTCCTGCAAGGATGGATAGTCACTGATCAGGAAACAGGATCTTCCAAAGGGTTTGGTTTTGTCGACTTCAATAGTGACGAAGATGCCAAAGCTGCCAAGGAGGCCATGGAAGGTGGTGAAATTGATGGAAACAAAGTGTCCTTGAACTGCACCAAGCCTAAGGGTGAAAGTGGCTTCGGAGTTCGTGGTGGACGTACAGGAGGTTTGGAGTCCAAGGTGGAGGCAGAAGTGGATTTGGTGGCAGAGGCCGAGGAGGCTTTGGAGGGCAAGGTGGCTTCCGAGGAGGCAGAGGAGGAGGAGGAGGAGACCACAAGCCACAAGGAAAGAAGAACTTTGAATAGACTCTCTGTCTCTCTGTCTTCCCTCTTCCATTTGAAAGAAAGGACTCTGGGGTTTTTACTCTGTTACCTGCTCACTGACAGAGCCTTCTGAGGACATTCCCAGACAGTGTGCAGTCCTGTGGTCTACTTGGAAAGCCGTAGAAATAACGTTTCAAGGGAGATACTCTTGTTGGTTTTGACTGGATATTCATATAAACTTTAAAGAGATGCACAATAGAGCTAAGCCTTATCTGTAAGTTTTGAATTTATATTGTTTCATCCCATGTACAAAACCATTTCTTTCCTTACACACAGGGGTTTGGTTTTGTTTTGCTTGTTTGTTTGTTTTTGTGTTGGGGAATTGAAAAAGAAAGCAGAATGTTTTACCATGATTTTTGCTTCGATGACTTTAGGACAAATTTTAAAAAGTCCTAGACTCTGAAATAAAATTTTTTTAAAGTGATGAAAGATGTCATGTGCTAGTAATGCTTTGGGATTCTTAGGGAAAAGACAATTCATAAATATAAATCAATATGTTCAGAAGCCATGGATATAATTTGAGACTGCAGAAGTTTTTCACTGTATCTCACTTAACAGTGTTAACAAAGATACTCTTATGGCTTTTTTGGGGTCATTTTTGACACTGTTATTTTCACTTAACAAAGAAAAAGTTAAAATAAGCATGAGGTTATTTCTCTCCCTTTTATTATTTACTAAAAGAAATGCCACCTTTTATATTTTACTTCAGCGAATAAGAAGGTTCACCATTGAAATGACTCTATGCTAGGACTACTATAAAATGCACATATTTCTGCCTTAAAAGATTTTGGGAGTCCAGGTCAAATCATTCTCTATCACACCTCACCCAGAGCTAATGCTTAATAAATGTCCATTCCTGAAATAAAACCTTTAAGAAAGACGGCAGTCTTGGGATAGATAAACTAACTTAAACTAGTAATTCTTTTTTCATTCAAGTATTTATTGGTCAGCAAGTATTTATTGGTCAGCAATAAACTGCTTTAATCATTCAATAAGGTACACAAAATATAAAAAATATAATGTAGAAAGGTACATTTCTATAATACATGCCATTTTTGGACAAATTCATAATGTGCATACATACATATCTTATGTGTGCAAATGACCTTACCTCTCTTACGGATAGCTGTGGTGGGAAGGAGACTGAAAATACCAAGTTGGTGAATTCGAACCCAGAGGCCTCAACCTTTTGGCACACCTAAAAAAGTATTACAATTATGTAAATTCCCAGAAATTGCTGAATATGTAACTCTAATCTTCATAACATGAATTTCTGGTCTAGGAGATGACACTGGAAAACTTCCAAACGTCCACATTTGAGTGGGGAACCCTCTTAAACATTCTGAGATTAAATATTTGCTAACTATGACCCTGAAAGCTATTATCACAAAGTACTAAAACAATTAGGACTGGTAAATGTAGAGCAATCTGTAGAGTGTCAAATTTTTCTCTATTATGTAACTTTGTGATTTAAGTGGATTTTTTTGTTTTTGTTTTTGTTTTTCATAGAACATTAACAGTTTATTTAAAACTTTTCTGAAAGATAATGCAATAATCAGGACAATTTTGAAAAAGAAAAATAAAGAAAAACCTTCCCTATGAATTACATTTTAAAAAAAAGCCATAATCAAAGCAGATTGGGATTTGTAAAGGAAGAAATGAATAGATCAAAGCAACAGATGAGTCTCAAAATGACATGCATGTACACATGGGAATTTACTATATTAAGGAGGGATTTACAGTCAGTTGGGAAAGAACTGATTTTAGGAAAAATGGCTACCCATTCATATAAAAAAAGAAGAAAAAGTGAAATCCTATCTTATATATGGAAATAATTATCAGATATTTTAATGAGCATTAAAAAAATCAGACAATATAAGAAAAGATTTTAATGACTTTTGAATGGGGACCACCTTCTTATGCAAGATAAAAAAAAAAAAACCTGGGTATTTTAAATCAAGAGACTGGTGGCCAGTAGGTAGCACAGTCGTTAACTCGCTGGACTCCCACATGGCTGGCCAGTAAGTGTCATATATTTCAGAAAATTGTATTGTCATGAGAAACATAATTTTGAAAAATAATGGGCAAAATATAGGAAAGGATATATTAAGTGATGGTTAGCTATTACATTATGGTACATGTAGACAAAGGAATACCATGCTGACATTAAGGTAAAATAGAGCTACATATTGCAAGACTTTCATCTATATATTTTTTAACCTACAAAATCATTGCACAATGCACACAGGTAATCTCATTTTCACAACAAAATAACACGATTATGCACATATGAAATGTGGAAGGAATTGGGTTACATATGGTTGGGGATAGGTCTCAGAAAGGTTTCATTTTCTTCTTTATTCATGGCTGTATCAAATGTGACACCCCCCACCCCACCCCACCCCCCCCCCGTAAAATGAGAAGGACAACATATTTTTTCGACAGAGTACAGTGCTTGCTTCTCTGCTACTGCTCGTTTGAATGTGCATTCCAACCATGATAGGGTGGCAGAGCACTTTCTTTTCTTTCACTTTCATGTCACTTCATTTTCTTTACTACTGTTTCTCCCTTAGGATAACTTGTCCGAAATGTCTCCTATCGCCTAGGTTCCCACTGAGGGCGGAGTTTGCTTCTGCTCTTCCTGCCTTGGCCACCCACTCTCTCCGTGACTCTCTGGGAAGTTACCCAACTTCTCAATGACAAGGCGATGATGACACCCCACAAGAAAGCAGAGTGGACTTGGGCAACCACAGCTCAGGGATTCCCGCCACAGCCTCTCACGTGTCAGGTAGTGGGTTCCCCCTGATTTAAGTGTTTTCAAATACAATAAAGTCAAATACAGCACCTCGACAGATGGAAATAAAGGCAATTAATCCCACATTCAATCACTTACCTTCCACAAGGCTATAACGTTTGTCTTTTCTAGACGATAATAGGTATAACTAAGAAAGACGTTTTCTCTAGTTTTTTAGCTATGTCAACAAAAGGGGAAAAACATGCTATATTTTTCTTCCACTGAATAGTATTAATGACTGAAATACATGATACATATATCATTATTTTTCAGATCATGTTGATAAAAAGATAATTTAAGAATAGTAGGATTGCTCTGTCTCTGTCTGGCGAGCGCACATGCCCTATAGCAAGAAAAAAAAAAAAAGAATAGTAGGATTTTTTTTGTTTTGTTTTTGGTTTTGTTTTTTTTTGAGAGGTTTTTGCTATAGGGTACGTATACTTGCCAGAAAGACAGAGAGAGACAGACAGAAAGCGAGAAATCACCCCCAGGGGAGATGGCCATGCCGCAATCCCTTCTCCATTCTCCTCTTGGGATCTTGGGCATGCACACACACATGCCCGGCTTGAGTTTAAGCTACCAGGTCCAGGACTCAAACCGCAGTCGACTACATGGGAGTCCAGCAACATAGCCATTATGCCAACTGCTGGTCCCAGAGTTTTTTTTTTTTTTTTTTTTTAATTAAAAAAATGTTTTAATGATCTATTAGTATAAAACAAGTTGAAATGAATACCATTTTCCTTTTAAACAATTCTAGGCTTTCGGTTTGAAAATCTCTACCAAATTGTGTCTATAATAAAAAATAGATGATTTACCTTTTTAATGAATTCTTTTTCACAGAATTCTTGAAGAATCCCTAGACATATATTGCATACATTTAAATTTGAGTTCCTGGAAGTAACGCTTCCATCTTCAATCACGGAGACCTTTCCCTCTCCATTTTGACTCAGATTATCAACCCCATCTTCCAGTTCTTGCAGTCGGATCTTCTTGGAAGGTGGATTTGGAACTTCCAAAATTAATTCATCTTTTTCAGTTTCCAGAAACTTCTGTAGTTCACTGAGTAACTCCTGTAAAGTTAATAAAAGAAAAAGTAGCAACCCTTTGACAATGCCCTGAAACGTCTCTAGGTAAGATGAAGCATGAACACACAAGTGAAAATTACGACACATTGCAGACTTGTGTAATGCTGATTTATATCGATTCTGGAACAATCAATTCATTTTAGTAACCAACGCTGGCTTTCCAAGGAGTTTAAAAGAAAATTACCCAACTCCTATTATATGTGTGAATATTTTTTTCAAGAGTTCTATTTATCAGTGGAGCTAAAGTATAAAATCTGAGGCAGAAAGGCTCCACTGACAAATTTATTAACTTGGTTTATAGTTCTGTTGTGAAGATCATTCACTTGCTAATTTGAGTAAAAATGAACGTCAATTCTAATTGTTAAATAAAATTTGCTATAGGGTGCATGCACTTACCAGAGAAAAAGAGAGAGAGAGAGAGGAGAAAAAATGAGAAATAACCCCATGGGGGCAGGAGGAACGCATGCTGCAATCCCTTCTCCTCCAATCTCCTTTCGGGATTTTGGGCATGCACGTGTGCACACACGTTTGGCATGGTTTTGAAACTGGCAGGTCCGGGACATGAACGGCATGATCAGCCATGTGGGATTCGGCCACCTCAACCACCACACCACTGGCTGGTCCCAATTCTAATTATTAACATATTAAAAATACAGAAGCCAGCCGGTGGCAGGGTGATTGAGGTGCTAGACTTCCCACATGGCTGACCATGGTTTGAACCCTGGACGTGGCAAGTTGTTTTCTCACTTTCCCTCTTTCTCTCTGTCTCTCTCTGGTGAGCTCATGTGAAAAAATAAACAAACAAACAAATAAATAAAATAATTCTTAAAAATATGTATATATAAAAATATAAACTAGGGACCAGCAGATGGAGTGACAGTTACGTCGCTAGACTCCCGCATTGTTGACCTCAGTTTAAGTCAGACCAGGAGACTTCAAACTCATGCCAGGGTGTGTGTGTCCAAAATCCCAAAAGGAGAATGGAGGAGAAAGGATGGTGTTATCACCCCCCCACCCCCCAGGAGGGGTGACTTCTTGCTTTCCGTCTCTCTGTCTCTGTCTCTCCAGCAAGTGCACATGCCCTATAGCAAAAATCTCTCTCAAAAAAAAAGAAAATGCAAACTGAATTTACATCCTTGCTAGGTTAATAGCCTCACAGTCACTTAAAACCTCATAAGTATATCTATTTAATATGAAATTTGATCATTAAACAGAATAAAAGTTTATAAAGCATGGGGTCAGCAGGTAGTATGGTGGTTGAGGTGCTGAACTCCCAAATGGCCAACTGCAGTTCAAGTCCCAAACCCAGCAGCCTGAAAAATCACAACAAATAAATAGATAGAGGAGCCAGCAGGTGGCATGGTGGTTAAAGCACTGGACTCCCACATGGTTGACCGTAGTTCAAGTCCTGGACGTGGCGGCTTGCTTTCTCACTTTCTTTCTCTCTCCCTGTCTCTTTCTGGTGAGTGCATGAGCCCTATAGAAAATTTAAAAATAATAACAATGATAAATAAAATTCAATAAATAATTTTAAATAGATAAATAAATGTTTAAAAAGTTTTAAGTCTATAAAGGAAAAATAATTTTAAGATAATTTACTATACAAATGTATACATTTGCCGGCAATGCTGAAATTTGGTACCATAATTACAAACCATTTATATGTATTCATTAAGTCCTTTACTACATTTTGATTTGCCTAATTTCTCTTTCCTTGCATTAGAATGTAAAAATTGACATTCCTTTGAAACTGTTCTCATAGTTCAGACACCCTACTCATCTAAACACTCAGAGGGGCCAGCCATGGTGGTGTAGCAGTAACGTAGCTGAATGCTGAAGTCATGTGGAAAGATCTCGGTTCACTTCCCAAGATCTCCCAGTAGGCACTAAAAGCACATCCAGGTGCCCGTGATCCTGAGTGGCTGGGGATGGATTAGGGGATGCAGACCTTTTCAAAGGTGCCTGTCTCTACATCCCTCTTCGTCTCTCTCTTTCTCGTAGAAGAAATAAATAAATCGAAATAATCAGAGAACTTCTCCTACTTTGTCTAAATTATGCAGGTTTTATTATTCAGTTGTTAAATATCCTTTTGAAATTCAGTTGGATTATAATCTACAAATTCTAAAGGGAAAGAAACTTTCACTCAAACAAATTTAATTCATTTTATTAAGACATCAGCTCTCCTATTTTAACAGAGAAATACTCATACATACATATAGACAGAGGTATATTATGACCCACACAAATAATTATGCATATTATTACCTAAAACCTATAACGTCAGTATAACTCCATGTATGTATGTATTATATGAACAAAACACATCAAAATTTAAAAACATTTCCAAAAAGTTGTCTTCAAATATTTTTATACATTTATTTATATAAAATGATACAAAGAAGTTGATAATACTCACTTTCTTTATATAATATATATTTTAAACCTTACAACATATGTGTAGAATAATAGACTATAATGTGATTGAAAAGGATATGTGAGGAAGTTATACAAAACAATTACGTTATAGTCACTTGTGTATAAATTAATATACACATATATACTATCAAATCATATGTACCATTTCCAGTTTTCAAAGTGTTTTTACATACTTTATTAGATATTGTCCCTTAAATTTCTGTGAGGTGGATGTTATCATTCCCATTCACAGAGGAGTAAAGTGAAGATGGAAAGTGGTAGAACTGGGATTCAAATCCATGTCTTCTAGTTCCAAATCCTAGGCTTTGGATTCAGACAGACTGTTCAAATCCTAGCTTGCTCACTTAATAGCTGTGTAACTTTAGGCAGGTTGCTTAACCTCTCTGTGCCTCAGTTTCTTCATCTGAAAATAGAGACAATCATAGAATGTCCTTACCTAATAGGTTATTATGAAGGCTATTGAGAGCTTGACATACAGTAGTTATAAATGAATACTGGGTAATATTATTTCCAAAATAATAGAAACAACTAGTTACATACAAAAATGACAAATATTACTAGCTCCTTGACAATTTTTTAAATGATAAGAACTGAGTATTCTTATGTGCTTGTACAAACACACAGACTGTTTATAAATATAGATAGATTTGCATATATATTACTCTTCTGAAAAGAATGTCACTATTAGAATTAAACATATTTCACAAATATATCTTATATAATTTATGTGAAAGTATACTTTATGTGAAAGGACTAAATGTCAAAGCTCTCTGAACATTACCCTAAGTGTCAAAGACTTCTGTATATTGCTTTTGTTGTTATTAATAGCAGTAATAATAAGCATTTACTTCTAGAGGGCTCTAAATACCTGATTAAAGTACAAGTGGCAATATAGAAAACACACACAAAAAAAGAAAGAAACGGGCAACCAAACCCATCATGCTTCTTCATCTACCTCAGGACTATCACCCCTCCTTGTCTCACCTAACCAACAACTAGTGAGAAGCACTATTTTGCAATATTCCGTTTAGATACCCTTTATTAAAGGTCTATACAAACATCACTAAAGAAGGACTTACATTTCTGAGATGAAATTTTTTTCAGGTAATGACAAGTCCCAAATCACCATTATCAGTAATTATTTTATTTTATTACAGTTAGAGTTATGGAAACATACTTGCCTCAAAGGTATGGTATTTGTTATTTGTTTTAAAATATAGAGAGCCTTTCCTAACTTAAAAAAAAAAAAAAAAAAAAAAAAAGGAAAATACCTTGTATGGAAGTTTGTAAGGTGCATGAACATCCACACCACAGAATCTGAAGATACATCTTGGACAGGTGCCGGTGCTGAGCAGCATTCGGGCCACGTGCTTGTTTTCCTCGGCCAGTGGAAACATACCGAATAACTGTTACTAGAAAGAAGGAAAAGTAAAACTAATGAGCAGCTTCAGTGTTTTATTGTCACGGACAAATATGTCATCACCTGTAGGGATTAAAAACTAGCTTCTACTGGGTCAGCCAGGTGGCGTGGTGGTGAAGGTAGCTAAATCTCACATGACCAATCACAGTTTGAGTCCTGGACCCAGGACCTCGAGAGACACACCGGGTGTGTGTGCATGTGTGTTCAAAATGCTGAGAGGAGAATGGAGAAGGGATTGGGGAGTGCTCATCCACCTGGGGATGATTTCTCAGTTTCTGTCTCTCTGACAAGAGCACATGTCCTCTAGCAAAAACTAAAACAAACAATCTTCTACTTGAAAACCACCATTTCAGGGCCAGCAGGTGGTGTGGTGGTTAAGGTGCTGGATCCTATAAGGCAGACTCCCCGGGTTGAGTCCTGCACTTGACAGCTTGAAAAAATGCCAGACATATGTGTGTGCATGCCCAAAGTCTCTAGAGAAGAACAGAGAAGGAACTGTGGCATGGCCATCCCCCAGGGGCCGATTTCTCATTTTTCCTCTCTCTCTCTGTTTCTCTCCAGTGAGCGCAAGGTCCCTATAGAAAGAAAAAGAAAGAAAGAAAAATGCTATTTCATGATATACAATAGTATCCCTTTCATCCTATACATATTCTAAAATATAAACTTGAAGGAAGTTGATATGATAGATCAGGCAAAGGTTTCTAATTGCCAAGGAACTTAATTTAGCATTGTGGATTTTGACAAAATTTACCAGTATAACGAAGCTCATGGGAAAAAAAAATGATAAAGAATGGTTGCCTCTACAAGGGTAATAAAAACAAGGGAGAGCACAGAGCAAAATTTTGCATTTTATTTTGTGCCATTTGGTATTGTTTGAGATCACAAAGCAGTTAATTCATGCAACTTTTCCTACTAGAAATTAAAAGTTAGCTTTCTAAAAAAATAAATCAGATTAGGGGCCAGTAGATGGCATGGAGATTAAGGTATCTGGATCCCACATGGCCATAGCCCGGTATGAGTTCTGGATCCAATGGTTTGCAAATCCTGCCACACGTATGTGTGTACCTGTCCAACATCTGGAGAGGAGAACGGAGAAGGGGTTGCAGAGCATGGCCATTCTCTCAGGGGAGTAATTTCTCACTTCCTTGCTCTCTGTCAAGTACACATGTCCTATAGCCAACTCAAAAAAAAAAAAAAAAAAAAAAAAATCAGATCAGTCTACCTTACATAACTTTAATGATAGTTTAGTCAAAGTACTTCGTCAAAATACTTTAGCCAAGTATTTCAAACAAAGTGATCTGTAGGTCCAAAAAAGTCCACTTTACTTTGATGAAATAACTAATGGCAAGAGTAATTAGCAAATGAATAAATCTGCTCCCTTTATCCGGAAGTCAAATCTCCAACAAAAATGAAGTACAGAACATTTAAGAGTAATTATTCACCTTTAAGTTGTCAATTTTTGTAACTTGAGTAGACTCACTTAGGAAAAACTATTAAATAGAGAATGGGGAAAAAACAATGTAAGTATCCCAATGCCAAGAAAGAGAAGCACTAAAAAGTAGATTACCTAATTACTCTATGTTTTGCAAAAATAGATCTTGTGATTAGTGAATCCGTCCACATGATTTTAAAATGAGGAAGTAGGGATATTTTATGAAACAATGATTGCATGACAATGTGGTATGGTATAACTAGGGCCATCTAAATCAAAGACAATGGCACCTTTTTACTTATTTATTTATTTATTGAGAGGTTTTTGCTATAGAGCATGTGTGCTCACCAGAGAGACAGAAAGCGAGAAATCACCCCCCCGGGGGGGGGGGGGGGGGGCTGGTTATGCCACAATCCCTTCTCCTTCATTCTCCTCTTGGGATCTTGGGCATATAATTCACACGCACCCAGTGTGAGTTTAAGCCACTGGGTCCGGGACTTGAACCACAGTTGACTACATGGGAGTCCAGCGACATAGCCCTTACACCAACTGCTGATCCCGACAAAGGCACCTTTTTAATCTGTACAATTTCATAATTCAAATAAAGTTGCTGAATATTTGTAGGAGGGTAAAACCAACAGCCTACTATGAAGATGTGGTGCTTATAGTCTGTGTTTTCTTTTCTTTTTTTTTTTTAAACCCACTTTTTTTTTTTTTTTAAGTTTTTGCTATAGGGTACATGTACTCGCTGGAGTAGTGGGGATAGAGAAAGAAGTGAGAAATCACCTCTTGGGAGGATGGTCATGCCACAAATCCTTCTCCATTCTCCTCTTGGGATTTTGGGCACACATACCTGACATGTTTTTCAAGATGCAGGGCCTGGGACTTGAACTGGGCAGTTGGCCGTGTGGGACCCAGCTGGCTTACATGCCACTGGCTGGCTCTAAACCCACTCTTTACTTGCTCATTTCTAAATGTTTGTAGCCACTTACCAAGAGATCCTTGACACAAAACAATGAAGAATACAAGGTATATAAGTCTATGAAACTCTTCACCATAAAAAAATCAGTTCAGTAGACAACACTAGAAAACATTCCTTTGGCTGGTTTCTATTTTAGGTGAATAAGTGTGTTAGCAGGATGAGGAAGAGACCAGATTAGTCTGGAAACACCATGAGAATTTTCAGACATCAGATTGGAAAACCCTGATTTAGATTTGCCAAAACTCAGGTAAGGTATTTTTCAAGAAAGTAACCAAATATGCAAAGAACACGCTTTAAATAATGAGCTCTGTATGGTAAAGTCATTATTATTTGCAAGTGACCTTAATCCCTTCCTCAAACTAGTTACCAATAGATGGTGAAAATGGACTGAGATTCTGTGAGAGACTGAATAAGCAGCTGCATTTAAAAATGCCTTCCTGACTGCTCTCTTCTCAGAAAACTGTTTCTGTCTCACTCATTATTTTAAACTAGTTTTTCCCTCTTTTCCACTAGTTAAAATCAAGGATTATATTAAATTCAGAATTAACCTTTAATTCAAAAAGGAAAGAAAATAAACAAAAACATCCACCTCCAAAACACAAACCAATGGAAGTACTTTAAAGGGATACTTTGTAGTAAGGATTTCCCTGCTAATTTAAATAGATACACTGTATTAAAATGTATGTTTCCTTTCCTGTGTTTTAAAGACAGCATATTTATTTTTCCAATAAATTCGCTAGAATAAAGGTATGCAGTCAATAAATGATACAATATAATCTGGCTCTGAGAAGTTCCCAGACCTGTTGAGAATTACAAAACCTGCTCTGAGTAATCTCTCTGAAGAGGTCTTAAAAAACTTAAAGAAAAAAAAAAAAAAAACCCTCTAGAGTGTGTGTGTGTGTGTGTGTGTGTGTTTTCATGTGTACATGCACGTGTTAATAATTTTAAGCTATGGATTTACAAACCTCTCAACATCAGTCTTACAGAGCAACAATCTAGTGACTTCTCAAACACGACAGCATTTAAAGGAGAAAATATATTATGCCTTAAATTCGGTTGCTTCACCTTGATGAAATGAAATGATAAGATTTCATAAGGTATCGGAAGTCAGTTGTTCCCTATTAGGTTTATTGTTTCAAAGTAAGTCCTGAGAACCGCATCCCACGCTGTACATTTTCGGCTGTTCTTGCCTTAAGATTTTTGCTTTTCGTTTACTCGCTTTACAGAACGAACTCTGGAACAAATAGTAATAGAACCACCTCCCATGTGTGATCGCTACGGTGACTGAAGCCACTCTCCGTAAACGAACGATAACTAGCCCAATCTCTGCTTTCCCGGCGGAGAGGAATCACTTTCTCCCCATCTCCGCGATGACTACCGAAAATGAATAGGGCGTAGGGCGTGAGAAAAAAAAAAACACCAAAATGACCAGATTGAGTCTCACATTCGGAGATCTTTTAAAACTCGTTTCCGTACAGAAGGGTGGCATTTGTCTCAGAGAGTGGGGGTGGGGTGTGGATTTCCAGGGGAGAAGACGCTCACAACTCCATTCAGCTACTAACACACTTAGCTACGGAATCTAACCCGGATCCTTGGAAAGCTCATGCCAAGGTCTAGCCTCGAGTCTCTGTTTTGACCAAGCAAGCCCTAGCCCCACTCAGTCAAGTCCAAGAAACTTCCTATTCACCCCTCCTTGTTAACAAAGCCGCTCCAGATAGAGGGAACCCACCCTCTCCAGCCACCTCTCCTGCCCGGAGTCCGCCCCTCTTCACCTGAGACCTCCCAGCCTCACCTTCTCCCAAGACGCTGGAGCCTGAGATTTAACCCCTTCCGGCCCTCAGTGGGAATGGGGAAGACTAAAGACAACGCACCTACTGCGTCTAGCAATTCTGTTCCCCGAGGAAACAAGAGCTATAGAACGAAAGTACCAGCCCCCTCTTGCAAGGATTGAGTGAATTTTTCTTGCTAATTTGTAGGGAAATCAGTAAAGCTGCCCGGCTGGCCGCCTCACACCTTGCCTCCCCAACAAGTGCAAGAGTGTGTGGGCGACTGGAACCTGCCAGAGGGGTCTAGTCCCTAAGAAGCCTCCGTGAGACTCCGGCCTCTAGGATAGTGTAGCCGCTGCCAGAAATATCGATGAGTCCTTACCCTCAGATTTAGAACAGAAACTCTAGAGCTAGAAAGAGAACGTTTACTCCCACGAACTAGTGGCTCCTGCCGCCCTCTCACCCCAGCTGGCCAAGCACCAGAGGCCCATCCTGACCGCGGGGGTGGGCGGAGCGGAAGGCTCGGCGTTCTGCCGGTTGTGCCTGGCGCTCTAGGTGTCGGCGGACCCGGGCCTGGAGAGTCCCTGCGAGCAGCGGGAGCCGAGCGGAGGCGGAGGAGATGGCGTCCCAGCCGCCTCCTCCCCCGAAACCTTGGGAGACCCGCCGAATTCCCGGGGCCGGGCCGGGCCCGGGACCCGGCCCCACTTTCCAGTGAGTGTGGGCTTCGTCGGGCCGCGAGTTTGGTGGGTCAGAGTGGGGTCTGGGCTGGAGACCGTTGAGGCCGTTGGTGGGTGGAGGTCTCCCCTCCCCCCTCGGCCACCCCCAACCTTGCGGGGTGGGGATGGGGTCGCGGTGGGGCCCAGACGCCTACCTAGGGACTTTCAGTGTCTGACAGCTGTGTGCGATTGGGCTGCTGTCACCAACGATGTTTTCCCGGGAATCCTGGGCGCCCCTCTGGGTCCTGGTGCTTTTGAAGAAAGGGTGCGTCTTCCTGGCTCTTTCTGATTGCGGGACACTTTGGCAGAACTACTCTACTCCCCCTAAAGCTTTAGACTTTCAGCCTGTAGCAGCTGAGAGCGGCATTTGCCTTGGTCGGTCATCGATAGGGAGCAAAGTCTTTCGTGAAAGCATTGAACCACTCGAGAAGTTGGTGAAAGCCTAAAAGGTCATTTTTACACAACTGGAACCCAAGCCTATATTTTGCGTTTTTGTCTTTCTTTCTTTCTTTCTTTCTTTCTTTCTTTCTTTCTTTCTTTCTAAACTGATCTAGTATTTGCGAGTGAGGCTTGGAGAAGCAATTTTAAAATTGGAGTTCTAAATCTGAGGTCTACTCATGGCCTTTGGTGCAAAATAGGAGTGTATTTTTCGAAGGCGTATTTTGGTTTTGGTTTTGTTTTTAATCTGTATAAACGAGTCTACAAGTTAAAAAGATTTAAAACATACAGAGTTGGGACCAGCAGATGGCGTAATGATTAAGTCGCTGGACTCACTCGGCATACACTTTGGTTGGCTGCTGGAACAGGAGGCTTAAAACTCACACCTGGCGCCAAGTGAGTGCATGCCCAAAATCCGAGAGAAGGGATTGGGGCGTGGCCATTCCCTCCTGGGGAGTGATTTCTCCCTTTCTGTCTCTCTGGCAAACACACATCCCTATAGCAAAAATCTCTCTTTTGTGTAGGTTGGATCTAGACATCTTAATTCAGATGGTATGACTTAATATTGTAAGTTTTCCTGACTCATAAAAATTTCCAGCATGTTATGATGTATTTCTGCTATGTTCTGAAGTCTTATAATGTTTTATTTAAAATGTGTGACCACAACAACAACTTAATTTAATAATGATAGTGATACATAACAAGTAATAAGCTTTAATTATGCTGTTAAGTTGGGGTGACACTTTCTGCTACCTTTTTTATGAGTGGCTCTTTTATTATTATTATTATTATTATTTAGACTATTCGTTGGAAGACAGAGGTTTTATTTTTGCGTCTGTTAAGTTCTATGTAAAAGTAGCCATTTTCCCCTTGTAAACGTTATGAACTATGTTAAATATGTACCGATTGGAAGAGAATAAAGATGATTCCTGTGTATTCAGCACCTAACTTTAGGAAATACTAACACTTGCCAGATTTGCATCAGATTCTTTTTTTTTTTAAATAAAAGTTAGAGAAACAGTTAAATCCTCTCATGATTCTTTCCAGCAGTTACTGGAATACAATACACTATTTAGTGTATTGTATCCAACTATATTTTTATATTTTACTACTTGTGTATTTTATCTCTAAAACTCACAAACACATGCAAGAACTTCAAAAAGTTCATGAAAATGGAATTAAAAGACAAAAAAATTAAAAATATATTGGGCTGGGGCAAAAAATTAAAAATATATTGGGCAGATGGCATAATGGTTACATTGCTGGACTCCCATGTAGTCGACCATGGTTTGAGTCCCAAGCGCGACAGGTTAAAACTCACACTGACATGTATGCGTGCATGCCCGAGATCCCAAGAGGAGAATGCAGGAGAAGGGATTGTGGTGTAGCCATTCCCCCTGGGGTTGATTTCTCGCTTTCAGTCTCTCTGTCCCTCCAGCAAGTGCACGTGACCTATAGCAAAAGTCTGTCTGTCTGTCTCTCTATATATATATATCTATATATGTATATATATAGGGCTGCCCCATGGCCTGCTAACTAAGGGAGCTGGATCACACATGGCTGACTGAGTAATTCAGGTCCCAGCCCCAGTGGTTTAAAAGACACACTGGACAGAGATATTCACATGTCCCAAATCCCAACATAATGGAAAAATGGAGGAGAAGGGATAGCAGCATGACCATGCCCCATTGTGGGGTGTTTTCATCTTCTCCCTGTCTCTCGAGCAAGCACATGCACTCTCTGTCTAATTAAAAAATTAAAAATATAAACTTCATTCTTCAACATAAGATTAAGTTAAGACACTTTTGTAAGGAATGAGACCAGCTATTTAGTTTATCTCCAAGGAACTACTGAGGGCCTGAGGAATTTAACTATGTCAGTTCAGTCATTTTTATATAAACTGAAGAAAATTAGATTCCCTTTAAAGATTTTTAAGATTAGGAAACATAATGAAGTCAGAAGGAGCCAAATTAAATTGTAAGGTAGAGGGGCCAGCAGTTGCAGGACTCCCACATGGACCTGGGGGCTTCAAACTCATGCCAGGTACATGCAAATGTGTGCCTAAAATCCTGAGAGGAAAGTGGAAGAGAAGGGATTGTGGTGTAGCCATCCCCCACAGGATGTGTCTCTGTGTGTGTCTCTCTCCCTGGCAAGTGCAAATGCCCTATAGCAAAAATTTATCTTAAAAAAGAAATAAAAGGGATGCCTAATGATTTTCTATCCAATCTCTGGCAAAATTGCCATTGTTTCATGAGATCAATGAGCCGGAGTATTGTCATGGTAGAGGATTCTGCTGAAGCTTTTTGCCAAAGCTTTAGCTAACTTTCTCACTCTCATAATAAGCACATGTTATTGTCCTTTGACCCTCCAGAAAGTCAACAAGCAAAATGCCTTGAGCATCCCACAAATCTGTGCCATGACCTTTGCCCTGGATTGGTCTGCTTTCGCTTTGAATAGGCCACTTCCAGCTCTTGGTAACATTGCCTTGATTCTGCTTTGTTGTCAGGCTTGTACTGGTAAAGCTTGTGAGCTCTCCTGTCCAATTCTTTGAAGAAATGCTTCAAGATCTTGATCCCACTAGCTTAGAATTTCCACTGAAAACTCTGCTCTTATTTACAGCTAATCTGGGCACAAAGTTTGGCACACATCAAGGAGAACGTTTGCTCAACTTTTTCAGTCAGAGTTGTGTAAGCGGAAGCAGCTGAGATGTTTGTGGTGTTGGCTGCTGTTTTGCTACGAATTGTCAGTCCTCTTCAGATAGAACACAAATAAAATTAATTTTTTGCAAATTGATGTGGTGTTCTGCCACTGTGGGCATCATCTTGAGCATCATCTCGTCTCTTCTTAAAATGAGTTATCTGGGCGAGCTGGTGGTGTAGTGGTTAAGGTTGATTTTTGCTTCTCTTTTTTTCCTTAATGAAAGAGAGAGACAGCGGTAAGTATCTTTGACAAGTCTCGTCATACCAAAATCCTTTTGCCCCTGCCTCCCAGTTACTTGGAATATAGGCACATGGTAGTACCTAGCCTGTTTTAGGTTGGTCTAGGACTGAAACTGGGCCTCCCATGTGGCCCCAGCCCCACGCAGTAATGTACCAACATGACTGGGTCTGCTTTTTGTTTTTGGAAGGTATTCTTTCAAACTTCTGTTCTACCTTGTTCAGATTTTTATTATAAAGTGTTAATTTTTCTGTTTTTGGAGAGATTTTTGCTATAGGACGCATGAGCTTACCAGAGAGATAGAAAGTGAAAAATCACCCCTCACCCGGGGGGGATGGCCACCCTGCACTCCCCTCTCCATTCTCCTCTCAGAATCTTGGGCATTCATGCACATGTGCCTGGCATTAGTCGGGTCCAGGACTCGAACTGTGGTCGACTGTGTGGGAGTCCAGCAACGTAACCATTACGCCATCTGCTGGTCCCAGAAGTACTAAGTTTTATGAATGGCTTTTCTGTGTCTATTGAAATAATTGTATGTATTTTTTTCTTTAATATAAAAATGTGATTTTATTGCAGTAATCATTGGTGCATTTCTGAATGACACCTGCTTAGTTGTGACCTTTTTCTTTTTTCTGGAGAGGTTTTTGCTATAGGGCGCGTGTGCTCGCCAGACAGACAGAGAGAGACAGAGAGACAGAATGTGAGAAATCACCCCCCAGGGAGGGTGGCCACGCCGCAATCCCTTCTCCTTCATTCTTCTCTCGGGATCTTGGGCACGCACACGCACCCAGCGTGAGTTTTAAGCCACCGGGTCTGGGATGTGAACCGCGGTCAACTACGTGGGAGTCCAGCGACATAGCCATTATGCTAACTGCTGGTCCCAGTTGTGACCTTTTTTTTAATTTGCCAGAAGGCACTTGTGCTTGCTGGAGAGAGAGGGAAAGTGAGAAAGCACCCTCCATGGGGCATGGTCATGCCACAGTCCCTTCTCCTCCATTTCTCCCTCCCTTCAGGATTTTGGATTTGTGCACACACATCCCTAGCATGTTTCTTAACCTGCCAAATTTGAGACTTGAACCCCTCGGTCAACCATGTGGCATCTAGCAACTTTAACCACCACTACATGGGCTAGCCCAATTATGACTTTTTTCCCCCCTTTTTTAGGGCACATGAGCTCACCAAAGAGAAAGAGAAAGGGAAAGTGAGAAATCACTCCTTTGGGGGTGATGGCCACGCATTAATCCCTTCTCCTTTGTTCTCTCAGTATTTTGAGCACGTACACATGTGCCCAGCATGATTTTCAAGCCACCAGGTCAGAGACTCTAATCATAGTTGGCCTGTGGGAGTCCAGCGTCTCAACCACAATGCCACCTGCCAGCACCCAATTATGACTTTTTTTTTAAAGAATTATTTTATTTAACTATTTATTTGCTTTTATTCCTTTATAGGTTGACTGTCTTCTTGTTAGTTGGTTCACAAGTTAGCCCTAGCCTACAGACCACAATTTGAGTTGCATGGTATTAAAATAAATTGAATTCATAATTAAAATTTTCCCACTAAAAGAATTTTCAGGTCTGTGCAACTTTATTGGTAAATTTTATAAATGTTTAAGGAAGAAATAATTAAACTTTTCCAGAATGTAGAAAAAGAAGGAACTGCTTTGAGCTCCTTTTAAGAGGCCCGTATAACCGTAATGCTCAAATATGAGAAAACTATTACAATAATAGAAAATTAGAGGATATTCTCACTTATGAACATAAATACAAAAAGTCTTCAACTAAATACTGGTAAACCAAATCCAGCAATATGTTGTGGCCTACTTGGTTTTACTCCAAGAATGCAGGGTGGCTTTAACATCTGAAAATTAATGTAGTTAACAATATGAGGAGAATAAAGGAGAAACACTCATCTTGATCAATGCTGAGAAATCATTAAAGTTCAGCATTCATTCACAGTAGAAATTCTTAGCAAATAGCAATAGAAAAGGAACTACTAAATCTGCAGCAAACCTACATCAAACATCATAATTCATAGTGACATATTGAAAATTTGCCCTCTGAAATCAGGAATGAGGCATGGATGCTTGCTGTCATCACTTCTGTTCAAGATTATACTTCAGGGTCCTAGATTAATAGGTAATACCTTAATAATCAAAGCAGTAAAAGGAAGAAATAAACCTATCATTATTTATATTCAGTGTGGCTACCAATCTGTCATTCTAGAAAATTCAAAAGAAGAATCCAAAATAAGGTTACTGAATACAAGGACCATTTTTTAAATGTGTGTGTGTGTGTGTGTGTGTGTGTGTGTATGTATATACATATATATACATATATATACGTATATATATATATACGTATGTGTAGACATCAGCAACAACGTGATTTTAAAAAGACACCAATAATGGGACCAGCAGTTAGCATAATGGCTATGTCGCTGGACTCCCACGTAATCGACCGCAGTTCGAGGCCCGGACCCGGTGGCTTAAACTCACGCCGGGCGCGTGTGCGTGAGTGCCCAAGATCCCGAGAGGAGAATGGAGGAGAAGGGATTACAGCGTGGCCATCCCCCTGGGGGGTGATTTCCTGCTTTCTGTCTCTCTGTCTCTCTCTGTCTGTCTGGCGAGCGCACATGCCCTATAGCAAAAACCTCTCAAAAAAAAAAAAAAAAAAACACACACCAATAACAGACTGGCTTCCTGGTACAATAGCAATGTGCTATTCAAGAGAAATGGGATCTTGCATGACAACAATGGAATTCCTGGCTAGTCAACCTGAAAAACACACCAGCCATGCTGGGTGTCCAGAATTGTGCATGAGTGCCCAAGATCTGACAGGCTGGAGGAATGGAAGAAGGGGATCATGGCATGGTCAGACCCTGTAAAGGGTGTTCATCTCTTTCACACACTTTTGTATGCACACATATTCTTATCATGAATAAACAAACAAACAAAAAGACACAATTAAGAATTTTTTATCTAATTTTATTATTTATTGTTAGTATTTTTTTACTTGACTGGAGAGAGACCCAGAGAGAGAGAAAAAGAAAGCCATGAAGTCTGGGACGCAAACTGTGTTTGGCCATGTGGGAGACCGGTGCCTTAACTACCACACCACCTGCTGGTCCTGGACTAGCCCTATTTTTTTTTGGGGGGGGGGGGGGTTTCGCTACAGGGCGTGTGCGCTTGCCAGACAGATAGAGAGAGACAGAGAGACAGGGGGGATGGTCACGCCGCAATCCCTTCTCCTCCATTCTCCGTCGGGATCTTGGGCACGCACGCACACGCACCCGGCGTGAGTTTTAAGCCACCGGGTCCGGGACGTAAACTGCGGTCGACTACGTGGGAGTCCAGCGACATAGCCATTACGCTAACTGCTAGTCCTCTGGACTAGCCCTATTTAAAAAAAAAAAAAAAAAAAAAAATTGAGGGGCCAGTAGGTGACATAATGGTTACATTGCTGGATTCTCACTTAGTCAACTGTGGTTCGAGTCCTGGACCCAGCAGCTTAAAACTCACTCTGGACACATGTACATGCATGCCCAAAATCCCAAGAGGGAAATAGAGGTGAAGAGACTGTGGTATGGCCATTTGCCATCGGGGGTGAGGGGAGGGAGGAGGTGATGTCTTGCTTTTTGTCTCTCTGTCTTTCTGGTGAGTACATGCATCCTTTAGCAAAAGAAAACTCTCTCTAAACACACACACACACACACACACACACACACACACACACCAAAAATACTCTTAAAAAAAAAAAAAAAAAAAACTAATTGCAAAGGCCAGCCATAGCACAGGAGATTAAGCTCTGTGCATGGGGAGCTATATCCTCCATGGCCAATCAAGGTTCAAATTCTGGCCCTGCAGCTTGAAAAACATACCAGGCATGTGTGCGTGCACATGTGCCCCAAATCCTGTTGAATATGCACTTGGAGGAAGATGGGTTATGACATGACCAAGCACCATTGGGGGGGTTACTTTCTCTATATCTTTCTCTCTCTTGTTCTGGCTCACCCTCTGGTGAGCACCATGCCCTCTTAAAATTTTTACTTATTTAATTTTTTAGGGCAAGTAGGTGGCATGGTGGTTAAGGTGCTTGATCCCATGTGCAGTTTGAGTCCTGGACCCCAGTGTCTTGAAAATCACACTGGTCACATATGCGTACATGCCCAAAGTCCCTAGAGGAGAATAGGGAAGGGATTGCAAGCCTGGTCATCCCCCCAGGGGAGGATTTCTTGCTTTCCCTTTCTCTGTCTTGCTCAGTCTCTCTCCAGAGAGCACATGCAAAAATCATTTTAAAAAATAAATTAACTTTGAGAAAAATCTTTTCAAGACCTGAATAAGTGGAACATTTATTGTACAAGTTAGTAGATAGAAATTCAATATTATGAAGATGTTGATTTACCTCATTATGATGTAATCCCAAACAGAATCTCAGTAGGGTTGTTTGGGGAGGAGGGATATAGACGTTGAAGCTCTGATTATAAAATTTATATGTAAGTGCATAGTCAAATAGGCAAAATGCTCTTGAAGATGAAGAACAGTGTGGGAAGACTTGTTTTTATTGTATTAATATCAAGTTGAAACCAGCCTTGACAAAATGGACAAGTGCCTTACAAAAACCTCCGGTCAAAGATAACAGTTTTTAATTGCCAGGGGATGTGTGCACTTTCCGGAGAGAGGAGCAAGCATTCTGTAATGGAGTATGATCATGCCACAATCCCTTCTCCCTTTTTCTATCCTGTCTGGATTTTGAACACACGCACACATGAACCTAGCATGTTTTTCAAACCAACAGGACCAGAATTTGAGCTCTGTTGGCCATGTGCGATCCAACTCCCTTAACCACCAGGCAGTCAGGCTGGCCCAAAGATAATGACAGCATAAATAAACAAGGAAGTTACAAAGCTCAGTGAGCTATTTTATCTTACTTTTTTAAATAATTATTTTATTTATTCATTCATTCATTTTAGTTTGACCACAGAGAGACACAGAGAGAGAAAGACACAGTGAGGAAAACAAGCCACCTGGTCCAGGACTCAAACAGTGGTCGACCTTGTGGGAGTGTTCAGCACCTTAACCATCACGCCACCTGCTGATCCTTATCTTACTTATTTTAACAATGAGATTTGAGAGCCAGCAGGTGGCGTGATGGTGAAAGGCACTGAACTCCACGTGACTGACCACGGTCCAGGTCCCAGACCTGGTGGGTTGTGTCTCATTCCCCCTGCCCCCTGTCTCTCTCTGATCAAACTAGAAAATGATAATAATAAAGTTAGGTAAAATATTTCTTTTTAAAAAATGAGATTTGAGGGAACCAGCAGTTAGCGTAATGGCTATGTCGCTGGACTCCCACGTAGTTGACTGCGGTTCGCGTCCCGGACCCGGTGGCTTAAAACTCACGCCGGGCGCGTGTGCGTGCGTGCCCAAGATCCCGAGAGGAGAATGGAGGAGAAGGGATTGCGGCATGGCCATCCCCCCTGGGGGGTGATTTCTCGCTTTTTGTCTCTCTGTCTCTCTCTGTCTGTCTGGTGAGCGCACGTGCCCTGTAGTGAAAACCTCTCAAAAAAAAAAAAAAAAAAAAAAAAAATGAGATTTGAGGACCAGCAGTTAGCGTAATGGCTAACTGCTGGTCCTCAAATGTAGTCAATCATGTAGTCAATCGCTTCAAGTCCCGTACCTGGTGGCTTAAACTCACACCGGGTGCGTGTGTGTGCATGCCCAAGATCCTGAGAGGAGAATAGAGGAGAAGGGATTGCGGCCTGGCCATCCCCCCAGGGGGATGATTTCTCACTTTCTGTCTTTCTGGCGAGCACACGCGCCCTATAGCAAAAAAAAACCTCTCTCAAAAAGAAAACAAAAAAGAGATTTGGGGGATAGCAGGTGGCGTGGTGGTTAAGGGTACTGGACTCCCACATAGCCGACCATGGTTCAAGTCTCGGACCTGGTGGCTTGCTTTCTCACTTTTCCTCTCTCTCTCTCACTCTGTCCATCTCTGGTCAAATTTAAATACATACATACATATATAAAATAAAGTTCAATAAAAAAATTTTTAATGAGATTTGAAGCATCTGGATATTAGAGACTGCCCTTTATTCTTAAAATATCTTTACTAGGATCTGTTGTAACACTCAGTATGTAAGAAGTGCTTAACAGTTACTTTTAATTTACTTTATTGTGTACTTCAGTAACTATCATCAATCTTTTTTTATTTAGATCTGCTGATTTGGGTCCTACGTTATTGACAAGGCCTGGACAACCAACACTTACCAGAGTGCCCCCACCTATCCTTCCAAGGCCATCACAGCAGACAGGAAGTAGCAGTATGAACACTTTCAGACCTGCGTACAATTCATTTTCTTCTGGATATGGTGCCTATGGAAATTCATTTTATGGAAGCTATAGCCCTTATAGTTATGGATATAATGGGTTGGGTTATAACCGCATCCGTATAGATGATCTTCCACCCAGTAGATTTGTGCAGCAAGCTGAAGAAAGCAGCAGAGGTGCATTTCAGTCCATTGAAAGCATTGTGCATGCGTTTGCTTCTGTCAGTATGATGATGGATGCCACCTTTTCCGCTGTTTATAACAGCTTCAGGGCTGTATTAGATGTAGCAAATCACTTTTCTCGGTTAAAAATACACTTTACAAAGGTTTTTTCAGCTTTTGCATTAGTTAGGACTATAAGATTTCTTTACAGACGGTTGCAGTGGATGATGGGTTTAAGAAGAGGCTCTGAAAATGAGGACTTGTGGGCAGAAAGTGAAGGAACTGTGGCATGCCTTGGTGCTGAAGACCGCGCAGCTAACTCAGCAAAGTCCTGGCCAATATTCTTGTTCTTTGCTGTTGTACTTGGTGGCCCCTACCTCATCTGGAAACTGCTGTCTACACACAGTGATGAAGTAACAGGTGAGAGTAAGAGAACAGGATCAGATACCATATAACAATCTTACATTTCAAAGCAGATTTGTTAAATTGTCATTCTTTGTATTTGTCTGTATTCACTATTGGATCCAGTTCTATTAATATTTTCAGTTAAGAGCTTCAAAATTGGAAGGGGAATATATAACAAAAACAGGCTTGCTGGTTTATTTATTGTTAGTCCAGATTAATAGCATATATTACCTGACTACTGTTTATAGAGTCTTGAACTTCGTGCTCTGGAGGGTACAGAGATACATGAGGCAGAATCCTTACATTCCTAAAGCTGGAAGGGAGACAATAGATACAACTCATTGTAATAAGGCAGAAAGAATATGGGCAGGAGTAGGACACATGAGGAGAGCGAAAAAATTCCTTGAGCCTTTTTATATGCAAACACTGTGCTAGGTATTTTGTGTATCTTATCTCATTTAATTTTCTCAGCAACCCAAAGAGATAAGAATTATCCTCATTTCAGCTAGCAAGTGGTTAATGCACTGGATCCCACATGGCCAGCTTCACAGTTCGAGTGCTGGACTTCGCAACTTGAGAATCACACCAGGCACATGTATATGTGTGCCCAGCTCCCTAAAGGAGAACAGAAGAGAAGGAGTAGTGGTGGTGAATTCCTCCTAGGGGGTGGTTTCTCACTTTCCTTGTCTCTCTCTACCTCTACCTACCTCCCTCTCTCCCTCCCTCTCTCCCTCCCTCCCCTCCTCTCTCTCTCTCTCTCTCTCTCTCTCTCTCTCTCTCTCTGGTGAACACATGTGCCCTATAGCAAAAACTTAAAAAAAAAAAAAAAAAAAAAAGAAAGAAAACAAAAAATCCTCATTTTACAGGTGGCAAAACTGAGGTTCACAGAAGTCACTTGCTTACTACAGAACCAAAACTTGAACTAGGGCTGCTTCACTGTTAAAATAAACCCATACTTTATCAGCTGATACTGAGGGCTTTGTCACTTTCAAAAATAAAGCTGGGCCAATCAAGTGGCATGGTAGTTAAGGCAGCTGGGACCCATCTGGCCAACTGTGTGGTCTGAACCTGGTGCTTGAAAAACATGCTGGGCACGTGTGTGTGTACCCAAAATCCCAAGAGGAGAATGGAGAAGGGAATGTGATGTTGTCATTCTTGGGACCTGAGGGATGATTTCTCACTTCCACTCTCTATCTCTGACTCTCTCCAGCTAACACACAGGACGTGTGGAGAGAAAGTGGGAAAGTGCCCCCCCATGGCCAAGCCTCAGTCGCTTCTCCTCCATCTCCTTGCAGAGTTTTGGGCACACGTGGCTCATGCTCCTGGCCTGCTTTTCAAGCCACTGAGTCTAGAACTCTCACCATTCAGTTTGCCACTTGGGATCCAGTCACCTTAACTACGAGGCCACAGGCAGGTCCCAAAATAGAAAAGTTTAAAATCTGTGGTTATTCATTATATTGTTCAGAAGCAGCACAATGTATTTGAATTTATCATGTGTTATTGGGCCATTGCTATCAAAGGTGAAACTTAATTCGCTCTGTGACTTTTTGTGAAATGTAGAAAGCAAAGATTCTGACTTGCCCTACCACACAACAGTTTAGTGGGTCAACAAGGATTTAATGTTATCACTTAGGCTTTCAGGGTTTTTTAGTTTTGCTGTAGGCTGCATGCACTAATCACAGAGAATCAGAGGAGGAGAGAAAGAGAAGGTGAGAAAGCCCTCCCTGGGAGAATATCCATGCCACAGCCCCCTTTCCTCCACTCTTCTCTCAGGCTTTTGGGCATGCACACACACATGCCTGCCATGTTTTTCAAACTGCCAGGTCCGGGACTCAAACTATGCAGTCAGCTATGTGAAATCTAGCTGTTTTAACCACTGGGCCACCTGGATGGCCCTGTTTATTACTGTTTTTTGAGTTTGAGGCCAAGACTGAAATTTCTGTAAACAGAGCCACTCACAGCCACTGTTATTTAATGGCTTTGGAACAGTTTTTGCTGCAGACTTGGTAATATTCTGAATAGGTTCAATCTAAAACCATAAGACCAACCAGCTGATGATTACATGCAGAATGTATGCTAGAGTAGAGTTATTTTGACAACAGCTAGCAATGGTTGAATCACAGTAATATCATGCTGCTTTATAAACCTCTCTGGTTGCTGAAAATTAAAACAAGAAGCACCCACCAAAGCATAATGGTTACAGAAGCCAGATCCCACATGGCCCACTGCTGTTTGAGTCCCGGCCCCCAGCGGCTTGGAAAACACTCTGGGAGTGTGAGCATGCACGCTCCAAATCCTGACAGAACGGAGAGATGAATAAGGAGGGATTGTGGTGTGACCATGCCACATTGGGTGGGGGGGAGAGGGTGCTTTCTCTCTTTTCCTCTGTGTTTTCTTCTCTCTCTCTCTCTCTCTCTCTCTCTCTCTCTCTCTCTCTCTCTCTAGTGAGTACAGGCATCTTCTGACCAAAAAAATAAAATAAAATAAAAAGTTAAAACAAGAAGATTTCCATTCCCATACAAGATTGTAGCAGATATATTTCCCAAGTTCAAACTACAATATAAAGGCATTTTTTGGACCGCTATGCAAGAACAAAGGAAATTTCTATATTTCAAAATCCATTTAACTGCAGTTGAGGAACTTTCCTCTTAATCTTAATTTGGAAGTGATTGGTCTACAGTGTAAAGACCTGGTAAAAGGCAGCTATCAAGAGAAGTACTCAACAGGTATAGTCTAGTCTGTTCATCTTCCAGGTAATGAACATGATGGATCAAAGTCACATGCTTATGGATTGATACCAAGATTTGTCAGTATCTAGCTGTGTGAAAAGATGTTTCCGAGGATGAAATACCTCAAAATCTCATTGCAAATTTGCATTAGCATATGAATATTTGTATTTTATCCCAAGTAAAATATCTCCACTCAAAATATTTCATTCTTGGGGCCAGCAGTTAGCATAATGGCTATGTCACTGAACTCCCATGTAGTCGACTGCGGTTTGCATTCCGGACCTGGTGGCTTAAAACTCACGCTGGGCGCGTGTGCGTGCATGCCCAAGATCCTGAGAAGAGAATGGAGGAGAAGGGATTGCAGCATGGCTATCCCCCCTGGGGGGTGATTTCTCACTTTCTATCTCTCTGTCTCTCTCCGTCTGTCTGACGAGCGCACACGCCCTATAGGAAAAACCTCTCCAAAAAAATTGTTTTTATTTTTCTAAGTAGTAGACTTGTATTACCAAAACAAACAAACAAATAACTCAGTTATTACATTCTTTATTTTGTAAAAAAAAAAAATTATGAGAAATTTTTTCTCTTGTTAAACATGTAGCCATACAGCATCTTTTTTTTTTTTTTTTTTTTTTTTTTTTTTGGAGAGGTTTTTGCTATAGGGCGTGTGCACTCACCAGAAAGACAGAGAGAGACAGAGACAGAAAGTGAGAAATCACCCCCTGGGGGGATGGCCACAACACAGTCTCTTCTCTTCCATTCTCCTCTCGGAATCTTGGGCACGTACACACACGTGCCCGGCATGAGTTTAAGCCACCAGGTCTGGGACTCAAACCTGGTCGACTACATGGGAGTCCAGCGACATAGCCATTACACCAGCTGCTGGTTCCACAATATCTTATATTTTGCCTGTTGGTCTGCAAAACCTAATATAGTTACTCTCTGACTCTTTACAGGAAAAAAAAATTGTCAACCACTGGCTTAAAGTAAGGGTGTGGAATTTGGAGCTTAAATGAAAGAATAAAGCTCAGAATAGATATACCTTTTTTTTTTTTAAGAATTATTTATTTATTTTATTTATTCGCTCATTCATTTTAATTTGACTGGAGAGAGATAGAGAAAGCAAGTGAGAAAGCAAGCCACCAGGTCCGGAACTCGAACCGTGGTCGGCCATATGGTAGTGTCCAGTGACTTAATCACCATGCCACCTGCTGTTTCCTTATGATAGATATCCTAATGAACACATTGTTGATATTTAACTTGTGTTTATTAAAGAATTTTACTTGTGAGAGGAGAACTTTTGTTTTAGCAAATTTTTGCCAATAAAATATCTCCATCTTCCATTTGCAAATTGTAATAGCCTAATCTTAATTCTTGATTTGATTTATAGACAACATCAACTGGGCAAGTGGCGAGGATGACCATGTAGTTGCTAGAGCAGAATATGATTTTGCTGCTGTGTCCGAAGAAGAAATATCTTTCCGTGCTGGTGATATGCTAAACTTAGCTCTCAAAGGTAACAAAATTATGAAAATTTGGAATTGTCTGTGAACTTTTATTATTTATAATTGTGATATTAAAAACTTCATCAAAGGATCTTGTTCATTTTTGGTTAATTTTGAGATCCTTACTAGAATTTCTCTTTTGTGTAATATTAGACCTTCCAAATTTGAATCAGGGAGATGTGCCCCAGAAGAGTTGTTCCAATAATAGTTCTCTCTTTCTCTTCCCCTCTTTCATGGAGGAAATAATATAAATAAATATAAATATATTATAGCTATCGATATGTATGTATGTATGTATGTGTAATATAAGAATGGGCCCTAGAGCCATTAAGAGTACTCAGCATTTGATTTGGAATATAATGTATCTACCGTGAATGTATATATTTAAGTACATTAGTGTAACACAAATGTAACTTAATATTTTACCAGGGCCAGCAGGTGGCATGGTGATTAAGGGCGCTGGACTCCCACATGACCAACTGCAGTTTGAGTCTCAGACCTGGTGGCTTGCTTTCTCACTTTCTCTCTCTCACCCTGTCCCTCTCTGGTCAAATTAAAATAAATGAATAAAAATAAATAAAATAAAGTTAAGTAAAAATAATTCTTTAAAAAAATAATGTTTTACCATCAATAATCTGTTGGACTGCCAAAGTATTATATTACGTATTACAAGACTTTTTGGCTTTTTTTTCTCTCTCATCAGAACAACAGCCTAAAGTGCGTGGTTGGCTTCTGGCTAGTCTTGATGGTCAAACAACAGGACTTATACCTGCAAATTACGTCAAAATTCTTGGTAAACGAAAAGGGAGAAAAACGGTGGAATCGAGTAAAATTTCCAAGCAGCAAGAATCTTTCAACAACCCAACACTAGTTAACGGAGCCACCGCTGCTGATTCTTTGGATGAACAAGAAGCTGCCTTTGAATCTGTTTTTGTTGAAACTAGTAAGGTTCCAGGTACACCTGATTCCACTGGGAAAAGTGGAGATAAACAAGATCTTTGATATTTTTCATGTTTGCCTGCAGTTGAACAACATTTTAGAATACTTTTTAAAATTATTTCTTACAAAGAAATTAATATACAGTCTAATGAAAACATTTGTTGCGGGCTACTCCAGGTGTTTTGCTGCTAGAAATGATTAAAGTTATACACTAGTATGTTGGTCTAGTGACCTGGTTACATTTTACAAGTAATTGGACCATGAGGACACTTGTTCACATAGACTTAAAGATTATGGAGATTGCTAATGTTTTCATCTTATTTAAATTCCTAGGTTTATTGGAAGAGTAAGATTGATGAACTGTAAAGTGCACAGTTTACTGCAGTAGGGATCATTAATGCTTTTTAAAGTTTTAGGCTAACTGACTTGGAATTCCTCAGAAATTGGGAAATAATATATAAGATGAGAACAGGCAAAAAGGCCATTTTTTTTTTTTTTACAACTTTAAGTAAACTGAATAATAAACACTTTTTCTGGTCTGTATAATGTACAGTGTTGGGTTTACTTTAGGCAATAATATGTTTTCACCCACAAACAACTGATACTATTACCTTTTATTTTACTTTTAAAAAATGAAAGGTCACTGGAAGCATGATAAGGGAGTTGGTTCTAGAGTAGTTAGCCCCAATCATTCTCCCTACTAGTAAAAAGTATGACATTTATCTTTCTTATAAACATATCCATTTCTTCTGAGGATCATAGAACTTTACCCCCTTATGGTATGATTATTTTTCATCCCAGATAAGTTAAAATATATAAAAGATTTACTTTCTTTTTTCTCCAGCTAGGGCTCAAGTGCTATGAGTTTGCACTTAATGATACAATCAGTTCAAGCAGTAATGATTTTTATGTTTCCATAGATTCTCTGCTTCTACCTAGTGTAATTGCTTTTCAAAATTCCATATTCAGAATGTTCTTTAAACACTGAAAATGTGTCACGTTGGATATATATTTGATTTAGGTTTGATTTTTACTACTGATACTATAAATAAAATGCTCAGTTGCCAGTTAGAATATGATAATGCTATTTGACTTGTTTTTTGTTTAATAATTATTTTTAAAGCAGCTAATTTTCAATACACTGAATATTTCCCCACAAAACTGAAAATTTTATATACTTGCTATGATCATACTACAGATACTGTCAGGGATACAGGTGTACAAGAATGCATTTACAGATACGGTTGGAAACTTTGAATTAATTGATAAAGAGTGATTTAGTATTTTTGTCTTTCTTCTTATAGACTTTATGTTCACCAAATGAGTAATTCTAGAACAGTTCAGACTAAAACATACAAGAACCAAATATATATCCACCATAGAAGAATTTTGCTAGAGACTTCTCAGGAAGCACTTTCTTGAAATGACAGTGTAATAATTAAAATACGATTTAAAATAGAAATCTTGGCCCTATGTCAAAAAACTAAATACTTGTAAAATTTATTTATTGTAGGCCTATTTTTCTGACACCCAGGTGTTAGCCTTCAAGTTGAGGAGATTGTTTCTTGTATATTATTTTCCATTTGTGTTCTACGATTAAAGGTTCAGCTTTGATTTGTGAGAGAATAATTTATTGAAGTTTTATTCTTGAAATAAATTTTTGAGTAGATAGATTATTAAATTTGATGTTAAAACATCTAAATTGAATGCTAGAAGTAAAGCATAAGTAAAATGTTGAGTCAACTCTGTTAAGGTTAGAAGGTTAAGTCAGTAGGATAGAATTTATTTCTATTAAAGATGTGTAGGGAGAAGAATAAAGCACAGAAAAAATGACAGTTTAACTTTTAAGGTGTTTATTGTTGAGTAAGTATGCTAAATTACAAAATGTATTATCTGGCAACTATTTGTGTCTGAAAATTTCTTTTCTGTTAAAATTATAGAAAAGAGATTTAGTACTGCAATAAGCAGAGAAATGTTTAATTTCTTTTATCATGACAACTTTAGAATAACTTTTTTTAGATGAGATTAAATGTTATGTTCAAGGCTCCAATATTAATTTTAGAAACTTATTTAAGGGGCGCTACTTTACAGAAATAACTAACTGAAATAAAAACATTTTTAGTTAAATAACAAGGCATAAGTTGCAGTAAGGAAGCAAGTTTAAGTTTTCTGATTGTGTTTTATTCAGAAAGGAAAAGTTAAGAAGACTAAATTTTCATGTTTAACATTTTATTTAGGTACTTGATTTAGTCTGTCAGTGTGTCATGATTATATACTTATTTGAATACCACTATCAGAACAGAAATTAAATGCACTTCAGGTTCTATTTTTAATAGATTGTGAAGTTCCTTTTATTGATTAAATAAAAATATATTAAACTTCATTGGCTTTTTAAAAATCAATTGTTAACTCATTTGCAGGATCAGAATGAATATAGAAATTAGGTTGTTTCTTCATATTTTTGTGTATATTCCCACTACAAACCATGTGCTACTTCTTTGCAATTTAAAGAAAAATGTTAGCTTTGAATTTATATGATAATTATCTACAGGTGAGTTAAAATAAAAACAACACTCCAGGCCAGCCTTTTAACATATTGGTTAAGGGAGCCAGATTCCACATGGCTAACCGCAGTAGAATCCAAACCCCAGTAGCTTGAAAAATGCTTGGGGCATGTGTGCCTGTATGTCTAAAGTCTCAACAGGATAGAGAAGTGGAAGAGAGGGCTTGCATTGTGACCATACACCATTAGGGGTGCTTTTCCCTCTCTGGTAAATACATATACCCTCTGTAAATTTTTTTAAAAAAGAAATAACATCTAGATTTTAGGAGACCTAGATTCTAGTCTGGACATCACTGCTTATTATAAAACTTAAGTTCCATTATTTATTTTTCACTTTCCTCATTATAACATTGGGGATGGCTGCCTCATGTTAAGTGTACTTTTCTAAAAATACATGATACAATCAAATGTGAGATGTGGTCCAGTTTCTGTGGCATAGTTAGTAATATAACCAAACTGCAGTACTGGAAGCCATATGCCAACTATGATTTGAATCCCAGTCAGTTGGCCTGAAGCACAACTGTACATGTGTGCATGCCCAGTCCTAGCAAGCCGAAAGACTAGAGGAAGGTGCATGGCATGACTGTGCCCTGCTGGAGGGTGCTTCTCTCTCTCTCTTTCTCACCTGCATGTATACTCACTATAACATAAATAAAGAAAAAAGGAATATCACAATTAAGTTTTGAAAATTTTTTCATGTACACTTAAACGTCTTAAGTACTGTAAAAATGTCAGGAGTATTTTTATTAGTCTAGAATTTCTGATTCACACATATTTAATTAAAAATTAGAATTCATGGGGCCAGCAGGTGGCATAGTGGTTACGTCACTGGACTCCCACATAGCTTACCATAGCTCAAATCCTGGACCTGGTGGCTTGAAAATCACATCAGGCATGCCCAAGGTCCCAGGAGGAGAATGGAGCAGAAGGAATTACTGCATGACCATCTTCCCTGGGGGGTGATTTCTCAATTTCCCTCTCACTGTCTCTGTCTCTGTCTCTGTCTCTGTCTCTCTCTCTCTCTCTCTAGCAAGCACACACACATCACAACACAAACCTCTAAAAAAATCTTTTTTAATTTAAAAATTAAAATTAGTGGGGCCAGCAGGTGGCATGGTGGTTAAGGCGCTGGACACTCCCACATGGCCAACCATGGTTTGAGTACCGAACCTGGTGGCTTGCTTTCTCATTTTCTCTCTCTTTCTCTTTCTCTGGTCAAATTAAAATAAATGAATAAATAAAATTAAATACTTTTTAAAAAGTTAAAATTAGTTCACTTGTACTTATAGTTTTGCTCAAAATATAATTTTAATTATTTTACTGGTTACTAGAATAACTTAACTTAGGAAAATACAGTGGAATATTTGTTCAACATGGAAATTTTGTATTATCAGTATTGCCTTGAAATATTCTTTCATATTGTATAGTTTTTTATTTAACTTATGAGTGAGCTGTTTCTTTTCATGTTAGCTACCTCATGAATCCTGTGGAATATTTCCTATATTATGACCTATGTATGGACTTTCCTATTTCAAGAGATAAATACTAAGTGATATAACTGAATCTTAAAAATGTTTCCGCTGGGGGCCAGCAGGTGGAGCAGTGGTTAAAGGCGCTGGACTCCCATATGGCCAATCACGGTTCTAGTCCTGGACCTGGCAGTTTGCTTTCTCACTTGCCCTCTCTCTTTCTCTCTCTCTTTCACTCTGTTTCTCTCTGGCCAAAATGAAATAAATAAAGTTGAATAAAATAATTTTTAAAAATGTTTCTGCTCATATAAAATATGTATTTTGTTTTATAAGGACCTCAAATGCTTAAGAGTTGAGCCAATCATTGATCATTCTCTTCATTAAGGACATCAATGTCATTGGTCCAGAAAGGCTATACATACGTTCTGTTTTTACCTTATTGATTTTTACCCATCTCCTGCCGTAGTTCCATACTGCTCCTTCTCTGCTGTGTTTAATGTTTCCCCTTCCAGGCCATCATCCTTATTTTTTATATATTTCCTGGAAAAACCATGTAATAATATTTATTTGTATAAGTCTTGAAGTTTTATATAAATTAAACTGTGGTATAAATTATATTCTAATGTTCATAAAGTAATTAGGTTTTCAAAACCTGTCCATGTTACTTTTAACATACTTCTAACGGGTACATATTATTCAATTGTACTCACATACCTCAGCTTTTTTTTCTTATAGTTATAAATTCTTAGGTTATACCCAGCTATTCACACTTCTACAAATTGATATGCTGGTACTTCAAAAAGTTCATGAAAGAAGAGAATTACAGAAAGAAGAAATAAATGATCAAATGGCTTAAATAGGCCAGGGCTGGAAATGCAGAGTAAATCTGCGTTTGACTCTGAGTTGAAGAGATTTAAGGAACTCTGGGAGAATTTAAAAGGAGAAATAGAAAGGGACAGGACAAATGAGATCAGCAGATAGCATAACAGTTACATAGTCGACCATGGTACGAGTCCAGGATCCAGTAGCTTAAAACTCGCGTCAGTGCATGCTGCATGCCCAAGATTCCGAGAGAAGAATGGAGGAGAAGGGATTGCAGCATGTCCATCCCCCCTGGAGGCGATATATTACAGTCTCTCTGTCTTGAACATGCCCTATATAGCAAATACCTCTCTTAAAGAAAGGGACATGACTGAACATCAGGGATTGCTGCATTTGGAAATGAAGTGCGATTAGAGAAGCAAAAGGAGGAGAAAAGAAGACATCTGAGGATGAAAAGGAACAGTTAAAGAAAGTTAAAACAATCTCTGGAATATAATTTGGATCAAGAAATAAAAATGATGAATTAGAGAAAGATAACTGGATTTAAGAAACTCTTAGAAATGAAGAACGAAGTTAATATGAAATTGGAGAAATTCATTTCCAAGGAGATTGAAAAGCCAGTCAATTTGAAATGGATATTCAAGTTAATATGCTAAAATATAAGACTGAGGATTTTACAGCAAAACTGGAAACTGTACCTTCAAAACATACATCTAGATTCAAATAATCAAATTCTTTAGCAGGAGTTGTCATCTATGAAAGGAATACAGAAGAAATGTGTAAAACTAGAGAAGAATAAGTTGCAATAAGAAGTAGTGAACCTTGGGAACCAGCAGTTAGTGTAATGGCTATGTCGCTGGACTCCCACGTAGTCGACCATGGTTCGTGTCCCGGACCCGGTGGCTTAAAACTCACGCCGGGCGCGTGTGCGTGCGTGCCCAAGATCCCAAGAGGAGAATGGAGGAGAAGAGATTGCGGCGTGACCATCCCCCCTGGGGGGTGATTTCTCGCTTTCTGTCTCTAATGTCTCTGTCTGTCTGGCGAGCGCACGCGCCCTATAGCGAAAATCTCTAAAAAAAAAAAAGTAGTGAACCTCAAAAGTCATATGGAAATAACTATGGTAGAATATTTTCAAGTAGAACAGTATAAATGGAAGATTGAAGGAAGAGCAAGTCAAGATATAGAAAAAAAGTTAAAAGAAGTTGAACCTGGACCAGCAGTTAGCATAATGGCTATGTCGCTGGACTCCTATGTAGTCGACCACGGTTCAAGTCATGGACCTGCTGGCTTAAACTCATGCTGGGTGCATGTGCGTGCGTGCCCAAGATCCCAAGAAGAGAATGGAGGAGAAGGGATTGCGGCGTGGCCATCCCCCCTGGGGGGTGATTTCTTGCTTCCTATCTCTCTGTCTCTCTCTGTCTTTCTGGTGAGCACATGCGCTCTATAGCAAAAACCTCTTAAAAAAAAAGTTTAATCTACTTTTACAGGCATAAGCAGCAGCTCACAAAAACTTAGAGCAGTTAAGAGAGAGTAATTATGCTTCAATAAGAAGTCAGATGGAGGGGCTGGCAGGTGGCATGGTGGTTAAGGGTGCTGGATGGCTGACCACATTTCAGTCCTGGACCCAGTGGCTTGCTTTCTCACTTTCTCTCTAGTCAAATTAAAATAATAACGATAAATAAAGTTAAATTTTAAAAATTTAAAAACTATCCCAGTTTAAAAAAAAAGTCAAATGGAACTTAGAATTAAAAAGATGGAATTTGAACTCTTCAAAATAAGAGCTTCTCAAGAGTCTAATAAAACAGAATTGGAAAATCTAGAAGAATCATATATAAGATCGTTATCAGATAAACTGAACAAGACTAATAAGAAGTTAGCAGAAGTCAGTGCCAAACTTCTTGTGGAAAAAGAGCAGAATAGTTAGTCATCAGTCTTACTATAGGACCAGTCCTAGAGTCACTTCATGTTGGAAATCTTAATAATAGTTGAGTGTAGGGACCAGCAGTTAGCGTAATGGCTATGTCGCTGGACTCCCACGTAGTCGACCACGGTTCGAGTCCCGGACCCGGCGGCTTAAACTCACGCCGGGTGCGTGTGCGTGCGTGCCCAAGATCCCGAGAGGAGAATGGAGGAGAAGGGATTGCGGCGTGGCCATCCCCCCTGGGGGGTGATTTCCTGCTTTCTATCTCTCTGTCTCTCTCTGTCTGTCTGGCGAGCGCACGCGCCCTATAGCAAAAACCTCTCCAAAAAAAGAAAAAAAAAAAATAATAATAATAGTTGAGTGTACAACAGAAATCTTAGTTCAAGAGAAACCCAGTGATTCTGAGACAGGAAGTAGACCCAGTGAGTAGGTAAATAGGGCAGCAAACCCCAAGGAAGAGCCTATCAGGAAATGCAACCAAAACATCTTTGAAGATTCCTTCCTTCTACCCTTCCCACTGGCTCTTGGCACCAGAAAGGTTGTCTTTGTTCTCCTGTCCCAGATATAAACACAGAAATTGACCACTGGGATGAAACACTAAGTCAACATTCATGACAGTACATCCAGATACGGATCCTAATTCCTTCAAACCACCCTGGGCATGTGTGTTGAGGTAATTAAAATCCTCACCTGAGAGATAAACAAGTGCAGGAAAAAGCCCCAGAAACCAAAGGAGCCAGATACTGTGACAGACCTCTCCCTGCTAAGTATTCATCACCAACCCCCAGGATAAAAGTAACACCTATCATGCCCAAAGCAGTTGTCCTCCTCTGGCAGCTGCCCACCCACATGTGTTTTAGGCATGGGATACATTTCCTTCCTATTAGAAATCTTTAATTTTCTATTAAAATTTTTCTTTAAAAAAAGATAAAGGGGGAAAAAAGAAAATAGAATTAAAGTATGAATTTTTCTTTTTTTATTTATTTATATTTTTGCTAAGGGAGATGTGTGATCACCAGAGAGAGGAGAAAGCTACCCCTGCCGCCCCTTCCTCCCAGGAATGGTCACACCACAATCCCTTTTGTCCCATCTCTCTCTCCCTTTCAGAAGTATTGGACACACATACACACACACCCAGTGTGTCCTAAGCAGCCAGGTCTGAAACTTGAACTTAATGGTTGGCCAAATAGAATCTGGCTGCCTTAACCACCATACCACAGAGCCAGCCATGAGTTTATTTTGAAATCCATGCTTAGTTTTTTCATAATAGATTTTCCCATGAATTTTTTGAAGACCCCTTGTACATGATTTTCTATGAACCTTCCCTGTATTCTCTGGCATATATGTCATAGAGCAAATGATTGGGGTTTTATTTATGTTCACATTTAATTTCAGTAATGCTGGCTTGTTCTCAGGGAGGAATGATTAGCAGTTTACCTTCTACTTGCAATACACGAGGGTTTCATTTTCTCTACATCATCAGCAGCACTCAGTATATTCTGATTTTTGCTAATCTGATGTGTATGAAATTGTATTTTTTTTTTCTCTTTTTTTTTAAGCTTCAAGAGTTTTGTTGTCTGGGACCAGCAGTTAGCGTAATGGCTATGTCACTGGAATCCCACGTATTCGACTCTGGTTCAAGTCCTGGACCTGGTGGCTTAAACTCGCACCCGGCGTGTGTGCGTGCGTGCCCAAGATCCCGGGAGGAGAACGGAGGAGAAGGGATTGTGGCATGGCCATCCCCCCTGGGGGGTGATTTCTCGCTTTCTGTCTCTCTGTTTCTGTCTGTCTGGCGAGCGCACACGCCCTATGGCAAAAACCTCTCCAAAAAAAAAAGAGTTTTGTTGTCTGTAAGAAAGTTGGCATATTCCTTAGGTCATCATCTTTTCAATTTCACAGAATTACCAGTCATGAGTGGAAGTACAGAGGGCACAGGTTCAGGACATCCATTGACATTTTTTTTTTTTTTTTTTTTTTTTTTTTTGGAGAGGTTTTTTGCTATAGGGTGCGTGCGCACGCCAGCTAACTGCTGGTCCTCCATCCACTGACATTTTTAAAGCCATGAAAACGTTTTGACCTGAACACTATCATATGCAATCATTTCTTTGTAAGTCATTTCTTTATGAAGTCAACAGTCATGTAAGCATTAGTTTTAGAATTATGTTTTGGGGGACCAGCAGTTGGCATAATGGCTATGCGCTGTACTCCCATGTAGTTGACCACTGTTCGAGTCTTGGAGCCAGTGGCTTAAACTCACACTAGGTGCATGTGCGTGCGTGCCCAGGATCCCAAGAGGAGAAAGGAAGAGAAGGAATTGTGGCATGGCCAACCCCCCTGGGGCGTGATTTCTCACTTTCTGTCTCTCTGTCTTTCTGGCGAGCGCACACGCCCTATAGCAAAAACCTCTCAAAAAAAAAAGAAAAAGAAAGAAAGAAAGAAAGAATTATGTTTTTTAACTGTTTATTCATTTACTTATTTGACCAGAAAGGGACAGAGCAAGAGACAGAGGAAGGAAGAGGAGAAGTGAGAAAGCAAGCCACCAAGTCTGCGACTCGAGCCACGTTTGGCCATGTGGGAGTCCAGTACCCTCAATCACCATGCCACATGCCAGCCCCATCATTATTTTTTACCTGAGTATATGATAGGAAAATGTTTGAATCAATATATAATCAAGTACTCTGTACTGGCATTGTTAATCTTGAAGAAAGTAACCGAGCATAAATAGAACAAGAACATCATGTCTTTACTTTCCAGTGGGGCTGGATCATTTGAAATAATAAAGGTGTTCATTAGCAGAATTTACCACGATATTAGTGTAGATTTTATACTATTTGATAAAATACAGCAATGAGGAAATTAACTGAGGTTTCTCTCTCTCTCTCTCTCCCTCTCCCTCTCCCTCCCTCCCTCCCTCCCTCCCTCCCTCTCTTCACTATTTGCTTTCAGAGAAAAATCCTGAGGCCTGTAGGGATTTCTGATGCCAGGAAACCATAAAGCATGAGCATATATTTAACAATCAGGATGACTTAGCTCATGGTGGCTGGCACATGTGTAATTACAATTTACATTCCAGTTATTTAAACTTTTAAAGATATTTTTTCTCAGAAAAGAATAAGAACATCTCAGTTTACTTCTTTAGTTTAGTCTAAACAGAGGTCAAACATTTCTGATGGTGTTATAATGCCTATGTTCAGAGTTACACTTTTAGCTAAATCAAAAATTTGAAATATATATTTATGAAGTAAATTACTATCTTTTAAACAGTTCACTAAATTAAATATTTTTCACCATATACATTGACATCTAACAACTTCTACATATAAGATACTCCTGTTTTTCCAATTTCAGTCCGAACATATGGCTTTTAATTAGGTACATGACACAAATTCTAGTACAGATTTTCTAATTAGTTGTATGGGTCTAGACAAGTCATTTTAGAGCTCTGCCCTTACATCAAACAGGGACAATAATACCCCTCTTTAAAGCTACCTTTTAGGTAAAGAGACATAAGAATATGTGAAAACATTTTGCTGAAGTTGCTAAACAAATGTAAGGTAAAATATTTACCATATTAACTATTTTTTCTAATATTTGACATTTTTATAATTTAATCAAAATGAAAATTGAGCACTTTCTGGACTGCAAAATTCAGTAGCTATACAAGTTGAATTAAACTAATAAAGCTAATCCTAATAATAAATGCATTCATCCATGTTCTCATTTCCTTATATTTAGAAATAATAACAATAGGTAAAATTTCATTGAGGTATTCCTATTTATTCTAGTTTAGGAGTTCTTGCCCATGTCCATGACTGACTGGCATCAGCCACTGCATCAAGTACTTGAATTCATATTGTCCATTGATTTTGTCAGACAGATTTGGTAGCCCTAACATGATCTGTCTGTCAGCCCAAACGCCAGATCAAGCCTGTCATTCTCATCATCAGTGATTGATTCTAAGTTCTCAAATATGTGCTTTCAAGGATGAGGTGACAAGTGGAGCAAGCCACGGTTTCCTCACATGCACTCAAACCATCAAATCTAGGTTATTTTCAACCGCAACATCTAGCAGTGTGTCACTAACTTTTCCTTTGGTCGTTTATGTTTCACTATCATGGTTCATAAAGTGGATCGTTATTTTATCTTGTGAGCTGCTCCGCGCCTGCGCGGCCGGCTGGCCACCATGCCACCTCCTGGGCTCCGTGGCAAGCCACCGGCTCCCGCACAGGGTCAGGCCAGCAGCAGCCACTGGGGAGCCAGGCCACAGACCACAGTGGAGGCGGCGCACCGGAGCCGGGAGCCCCCGCGCTGACTATCGCACGCCTAAACTGAGATATTCTTGATCATGTACCTACTGGGAGTAGAAAATCTCCCCAAGAAATAGGAAGAGAGCCTCTGAAGAATGGCTCACACAACTGGTAAATTAACTTTCTCCGGATTTTGGAGATTTTCCCGGTTCTAACCTAATTCCTCAGTGGCCAGCCATTTTCTGGTAAGCCATGGTCTTGCAGTTGCTGTTTTCCCTCCAAAGTTATGTAAGTTTTTGTTTTTCAACACAGATTGGAAGATACCTTTAGCTCTACCTACTCACTGAATACACTGCCACTATGGGTTACACAGGGATTGGTGAAGGTCTTCAAACAGTTGGACCTTCTTGCCTTTTCCTCCCTTTTCCGGGAAAAGGGCAGGTGGTACTAACTGATTTTCAGTCACGTTCCAAAGAGTTTGATGAATATTTTCATTCAACATAGAAGTCTGAAGTACTGCTTAGTATGGTTCTCCAATTGTAGAAAGCTTCTTCTGTAGGCAACATTCCATAGCAGTTGGAATTTCCTCAGACATGAGGATAATAGTGATGAAAGCCAGGTAGTTTTTGTAATCTGCTGAGTACTGCAGATCTCCAGTTGAATGTGGCCTGAGTATTTCAAAAGCATCTTAAAACGCTTGACTCAGCTTGTCTTGCTCAACTCAAGTTATACTTCCTTAAAAAATTAATGGCTCTGTCCATCAGAGCCCAGTCTAGCGTCCACTTGTATGAGCTTGAAATAACCTCCCCCTCCACCAGAACACCTGTCTGCATCACCCTTGCCTAGCCTGCAAGCTGCAATTTTGAAATTGCATTTTTTCTTAATTGATATTATCTAATTACTAATAAGAGTAAGTTTATGCATGTTAGTCATTCTAGTTTTTCCATTCTTAGAGAAGTAATTTGCCCATTTTTCTGTTAGGTTTTTCTCTTGCCGATTATGGTACAAGAAATTGTTTATAAATTCTAGATGTCATTTTGGGGCTGGCAGGTGGCATGGTGGTTAAGGATGCTGGACTCCTGCATGGCTGACCCCGGACTGAGATCCAGACTTGGTGGCTTGTTTTCCCACTTTCTCTCTCTCTCTTCCTCCCTCCCTCCCTCCCTCTCCGATCAAATAAAAATAAATAAATAAAGTTAAATAAACTAATTCTTAATAATAATAGATGTCGTTTCCTTGTCAAGTTCAGATTTTGGAATTAGCTTAGTCTTGTCATTTCTCAACTCTTGTTTTTGATATCTTTCATGGGATAGAAAATACCCAATTGTTTTGTGTATGTGTGTGGTTTTTTTGTGTGGTTTGTTTTTTGTTTGTTTTTTTACCATAGGGCATGTGCACTTGCCAGAGAAAGACAGAGATGGAAAGTGAGAAATCACCCCCTAGTGGGATGGCCACACCACAATCCCTTCTCCATTCTCTTCTTGCAATTTTGGGCATGCATGCATACCCACCTGGCGTGATTTTCAAGCCACCAGGCTGGGATTTGAACTGTAGTTGGCCATGTTCTAGATAGTTTCTTTGGAGAATTTTACCTCTTTAATTCACTCTTCTCATCTATGAAATAAGGATAATAATTATACCAATTTCACTGAGTTGTTAAGAAGACTAAAGTATGCTGTGTATTATGCATTGAGAAAAGTGCCTGGTATATGATAAGAGCTCATTGTAGATTAACTCATGCTGTTAAAGCGATAAGCACTTGGGGACCAGCAGATGGCTTGATGCTTATGTCACTGGACTCTCAGGTAGTTGACCACGGTTTGAGTCCTGGGCTTGGGTGCATGTGCATGTGTGTCCAAGATCACGAGAGGAGAACAGAGGAGAAGGGATTGTAGCATGGCTGTCCCCCAGTGTGTGTGTGTGTGTGTGTGTGTGTGTGTGTGTGTGTGTGTGGTTTCTTGCTTTCTTTCTCTGTCTCTCCAGTGAGCACACACATCCTACAGCAAAAATCTCTCTTAAAAAAAAAAAAGAAAAAGTGATAACACTTGTTAATAATATGACTATCAAGATGCACTTTTGAATCAGGAATTGTCTTTAAAGATGAAAGACAAAGAGTTGGCAGGTGGCATAGTAGTTAAGGTGCTGGACTCCCACATGGAGTCCAACCACGGTTCAAGTCCTGGACATGACGGCTTGCTTACCCACTTTCCCTCCCTCTCTCTATCTCTCTGGCCAAATTTTTTTAAAATGCAGTTTTCAAAAACTAAAGATGAAAGACATGATAAGGGGATCAAGTAGAACAGTGTCCTTTGGGAATAGGGATATTCTCAAGTAGCAGTTTAAAAAAAGGGGAATTCTCTCTACCTGTTTTTTGCACAGGTATTGAGAGACATGGGAGAAGAATAAGGTTTAGCAGTAAGCCATCAACATTCCACATGTTGGGCATAGAATTACCACATATATGTACATATGTGACGACACTATGTAGGACTTGGAGTCTCAACACTTGGCATCTCAGCTTAAGTGGGTTCTATAAACCGGAGTCTCCAATTTTTTTTTAATAATTACCTAAGTTTATTCATTGTTATTTTTATTTAATTTGACCAGAGCCAGTAAGAGAGAAGGAAAGTGAGAAAGCAAACCACCAGGTTCGGAACTCAAACTGTGTCAATCATGTGGGAGTCCAGTGCCTTAACCACCACAGCACGTGCTGGCCCCTAGCCTCCACTTTTTGTTAATAAAAAAAAAATTTCCACAATGGGCGATAATAACCATTAGAGACAATTGGGAAATGAACATGGCCCCAGTACACTTTTAATTTCTTACAGACCTGAAGCAAATGAAGGAAAATATGCATACTGAGATTTTCCACATTGATTTTATTATTTTGTACAACTTTTTGCCTTTTTGTGGTGAAGAAGTTACATTTAATTTTAAATCTGTTCTCTGGTAATGTTTAGTAGTAGCTGGAGTCCCAAGGACATTTGCATTTATTTTTATTGCCTTTGTTCATAAACACTTTTCTCTGTATTTTTCCCCCAGTACAAATGGAGTTCCTTTCTGGTCTTGCATTTTATTTTAGTTAAAAATATTTCAAAAATAATTTATTCTAATAAAGTCAATAATAAAAGTCTGGGTAGCATAAAATCCTTGAATTAGGCTATGATGTAGAGATTGTCAATTTACCACCATAATTTACCTCCTATAATTTAAAGTTGAACTCCCACACATTAGTTGGTTACATAGGTATTCAGGGTTTACATTTTCTAGGGGCCTACTTTATGGTAAGTTCTAGCCAACAGGATGTAAGTGGAACTGATACATGTGACTTCTGGACCATGCCTTTGAAAGCGCTGCATCACGCAACAAAGTATATGGGGAAAAAGCTCATCACAAATCAGAGAAACGCAAATTAAAACCACAGCAAGTAAGATCTCATCTCATACCTATTAAAATGGCCATCATTAAAAAAAGAGGGACCAGCAGGTGACGTAGCAGTTACGTTGCTGGACTTCCACACGGCCAACTGTGGTTTGATTCCCAGACCCGGAGGCTTGAAACTCACACTGGGTACATGCGAGTGTGTGCCCAAAATCCTGAAAGGAGAATGGGGAAGGGATTGCGGTGTGGTCATCCCCCTGAGAGGTGATTTCTCGTTTTCTATCTCTCCGCCTCTCAGGCAAGTGCATGTGCCCTATAGCAAAAATCTCTCCGTAAAAAAAAAAAAAAAAAGGGACTAGTAGTTAGCGTAATGGCTATGTTGCTGGACTCCCATGTAGTCGACCGTGGTTCGAGTCCTGGACCCAGTGGCTTAACTCACGCTGGGTGCGTGTGTGTGTGCGTGTCTGCCCAGGATCCCAAGAGGAGAATGGAGGAGATGGGATCGCAGTGTGGCCATCCCCTCTGGGGGGGGTGATTTCTCGTTTTCTGTCTCTCTGTCTTTCTGGTGAGCACACACACCCTATAGCAAAAACCTCTTAAAAAAAAAAGTAACAGAATAAATTTCTAAATTAAAAAAAAAAAAAGTAAGAAAGAAAAGAAAAGCAAGGCAAGGGGGCCGGCAGGTGGCATGGTGGTTAAGGTCACTGGACTCCCACATGGCCACCCGTGGTTCAAGTCTGGGACCTGGAGGCTTGTTTCCTCACTTTCCCTCTCTCTCTCTGGAAATATAATAATAATAATAATAAATAAAGTTAAATAATTCTTTAGAAAAAAAAGAAAAAGTGTAGGAGAGGATGTAGAGAAGAGAGAACCCTTCCACACCACTGATGGGAATGTAAATTAGTACAGCCATGATGAAAAACAGTACAGTTTTCTTGAAAAATTAAAAACCAAACTACCATACAATCTAGCAATCCCACTACTGGTACACAAAGGGTTTTCTAAAGGTTCACAGAAAATGTTCATTATGAAAAAAACAATGCATGAATTCCAAAAGTTTTTACACCAAAATAATTCCACTTTTCCATGAGCTTTTAAAGTCCCCTTGTGTATTTATAGGAGTTCAAATCAGTATGTCAAAGAGATGTCTGCCTGCCTGTGTTCATTTCAGCATCATAACAGCCAAGATAGGAAAGCAACCTAGGTGTCCATCAACTGATCAACAGATAAAGAAAATGTGATACACACACACACACACAAGGGAATACTATTTAGTTTTCAAAAAGGAAACTCAGCAGGTGATGTGGTTGTTAAGGCGCTAAACTCCCTCACGGCCAACCATGGTTTGAGTCCCAGACCCAGTAGCTTGAAAATCACACCAGGTGCGTGTGCATTTATGCCCAAGATCCCAGAAGGAGAATGGGGGAGGAGGGATTGTAGTGTGGGCACCCTCCCCTTGGGTTGGGGGTGGGGAGTTCCTTATTTTCCCTCTCAATATCTCTGGCGAGTGCATGGACCATGTAGCAAAAACTGAAAAACAAAAATTGGAAACCTTGTCATTGGCAATAACATAAATGAACCTGGAGGATAGGGAATCTCTATAGAATCTAAAAAAGTTGAATGGAGTAGAATGTGATTACCAAGGGTTGGGGGAAAATTTGGTCAAAGGATACAAAAGGAGTAAGTTTAAGGGACCAGCAGATGGTGTAGCGATTATGTCATTGGACTCCCACACAATGTACTGCGGTTCAAGTTCCAGACCCAGTGGCTTAAAAATCGCACCAGGTGTGTGTGCGTGCATGCCCAAGATCCAGGGAGGAGAATGGAGAAGGGATTTCCATGCGGAGCCCTTGAACCCTAAGGCAGAAATCTAAAATAAATAAAAAGGGAAAAAGTTTAAGGGATCTGTTGTACAACATCAGTGATTAGTTCATGTATAATTGAAAACTGCTGAGAGTATAAGTGTTCTCAACCCTAGTAAGTATATGAGGTAATATGTTAGTTAGCTTGATTTAGCCATACTATAACATACATACTAGGGATCCCCAAAATTCATAAAAAATTGCTTATTATAAAGAAACTGCATGGATTTCAAAACACTGGCACCAGAATAAACTCACATTTTTTTGAAGAATTATTTTAATTTAATTTTTTATTTCTTCATTTATTTTATTTTAATTTGACCAGCGAGAGTGACTCAGAGAGGGAGAGAGAGAGAGAAAGTGAGAAAGCAAGCTGCCAGGTCCGGAACTTGAACCGTGGTCAGCCATGTGGGAGTGTCCAGCACCTTAACCACCACGCCACCTGCTGGTCCCATAAACTCATATTTATTAAAGTCTCCCAAGACTTCTTGGGATCTCCTCGTATTTCAAAATAGTATATTGTACATCTTAAATACATACAATTTTAAAATTTTAAAAATTCCTGGAGCATTTCTTTTGCCCTGCTTCACATTCCCCTCTGTGGGGTGTGGAAATAAGAATAAAGGCTCTGCAAACATTTCAGTCAGTCCAAAGTTGTGTGTCAAGGATAGCAAAGTAGCCTGGAACTATTCACCTCTCTGTAATACGGTAGAGAAATAAATTTTTATAGGACCAGTAGTTAGCGTAATGGCTATGTCGCTGAACTTTATGTAGTCGACCAGGGTTCGAGTCCTGGACCCAGTGGCTTAAACTCATGCCGGGCACGTGTGCGTGCATGCCCAGGATCCCAAAAAGGGCCTCAAGAAGGAACATCTGTACAATACAGAAAAAGACATCTTCCTGATCCAGCTGGTGGCATGGTGATTAAGGCAGCTTGATCCTGCATGGCTGACTGCACAGTTAAAGTCCCTGACCTAGTGGCTTGAAAAACACACTGGGCCTGTGTGCATGTGTACCCAAAATCCCCAAAAGAGAACGGAGGAAAAGGGGCTGGAGTGTGGCCATCCTCCCAGGGGTGATTTCTCATGTTCCCCCTTTCTCTGTCTCTCTGGTGAGAATCTGTACCCTACAACAACAAAAACGAAAAGAAAAGGAAAAAAAAAAAAAAAAAAAGAACATGATGAGGAAGAGCTTCAGACACAGAGTATCCAAACCAATCACTCATAGATGCTCAGTAGTGTGTAGGACCAAACAGAAACAGATGTTATGGTGGGGGGTCCTGTAGTAGAGTTCTATTCTCTTCAATCTTTGCTTGCAAAATGCTTATTTCCTGATTGATTTCATCTCTTGTTGTTGAACTTTGCTGAAATCAAGAAATGGTAACCAATTTTACAAACTCACATTCCAACCTTTCCTAAATCACTTCCCTCAGAGGTATAGGCTTGATAATCTTCCTTACAAGTTAACACAGGTGACACTTTACCCAATACATTTGGAAAGAGTCACCAGCTTTCCAGCCTGTACTTTATTTCCACAGCCAGCCAAGGCCATATGTGTCTTGGATCTTTGTTACTGTAGCACACCATTTTCACCATGTTCTCTTTTAGGGCACACAATCAAAATACAGTGGCTAAGACAAGATTTTTCTCTCTAGCAGTCCAGAAATAATGCTCTGCTTCAGTTGGTAATTCAAGACCCAGGTTCCTTGTATATTGTTGTTCTCCAGTCTTTTATGGATTGTTCTTGTCCTTGTGGATTAAGATGGTTTATCACCATCACAAATGAGTGTCAGCCTCTATAAGTGGAAAAAAGGCAGCTTCTCTTTAAGAATTTACCTAACCTAATATCTTTGTGCACAAAACTTACCTTACAAAACTTACCTAACTTTAATGTTTTTGTAGATGCGTAATGGTTACACTGCTGAATTCCCACATAGTTGACCATGGCTCAAGCCCTGGACCCGGCCCCTTAAAACTCATGCCAGGCGCGTGTGTATGCGTGCCCAAGATCTTGAGAAGAGAATGGAAGAGAAGGGATTGCTGCACGGCCATCCTCCCAGGGGGTGATTTCTTGGTTTCTGTCTCTCCAGTGAGCACACATGCACTATAGCAAAAATCTCTCTAAAAAATAAGTCAAATAATAAAACAAAACAAATTTTAAAAATGGCAGAAAGAGGTGATGCAATTGGAAAAACTTCCTAATATTCTGTACAATGAGCAACTTTTTAAAAAGAATTATTTTTTATTCAATTTTATTCATTGTCTTTTATTTTTGGGGGGGAGAGGTTTTTGCTATAGGATGCATGCGCTCACCAGACAGACAGAGAGAGACAGAGAGACAGAAAGCGAGAAATCACCCCCCAGGAGGATGGCCACGCCACAATCCCTTCTCCTCCATTCTCCTCTCGGGATCTTGGGCACACATGCATACGCACCAGGGTGAGTTTAAGCCACCGGGTCTGGGACTCGAACCATGGTCGACTACATGGTAGTCCAGCGACATAGCCATTACGCCAACTACTGGTCTCTGTTGTCATTATTATATATATATACATATATATATATATGTGTATATATATACATATATATAATAAATATTATATATATATAATATATACACATATATATATAAATTTTTTTTGAAGTTGACTGGAGAGAGACAGCAAGAGAGAAGGAAAGTGAGAAAGCAAGCCACTAGGTCCAACACTCAAACCATGGTCAGCCATATGAGAGTCCAGCTGCCTCAACCACCATACCTTAACCTGACAGCCCCATCCAATTTGTTTTTAACAAGATATTTAGGCACTATTTTATTGGTTGCCAAATAATTTAAAATATTGGGCCAGATCTTCTCAGGAAATGTGAAAAATAACACCAAGGATATCACTGTTACTGTTATCTTACAATTTTATAGGAATTAAAAGCCTGAAGATACAAACTTATGACTGTTAATACTGCCTCTGGATAGTTTTGATATAGTATATATTAGGGATGGCTTTGTTTAGAAGACTGGAAAAGTGTTCCTGGAACAAACATTGTATCTGACTGCCACAAATCAACAAAACGCAATGGTGCCAGGTGGACATGGTAGAGAAAATGTCCATTTTGAGAAAGGAGTGCTTTTAAAGGCATTTCCTTGGAGGCAGCCAAGGATTTTTTTTTTTTTTTCACATTACTGAAAGACCACATAACATCGTGACTGCTTTATTTCCTTCAACTAGACTGTCAACGTAGGCATAGGTCAATGTTCCCCAACTAATTTTCTTCAGTCCACCCTGCTGGCTTCAATATTCCATAGTCCACTGTAATCTTTTGGTCTTCCTGCTTTGTGGTCTGGCAGCTGTGCCTGCTATCCGCTGAGCAGTTAGTCTACCAGCTCATAGGTGGCCATCATAATGGCTGTTGGGAATCTGTTTCACCAGATGAGTTGTTAGACCACGGTAGAATGACCCATAACCTACTTCTTGAACAACCAAAGACAATGTCTGAAAAAAAAAAAAAAGATCTATTTTTTTCCCTCTTCATGTGTTCTTGTTCTTATAACTTCATGCAGATATGCTATTGTAGTGGCACAAGTCTTTATTCCCACAAAAGCTGATGCTTTTTTCAGACTCTATAATTTTCCATCATAGAAGCAGTCTTATATTCCAGTACTTTATTTGCTTTATACTTTCATAAATAACAATATGGATAACAGTATCGGATATGTCAGCATAAGAAGCAGACCTGTACCTATAAAATCCTCTAAGTCCATCTGCCTGATACACTTTACCAAGTGTATCAAAAGCACCCATTCGCTTTTGCTCACGGTTCCTTGCATCAAGCTGTAACGGAGTCTTTATAAGCCAAATGGGGTTGGGAGCCACTTAACTTCTTTTTAATCCTAAGATTTTATCATAGTAATTATTCATTTGAATAAAGTTTTCCTTTTTGTCCTTTCTGATCCTAATATTTAATTTTGGCTCTTAGAACAGGCACATTCCAGGAGGAAACTGGAGTAACTGACGTGTAGCACTTACCCCCACTTTATTAGATTCCCTGTTAGTAGGATTCTCCACAATAACGCACACGCACAACTATTAATGTGGAAGCCAAATTTTGTAACCCAGAACTATCTACATTTTTAGAAAGATACCTCCTGGTAAAGATGATGTCTCACTCAAAATACTTTTAGTGTCCCTCAGATCATACTATTTCTCATTTATACCTTCGCAGGTATTCCAAAATGACCTGCACCACGAACCATTCCATCCATTGTTTAATCTGAGTTCTATCATCTCCCATATACTCCCTTCTCTTCTGAACTCAGTGTTGGTCACTAAGATCAGGCGCCGAAGATCTGGTTGCTAAGAGACGAGACGCTGGGAGGGTGGGGACGCTGCACTGCGACAAGTCGGGGCGTGAACGCCAGTGGGGGTTAGCGAAGGCGAGGCAAACTGGGCGGCCGCCTGCCTGCCGCTGCCGCTGCCGCGCGTCTGGCTCCCTCCCGCTCCACAGGAGCTCGCCGCCCATTGGCTCCGCCGCTGTGGCGCTGGCATGTGATTGGCCGGGCCGCGTAGGTCCCGGCGCTCTCCCGCCCCTGCGCTTGTCGCGGGCCGCCGCCTGCAGGCTGGCGGAGGCGGCGTGTGAGGGCGCCGCGGCCGGGGCTGCGGGCTGGGTCGCCGGAGCTTCATGGCGCGAGCGCGGGCGGTGCCGGCCGCTGCAGATGACAGACGCGCTGCGAGGGCCGTCGCAGCCCAGTGGAGGTGAGCCAGATGCCGAGGGCAGGAAGTGCGGCGAGGGGCGGTTTCCCTGGCAGCCCACGCGTCCCGCCTCGGCCCCCACCCACGGCTGGGGTCCCGCTCGCCCAAACGCCTGAACGGCCCCGCGCACAGCCCGCCGCGCCCTGCGCAGCCCACCGCCGGCTCCCGCCTCCCACCAACGCCGCATCCCCGCCGCGGGTCCCACCCGCGCAGCAGCCGAGGGAGCCGCGCCTCTCCCTGCCCGCCCGCATCGCCCCCGCCTCGCCCGCCGCCCGCGCCTTTGTCCGTCGGCGCCCGCTTCGGCTCCCGCTCCGCGGCCCGCGAGTGTCCGCGCCTACGCGGTGGGGAGCGGGTGAGGGTCGCAGGAGGCGGGCCAGGGCTTGACGTGCCCAGAGGACGCGCCGCGCTTTAGCCTTCCGGCCCAAGGGTCGCAGCGTTTTGGTCCGCTGGTCCTGGGTTCGGGATGCGCTTGTACTTTCTCCTTCGCGATGAAAGCCAACCGCCTGCATTCCGGTTTGTGGACGGGCCAGCAAGCCTGGTCACAAGGCTGCTCCCGGTCCTGGATGACTCAGTGTTACCGCCCCTCTGCCCTGCCCAAAGGCCTTGAACCTGCCCCGCTGGCCCCATTCCTTGCCCATCTTGTCACTGCCTAGGAAAAAAAGTCTCTGTCTACGAGGGCCTTTTTCTATTTAGAAAAAGAAAAAAAAATAAATAAACCTCAGATTTCTGTGGACGTCTATTTGGTGTGGAAGTGACTTAATTAGTCTTGTAGATACATGTATATATATATATATATAGATATAGATATATATAGATATAGATAGATAGATATAGATATATATATCTGTCTACAAGAAGATATGGGAATGGAAGAGGGAAGGTAAGATATGTTCTTAAAAAATGTAGTCTATTAAATATATGTGTGTGTATGTATATTTTTTTAAGAAAATATCTTTTATCTCAAACACTTAAATTTTTAATATTTTACCATGAATGGAAGCGAATTTAGTAGGAGGCCATTTGAACTTGAAGCTTTTCATATTCAGCAGTTTTGGTAATTTGTCCTGTCCAGAATGAGGCACATGGTGACAGCTATTTTGAGAGAATTTGTGTTTTATTAAGGATTATTCATCAGTGTTATCTGTGCTTTCATACTTACATTTAAACTCTAAAGGATATTTTCTTGAACATTTCTTTAACTATATAATTAATACCAGGTTGTCTTCCCTTGCTCAGTATGATTCAGTTGTGTAAAAGAAATATCAATAGAAAAGGTTTTTTCCCCCCACAAATAGGGGGTTAAAAGTATTCTTTAACATGGATAGAATAAATATGTATCATAGTTTTGAAATTTTTAAATGAATCTTTTTGGAAGTGAAAAAACAGTAACCAGGGTCCTTGCCCTCAGTTCCATTTTACGCTGTTTTCTTTCTCTAGTTCTTTCCCTTTTCTTTTCTTTTTTTTTTTTTTTTGTTAATTTGCCAGAGGGTGTATGTGCTTGACTGAGCAAGACAGTGAAAGTGAGACAGCAACCCAAATGGGGGATGATCACACTGCAATCTCTCTTTCTCCATTTCTCTCTCCTTTCAGGATTTTGGGCATGCATGCATACATGCCTACATCTTTCTTGAGCCCCTGGATATGGGACTGGAACCATGCAGCAGCTATGTGGGATCCAGCCACATTAACCACCATGCCTCCAGCTGGCCTGTACAGTGTGTTCTACTAAGGCCTAAACAGATTATACTAAAATACTCGAAGCCCTAACATGCATCCCAAATTACATAATGTAAAAAGTGGTACATATACCAGGCAAAAGGTAGAGAACCGTGTTCACTAGTGAGAAACCAGGTCCTTCAAGAATGTCATAGAAAATTAAAGTAAATGTTGGAGTTGTGAATCTTCAGTTTGGAAGGGTTCTAAAAGATACATTAAATCTCTCTTTTCTTCTTTAAGGAATTATTATTTTAAATTTGCTGTGGGGCATGTGTACTCACCAGAGAAAGAGAAAGCAAGCCAATAGGTCTGGAACTCGAACCGCTGTCTGTGGCATGTGGGATTCCAGTGCCTTAACTACCATGCCACCTGTGGACCCCACTGTATCCCTCTTAAAGTTTTGTGACTTTCTCATTAATTCGGCACTTTTGGCAGTATCTGTCTTACTGATCACTCTTCTGAAGAATCAAAAATAGGAGGTCTTGCCCATGACAGAGCCCAGAGTTAAGTGGTTTAAAGAGAAAAATGAGACTTCTCAGGGCCCTTCCAAGGTTCTGCCAATACTGTTCAAACCTGCTTTCCCAACTTATCATCAAACTCAGCAGCATATATGAAAGGGCATTATTTTAGAGTCACTTGATTTTTTCTTTTGACTTGGAGATGACCAATTCTTTAAAAACAAGTGAAGTGGGACCAGCAGATGGTATAATGGTTATGTCACTGGACTCCCACATGGCCTACCACGGTTCAAGTCCTGGATCCGTTGACTTGAAATTCACACCAGGTATGTGTTTGTGCATGCCCAAACTCCAGAGACGAGAATAGAGGAGAAAGGATTTCAGTGTGGCCATCCCTCCATGGGGGTGATTTCTCACTTTGTATCTCTGTCTCAGTCTCTCCTGCAAGCTCACGTGCCCTGTAGCAAAAAAGCTCTCAAAAAAAAAAAAAAAAAAAATGAAGTTCTGTAAAATATCTTTTCAGCTGGAAACCAGGAAGTACTTTACACTTATTAAAATAATTATTGGGAAATTTTTATGCCAGTAATGGCCAAAGGATAGAGGGGGAAAAATAATAATAACTTATTTATTGAGAACCTTTTATATGTCACACTGTATGTTGTGTGTTTATAGTACTATTTAATCTTCACAATAACTTTGAAGGTCGGTATAATTTTCCTTATATTACAGCTAAGACAGTTGAAGCCATAAGCTACATTGCTAGAAGCTGGATGAATTTCTAGAACTCTCTATTTTGTTGGTAGCATACTGCCTTGGGATGTTGCTCTCTCTGCTTTTTTTTTTTTTTTTAATTAAGTTTGTAGTAGGGTGCATGCACTCTCCGGAGAGTGACAGAAAGAGGAAAAGTGAGAAGGCACGCCTCAGGTAGGATGGCCATGCTGCAGTCTCTTCTCCGTTCTCTCAGGATTTTGAACATGCAGGCTCTTGTACCCAGCGTGCTTTTCAAGTCACCAGGTTCGGAATTGGGACCATGCTGTTGACCGTGTGTGATCCAGCTGCCTTAACCAACATGCTATTGGCTGTCCTTCTATCTATCTTTTTATCTGTTGCATTCACTTTTGTGTTCTGTCTAATCTGAAGATCTCTGGAGCGGTAATGCTAATACTGTAAATGTTATGCCAGGTAGCATTTTCCGTATATCCTCATGAACTGAGTACTTTTATCTTTCTTTTACAGATGAGGAAATTGAGGCACAGAGATGAACTAATCTGAACCAGATAGTACCTTAAGTGGTAGAACCAGGATGCAAATTTGGACAGTTTGGCTCCAGAGTCTATACTCTTAACGTCTGTACTATACTGGCTCTTCAATAAGGTACAGCTCTGGTTAGTAGGGAGCTATGATTTTAAAGTGCTTGAATGTTCTTTCTTTGTTTCTTTTTCATGTTCATTCAAACACACGTAGGGTAACTTTATGATGTCTGTCACTTTATGTCCTATGCCAGTGTCTTAAAAAAACAGTTATATAATCATAGTTAACATTCATGGAGAGCTTATTACATTCCAACCCTTGTGCTGTGTTTTAATTATTTCACATAATCCCCAGCACAATCCTAGAAAGTAGATATTATTATTTTATGCTGCATCTAATTTGTGAGGCGCTTTTGTTGTCTTGAAAATGCTTGCACAAAATAATCCTTTGATTCTCTCTTCATTGTCAAAGTTATTATCATCACCTAATTTTATTGCTGCAATTCAGCAGTGTTAGATGACTTACCTTATCTAGCTAGCATATGTGAAGAGCTAAAGCTTAAACCAGAGCTTCAGACTCCTGTATACATTGCTTTTTCCTCCCTACTAATCTGTCAGTGAATCTTTGTTTCATACTTCTTATCCAAAAATAGGACATGTTTTCCATACAAACAGTTTATATTTGGAGACTGTGTTCCCAACCCTAAATTCAATGACAATTGAATCATAGATATCACTAGCCATAAACCTTTGTCATTATTTTAACCTGTAAATTTATGTTCCAGCTTCAGATACAGTGTCTAAAACATGAAGGATTTTAGTAAATGTTTCACTAAAATATAATTCTTATTCATATACATTGATACATGAATGTACCTAAAATGTCTTAAGTTTGCGTGGGTGATTTCTTTATTATTATTATTATTATCATTTTAATTGCTAGAGGGGTGTGTGTTCTCCAGAGACAGAGAAAGTAGCCCTTATGGGGTGTGTTCACACCAGAATCCCTTATCCTTCATTTCACCATCCTATTGGGATTTGTACTTGACATGTTTCTTGAAGTTGCCAGGACCAGGATTTGAATTATGGTCAGCCATGTGGGTTCTGTCTTCCTTAACCTAGAGTACAGGTCTAGACCAGGCATGGGTAATTTCTTTTTCTCTTTGATACCAAAACCCTCTTGCTCTTCCACTTCAAAAACAGAAGCTTTCAAAATTGTTTCATTGAAGTATAACTAATTTCAAAATGTTATTCCCCATCCTCAACCATTATTCCTAGCCATTGTCTCTACCATACCATATCTGTATATTATGAAAAGAGCTTGAATTTGAGAGTCACTTTAACCTGGGTTTGAATCCTTATTCTGTCTCATATTAGCTTTCTGATCTTGTATGAATTATTTAACTTCTTTGAACTTCTTTCCTTATCTGGTAAAATTGGCACAATATCCACTTTATAGGGATGTGGTGAGAATTTATTAAAATAACACATAAAAGACTTAGCACGGTTCCAGGCTTAGTAGATACTCAGTAGATAACAGCTAGTGTGTGTCTCCTCTGTCCCTCCAGGGCTCCCCTCTGCTTTGGCTTTTGGTCAGAATTATATTAATGTGATATGAAATTAACTATTTTCCAGTATTCTTCACCAGACCCCCTGAGGACGGGGGCCATAAGGCATGGTCATGGGCGGGAATTTTGTGTCCTTAACATGTGGCACCTGGTTGAGGCTCACTAAATGTTTGTTGAACTATGTCTACTTGTTAAGCTAGCTAGAGCCTTTTTTCTTGGTGATCCTATTGCCTGAAAGTCTCATAGACCCTTAATTAGGATTAGGAGCACTGGATCTATTATTTAAGGGTTCTTGGATTGAGGAGGTTGTTATAGGAGGAGAAATGAGTGAAGAGCCCGGTGAGGAAGCACATTCTACTCTGTAGGAGTGAGTGTGTGTGGGGGGGGTGGGGTGGGGGTGGGGGTGGGAGTGGGGAGTGTACCTTGTCATTATATATGAATATTGGTGTGTGTAAGGATTAAATCTTAACCAGACTAGTCACATTGCTTCTGAAGACAAGAAGAGAAGAACTTTCCAAAGAAAAGCTTCTTCAAATCTTTAAAAATTAGCACTAATTGTAGTCATTGATATAGATTCCCCACCATTTATAACTAATAATAATCACATGACAGGGTAATACTTATTATGCTTAGCGTAAAATGTCAAATTAATTTGGTTTTCAATTTCATTTTTTTTACGTCAATAAAAATTTAGTTTGTTAGGACCAGCAGATGGCGTAATGGTTATGTCGCTGGACTCCCACGTAGTGTTTCAAGTCCCAGACCCAATGACTTAAAACTCATGCCAGGTGCATGTGCATGTGTGCCCAAAATCCTGAGAGGAGAATGGAGAAGAGATTGTGGCATGGCCATCCCCTCAGGGGGCTGATTTCTCACTTTCTTTCTCTCTGTCTCTCTGTCAAGTGCACATGCCGTATAGCAAAAATCTCTCCAAAAAATTCAATATGCTGAACCTTCATTATTTGTAGTATGGACTCATAGCAAAACAAGGAATAGAAAGAAATTATAATTTTTTTTTAATGCTTTAAAAGAAAATAAGACTTTTTGGGACCAGGACATGGCATAATGGCTGTTTCTGGACTCCCATGTGGTCAACCGTGGTTCAGGTCCCGGACCTGGTGACTTAAACTCATGCCGGGCGCATGTGCATGCGTGCCCAAGATTCCGAGAGGAGAATGGAGGAGAAGGGATTGCAGCGTGGCCACCCCCCCCAGGGGGTGATTTCTCACTTTCTGTTTCTCTCTCTGTCTCTGTCATTCTGGCAAGTGCATACACCCTATAGCAAAAACCTCTAAAGAAAAAAAGAAGACTTTTAAGAAGATAAATTATATTTAACCTTTTCCCCCATTGTTTTATTATGAAAAAATTTGAGCATACAGCAGAATCAAAAAGAATTTTGTAGTGAACACCCATATACTCGCTCCCTAGATTCTACTGTTACTGTTTTATTATGCTTTTTTTATAGCTTACTGCAGTCATCAAATAGGTATTTTTAATGCATTTTTTTTAATTTCTAGAAAAACAGTTCTCATGGCTTTTTTTCCTAAAACATCTTTTTAACTTACTTAATTTACATTCATTCTCTAAGCATCATCACAGCCACAACATACAAAATGTGATTTCCCATCCAGAATATACTGTTTAGTGGCTTAGTCATGCATGTTATCAATAATTTTCCATTTCTAGTTTCATACATAAATATTATATATATATATGATATATATATTTATATATTTATAAATATATATATATTTATATATATATCATATATATACATTTTTTAACCCCTATTTCTGACCCTCTGCCCTTTCCCTCCCTCTTCTCACACTGTCTCTGGTGTCTACAGTTGTCTTCCATTTCTCTCCTCACCCCCATTTTATTGATCACACAATTTCTTAAATAATCTAACTACTTTCAATAGCAAATTCAGCTGGTAATTTCAAGAAAAGCAGTTTTAACTTTAATAAATCAAAGAAATGCTAAGGAACTTTGCTTAAAACTTAAAACCAGGAAACAGGTTAGGATTCTGTTCAAATAGTAGGTACATGAACCTATTGACTGCTCAAGACAGGACAAAAATCTTTAAAACCGGACAACAAAGCCTAGAAGAAAATCAGCAATATTTTAGTCAAAAGTCATACAATACTGTTCTACCAGTTCAATCTCATGTACTCTTCTGTTGTGGTTTGATCTTCCTGACTGAATTCTGGATATAATATTCAACTCCAGACTTGTCCCTATGATTAAATTGGCCATTTTCTTAGTTTTTGAATTCTTATTTCTGTGTGTCTGAATTTAATTTTCCTGGTATAGCACTCCTTTGAGAACTTCTTGGAGATCTGGTCTGGTGCTGGTAAATTCTTTCAGGTTTTGTTTATCTGAGAATGTTCTTGTCTTTTCTTCCCATATGAAGGATAATCTTGCTGGGTAAAGTATTCTTGGTTGAAATTGCTTTTCCCTTAACACTTAGAATATATTTTCCCATTCTTTCCTCGCTCGCATTGTTTCTGATGAGAGGTCCGCTGTTAGCCTGATGGGATATCCTTTGTAGGTAACTTGCGGTTTTTCTTTTGCCAATCTTAGTATCTTTTCTTTGTCTGTGGTTTTGGTCTGGCTATAATGTGTCTTGGAGATGATCTTCTTGGGTTGATTCTATTTGGGGTCCTTTGTATTTCTTGGGACTAAATCTTTGAGTGCCTCTCCAGGTTTGGAAAATTTTCTTGCAGGATTTCATAGAATAGATTACCAATGCCCTTATGGGTCTCTTCGCCTCCTGGGATACCAATTATCCAGACATTTGGACATTTGATAGTATCTAGTACTTCTCGTATATTATTCTCATTTTTGGGGGGCAATTTTCTCAGTCTTTGTGGTGGATTTTTCTAGGCCAGCAATTTGCTCTTCTACGTCTGAGATTCTATTTTCTGTGTGATCTAGTCTGCTTTTAATACTTTCAAGGGAGATTTTGACTTCCTGTATTATAGCCTTCATTTGATTCTTTTTTAAAGTGTGTAATTCCTCTTTTAGATCTTGTAAGAATTTCCTCACCTCCTGGAACTTGTCATCTCTTCCTTTCTCTTCCATAGTTCATTGTCTCTCTTCTCTTCCATCTCTGTTAGCTTTGCTGTTATGAATATTCTAAATTCTTTATCAGCCATTTCTATGATTTCCATTGAACTGTCTGTGAATGAAGAGGAGCTATTCTTTTCCCTGGGAGGAGAGGTATTTTCTTACTTTCCCATATTTCTTGTGGCCCTGTGGTGATTTCTAGTCATCTGATGGATAATGTGTTTCTTCCTAAACTTGAAGTTCAATCTGAATGTTCAGGAGCGAGCAGAAAGAGGTGATCTGGAATCTCTTTGCCATTTCGTTTTGATCCCACTTGAGTTTGTGGGCTGGAGGCTAAATTATCAGTAGAAAATCTTCATTACTCTTTTTCTCCTGAAATCACTAGTTCTCAGGAGCCATGAAGGTGTCTTCCCTGTTTTATTATGCTTTAATATTTTTACACATCTGTCCATCTTCCTATACATTCATTTGTCAATACGTAATATTCCAATGCTTTTGTATTTGAAGGGATTTGAGCTGAAAATTTTGTTTAGGTCAGTTTTATGTTTACATAGTAGCAGATAAGTTTTAGAAATGAATTGCAGCTGCTCCATATCATTCCGAAAACATTTTGATTTCAGATATAAATAAAGCTCTTTGTCCTCTTTCCCATTCCTAGTTCCAAAAGATGAGTCGTGGATATTCAGAAAACAACAATTTCCTCAACAATAATAACCAAATGGTGCTGGACATGATCCTTTATCCACTAATTGGCATCCCTCAGACCATCAACTGGGAAACCATAGCAAGGCTCATGCCTGGATTAACACCCAAGGACGTAAGTAACAGCATGCCACCCTCCCCCCACCATCCCACATAGCGCCTGAAAAAAAATCAGAAAAAGTAACCAGTATAAAGGAACAGCAGCTAAGAGAAATTACTTGTCTGACATATTTGTATGCGCATATTAACACTATACTCATCTATAAAGGAACAGCAACTGAGAGAGAGAAGATATGTGTATGCCTGTATTAACACTATCTACATATCTATATGATTTTACCAGGCACAAACTATATAAATTATGTATTAATTCACATGATATATTTAAACTCAGTCTCATCTTACATGTTTACAACAAGTGGAAAGTCACTAATAATATCTTAATTTAAGCAGTAGAAGTGTCCATGTCAGCCTGGCCATGGTGGCACAGGCATTTGGGGTACTGCTGCATGATGCTAGGAACCATGTAGGAAGGCTCCAGGTTCACATCTCTGGTTTACTTCAACACACCAGGCACACCCATGATCCTGGCTCACTACAGGACTAAGGGGAAGACAGTGATGTGCAGACCCTGTTGAGGGTGCCTGTGTCTTTGTCTCTGTGTATGTCTCTCTCTGCTCTTTCTTTCTCTCAGGAAATAAACTTCAAAAAATTAAAATCTGGGGCCAGCAGGTGGCATGGTAGTTAAGGTACTGGACTCCCATGTGGCCAACCATGGTTCAAGTCCCAAACCTAGCAGCTTGAAAATTACATCAGGCCTGTGTATCAGTAGCCTCAGGCCCAGTGGTGTGAGGTCATGCCACAATTCTTTTTCCTCCATTTTTCCATTCTACTGAGATTTAGGGCATGTGTGCACGCATGCCCAGCCTGTTTTTTAGACCGCCAGTGCTGGGACTCAAACTGCAGTCGGGCATGTGGAATCTGGCTCCCTTAAGCACTAAGTTGTGGGCCAGCCCATAAAGTATGCAAATAACACATGTACTGTTTTGCTGCTGGCTTCTTTCACTTAGCATATTGTATCCCAATGGTGTTCTTTGAAGCAGTTTTTAATTTTGATAAAGTTCAGTTTCTCTAATTTTTTTTGTTGCTTCTGCTTATAATGATACACATAAAATTTTATTACATAAGTCCTAAGTTTAAGATTACAAAGATTTATGCTATGTTTTTCTTTAAGAGTTTTATACTTAGTCCTATATTTTAGTTTTGATGTACTTTGAATTAATCTTTATATATGGTGTCAGGTAGAGGGGGAAAATAAGAAAATAAGAATTTGCAGGACCAGCAGATGGCATAATGGTTATATCACTGGACTCTTATGTAGTTGACCATGGTTTGAGTCCTGGACCTGGTGGCTTAAAACTCATGCCAGGTGCATGTACGTGTGCCCAAAATCCCAAGAAGAGAATGGAGGAGAAGGGATTGCAGTATTGCCATCCCTCTGTGGGGGATGATTTCTTGTTTTCTGTCTTTCTGTGTCTCCAGTGACCACATGTTCCCTATAGCACAAATCTCTCAAAAAAAAAAAAGAAGAATTTGATCTTATTCCTGGTGGAAATTCATATACTGTGAAAATAAAGACCCTGTTCCTCATTAAATAATTAAAATTATTGGGGCCAGCAGATGGCGTAGCAGTTATGTTGGACTCCCACATGGCTGACCACAGTTTGAGTCCTGGAGCTGGTGGCTTGAGATTCACATTGTGTGTGTATACAGCATGCCTAAAATCCCAGGAGGAGAATGGAGGAGAAGGGATTACAGTGTAGCCATCCCCCCCAGGGGGGTGATTTCTCACTTTCCCTCTCACTGTCTCTGTTTCTCTCTCTCTCTCTCTCTCTCTCTCTCTCTCTCTCTCTCTCCCTCTCCCTCTCTTTCCCCCCCCCACCCTTTCCCTCTTTCCCCTTTTCTTTCGGGCAAGCGTACTCTAAGGCAAAAACCTCTAAAAGTTTTTAATTATCAGCTGATAATAGATAAAGACCAAAGGGAAATATGATTGATTAAGACACTCTTCATTTTCTACAAGGTCATAAACACATGCCTTTCAATTAAAATTTTTAAAAATATTTTATCCTAAATTTTGAAAGAGAAAAAAGTGAGCCAGAGGTTTTGTATATTGAAACATGTGCAAATTTTCTAGATGTTACTCAACAGATTAATACTTAGTTACAAAAAAGGATTATTAAAAACAAAGTCTTTAGGGGCCAGCAGGTGGCGTGGTGGTTAAGGCACTGGACATTCCCACATGGCTGACCATGGTTCGAGTCCTGGACCTGGTGGCTTGCTTTCTCACTTTCCCTCTTTCTCTCTCTCTCTCTGTTTCTCCATGGTCAAATTAAAATAAATAAATAAATAAATAAATAAATAAATAAATAAATAAATAAACAAACAAACACAAAATTAAATAAATAATTCTTTAAAAAAAAAAACACTCTTTAAATAGAGGGCAAGAATTTTTTTTTTTTAAATCCCTAAATTTGGGCCAGCCAATGGCACAGTGGTTAAAGTAACTGGATTCCACAGGGCCAACTATGTGGTTCAGTACCCTGACCCTACAGCTTGAAAAACACAACAGGCACTTGACGCGTGCATGCCTAAAACCCCTAAAGGTGGAAGAAATGGAGAAGGGTTTGCAGCATGACCATCCTGCATAAGAAGTGCTTTCTCACCTTCCCTCTCTTTGTGTCTGGCTTTCTCTGGTGAAAGCATGTGCTTCTGCCAAATTAAAAAAAAAAAAAAAAAAAATCCAAACCTTTGCTTCTTTCATTTTATTTCATGACAGTGTGCAAAAAGGTTTGAGGAACTGAAGAGCAGTGGAAGCTCACCTGTTGACAATCAGTATAATCCCCTAATGGCTGCTGGAGAGAGTCCTGTTGAAACATTAGCCACATATATCAAAGCCTCTCTTCTTGACACACATGGAGAATTTCAGGAGACTCCAGCTGGTCAGGATGCCAGTTCCCAAACAGGTAAAGATTTAAAGTAAAACACAGTACTTGTCCTACTGCAAAATAGTATGCATTCCAACCAAATTTCTTTCTTTGTTTAAAGGCTAATGTAAACACTAATAGAAAAATCTGTTAGTATGTATATCTTCCCAAATTTTGAAAATTGTATTTGTCTTGGCTATGTTTAAAAAATAGTTTTAAGTATTAATATGTAGATCAAAAGCTATTACCAGTAAAAAAGTTTATCAAGACTTCCTTTTCTAATCTGTTAGCCTAGTTATTTAATATATTATTTATTATTTACTGTGAATATTCTTTTATCTTTTTTAAAAAATTATTTTATCTAACTTTATTTATTTATTTAAATTTGACCAGAGAGGGACAGAGGGAAGGGGGGAGAGAGAGAAAGAAAGTGAGAAAGCAAGCCGCCAGGTCTGGGACTCAAATCGGGTCAGCCATTTGGGAGTCCAGTGTCCTTAACCACCACACCACCTGCTGGCCCCTCTTTTAGCTTATTTAAAAGAGATTTGACTTACACACTTTTATTTTTTTTTCTGAAGAAATCTTGCTTGTCTCTCACATTATCTTTTTCATAGCTATTCTTTACTGTTGTCAACAAGAGTGTCAAATGACACATAGGGAGGAAGAATAGATGTTTTCTCCAATTAAATTAGAAATAATAACTTTTTAAACCTCAGAGTGTAGTGAGTTATATCCTAGTAACAGCAGAGTATTGATATAAAACTTTGGGCTAGTAGAAGGCCTAGTGGTTACGTTGCTGGACTCCCACTTGGCTGACCACAGTTTGAATCCTAGACCTGGTGGCTTGAAATTCACAATAAATGTGTGTGCATGCATGCCCAAGATCCCAGGAGGAGAATGGAGGAGAAGGGATTGCAGCATGCCCAGCCCTCGAGGGGTGATTTCTCACTTTCCTTCTCACTGTCTCTTTCTTTCTCCAGCAAGCGCACAGGCCCTAAAGCAGAAAACTCTGTTTAAAAAAAAAAAAAATCGCTTCAGGAAAAGAAAACTATGTCGGTGACTTTTGAATATTTGAGCCCTGTTTGTCCACAGCACTTCAGTACTTTTTGAAATCCTCGTTGTAACCTTAGCAATTTGCAGTCTGTTTTTTTGTACTGTTTCTTCTATATATCTTTTAAGGGAAAATGCCATCTAACAAGTACCAGTTTAACTAACCTTAGAAATCATGCATTTACAATTATTACCATTCAATAAGTAAAAATCCAGTCTCAGCTAGAAACACTAACTCCCCCCTTTTTTCGTATGTGTTTGTTTCTGTATTTAAGGAAGACATAGTCTAGCTTCCACAAGGAATTGTTCTTCAGAAAGTGAAAATTGTACTGCACGTAATGGTGGAGAAAAGACTGAAGAATCTGAAGGGTAGGAGGCTGGTTGTTTGCTAGATAAGATTTAATATTAACTTTAAGTTATAAAATGTATGATTGGTGATCATGTACATCAATTTCTATAATTTAGGAATTTCACATTATATAATTGCTGAAATGATTGGAATCAACCTAGTTCATATATTGAACTATAAACAGTTGCTTACTTCTAAACATGTGGCTTACTCATGTTATTTATAAATTGGGCTACTGTTTTCCACCTTTAAAAATCCACTTTATATTTGTAAATATTCAAAATAAAATCTATTAACATAATACTTTGAAAAGTAAATTTTTGCAGCCAGCAGGTGGCGTAGTAGGTAAAGTGGTGGACTCCCACATGGCTGACTTCAGTTCAAGTCCTGGACCTGTCAGCTTGAAACGCATGTCAGGTGTGTGTGTGTGTGTGCGTACCCAGAACTCTGAGATAATAGAGGAGGAGGGATTGCAGTGTGGTCATCCTCCTAGGGGGTGAATTCTCACTTTCTCTCTGATGAGTGCACATATCCTATAGTAAAAATCTCTCCAAAAAAAAAAAGTAAAATTTAATACCCAAAAATCTATGCCACTATTTCTCTGACTTTATTAAAGAAACTAGATATATTTTAAAATTATTTGAATGTAATTATTCATTATAGAAACATTTAAAAATTAGAATATGTTTTGAGTCAGCCAGAGGTGTGGTGGTTAAGGCAGCTGGATCCCACATGGCCAACCAAATAGTTTGATTCCTGAACCTGGTGACTTGAAAACATACTGGGCATGTGTGTGTGTGTATATATGTCCAAAATCTTGAGAGGAGAATGGAGGAAATAGGAGGAGGACATGACCATTTCTGCTGGAAGGTCCTTTCTCACTTTTCTCTTTCTCTTGTCTCTCTCCAGCGAGCACGTGCGCCATAGCCAATTAATTTTAAAAATTAGAATGTGTCTTCTAAGATATTGTAAGTTTTGATAGGCTGGTTTTATTATGCCTATTTCATATACAATAAACTGCACATATTAAAAGTGTTTACTTTGATGAGTAGGGAAAGATGAGTGTACCATATAGCCATCACCCAAAATCATGTATAAAATTTTTTTTTAGCATTTCTGAAAGTTCTTTTGCCCACCTTTAGTTTTCATGAATTTTTGTTAGTTTTTTTTGTTTTGTTTTGTTTTATGTCTTGGGGTATGGGTACTTGCCACAGAGAGAGAGAAAGTGAGAAATCTGCCCCGACTCTGGGCGGGGGTTGGGGGGATGGCCATGTCACAGTCCCTTCTCCTCCACTCTCCTCTTAGGATTTTGGGCATACACACGTACCTGGCATTATTTTCAAGTCACCAGGTCCAGGATTTGAACTGCAGTCAGCCATGTGGAAATATAGTGCCTTAACCGTCACATCTCCTGCTGGCCCCAGTTTTAATGTTTTTTAAAACAATTTATTAATATATAATTCACATGCCATGAAATTTATCTTCTTGAAAAAGTTCTGGCGGTAGATGGTGGTGATAATTACACAACAATGTGACTATATTAATACTTAATACCACTGAACTGAACACTTTTCCACAACAGAAAAACATTCACCCTTTTGAAGTATACAGTTCAATGACTTTGGTTTATTCACAGAGATTTTTTTAATTGATAGGCTTGTTTATGTAACAAAAATTGCCAAATAATTTTTTTACTGAAATGATCTCATATTTCATCCTATAGTGTGAAAAGTCACAGAAACTTTACTTTTCATTACACTGGTTATTACTTGTTTATGTTCTGACCGTATTTTTTTAGAAGAACAGTTCGTAAAAAGTTACTTGAATTTTTTTTTTTTTTTTTTTTGAGAGGTTTTTGCTATAGAGCGCGTGTGCTCGCCAGACAGAGAGAGAGAGACAGAAAGCAGGAAATCACCCCCCAGGGGGGATGACCATGCTGCAATCCCTTCTCCTCCATTCTCCTCCCAGGATCTTGGGCACACACGCACACGCGCCCGGCGTGAGTTTAAGCCACCGGGTCCGGGACGCGAACCGCGGTCGACTATGTGGGAGTCCAGCGACATAGCCATTACGCTAACTGCTGGTCCCAAAGTTACTTGAATTTTTTGACTTTGATAAAGCATTGATGATAATACTTTTTCTAATTAGTGAAGTTCAGTTAAACATAATAAATTTATGTTCTAGGACAGCACATCTCTTCCAATTTATTATCTTCCTTTTGTCATGACATGAAGGCAGACGTGGATCACACTGATGTTTCTGTTTTTTCTTTTTTTAATTTGCCAGAGGACATGTGTGCTATTGGTGGGTGTGAGAAAGCACCCCTCATGGGACATAATCACACCGTAATCGCTTCTCCTTTTCTCCCTTCTTTTGAGATTTTGGGCAGACCCACATACCCAGCATGTTTCTCAAGCTGTTGGGTCTGGAATTTGAACTACTTAGTAGGCCATGTGAGATCCAGCCACCTTACCACCATGCCACTAGCTGGTCCCTGATGTTTCTTTTTGAGGTGATATAATATTCAAAGGAAGTAAATTCAACTAGAATATAATTTTTGAAGCAAACGTTCTGATGCATCATCTAAACGTCTTTCTTTTAAAATATGTAAGACTTGGGACCAGCGGTTAGCGTAATGGCTGTGTCGCTGGACTCCCATGTAGCTGACCATGGTTCGAGGCCCGGACCTGGTGGCTTAAACTCATGCTGGGCACGTGTGCACGCATGCCCAGGATCCCGAGAGGAGAATGGAGGAGAAGGGATTGCGGTATGGCCGTCCCCCCTGGGGGGTGATTTTTCACTTTCTGTCTCTCTGTCTCTCTGTGTCTTTCTGGTGAGTGCATGTGCCCTATAGCAAAATCTCTCCAAAAAAAAAAAAAAAAGTAAGACTCATAATTGTGAGTATACTCTTAAGAAACCTTTAACTATATTTATTAGTTTATATTAATGAATGCCTAGAAGCAAATTTTCTTGCCATTAAAAATGACTAAGACACTGGCCCCATAGCCTGGTGGCTGGGGAAGCCATATCTCACATGGCCAACTGTGGTTCAAGTCCTATCCCTGGCAGCTTAAAAAACACCCCAGGTGCATGTGCATGCATACCCAACTCCTGACAGGGTGGAAAGTTGGAGAAGGAATTGCAGCATGACTGTGCACCATCAGGACATGCTTTCTCCCTCTTTTTCTGTCTCTTTCTGGAGAGTGCATACATCCTCTGGCAATTAGAAAAACAAAGTAAGCCATACTAATTTTTCATTTGATTTTTAATGAATAATTTTAATATTAATATTTTCCTATTTTAAAAAGCATGAACATTTTAGTACAGAGTTTAATCATTATCTTCCTCTCAAACTCATAACTAAATAGAAGTGTTGTTTTATGTTTCTCACAAGAATGTTAGTTTATTTTTATGAATTACTATATTTATAAACTTTATTTAATGTATAACTTGAAAAATTAAATTTTAAACCATGCAAATTATTAACATTTAAGTAACAGTATTTTTGTTAAGTCAATAGCATGCTAAAATTAGTCATAATTTAAGATACAGTCAAGTTAACAAGACACTTGAAAAATTCTGAATGTCAAAATCCTGTAAAATTGATTTTGTAGTGAAAAATTTTCAAAAAACCTCCAATAAATGTCAATATTCTTGGCTCTTCTTCTAAAACTCTAATGATTTCATTTCTGTGTAACATTTTTTATAAAGGCCAAACATGGTGATCCATGTATGTGATGAAGCCAAAAACTTGAAAGAAGATTTTATTTGCCCACGAGATCTTTTGATATCAGAAATGAAGTACTTTGCTGAATATTTATCTATGGATGCCCAGCGCTGGGAAGAGGTGGACATTTCAGTTCATTGTGACGTTCACATTTTCAACTGGTTGATAAAATATGTTAAAAGGAACACTAAGGAGAATAAAGATTGTGAGATGCCCACTTTAGGTAAAAGACAATCTATTTCTTATTTTGTAGTGAAATTTGTGTGTCACCTGATAATTTCTTCAGGCCAAGTGAAATGTGGAAAATAGTATGAACATTAATATTTAGGCTCAAATTAGTGATAGCCTTTTAGGAAACTAATACCTCATCTTTGTTAGTAAATTATAGTAAATTTATGGCAAATGACAGACTGAATCAGCAGTTCTCAACATATGATAATGTGTACCACTGAGGTCTTCCAGACCCTTTTATAGAAGTGTCAGCAAGGTCAAAACAATTTGCATAGTGATACCAAGATGTTATTTTCCTTTTTCACTGTGTTGACATTTGCTCAGATGGTGCAAAAGCAGTCGTGGGTAAAACTGTTGGAGCTTTAGCCCAAATCAAGGAAGGGCATCAAAGCATACTAGTAGTATGTATTCATTGCATTCTTCAACACCATGTATTCATAGTTATAAAAGAAAAAAAGGAAAAGAAGAAATCCAGTTTCATTTAATGTCCTTAGGGCAAGCAGGTGATGTAATGGTTAAGGCGCTGGACTACCATGTGGTCAACAGCAGTTGGAGTCCAAAACCCGGAAACTTGAAACTCATTGCGGGCATGTTTGTGTGCATTCCCAAAATCCCAAGAGAATGGAGAAGGGATCTCAGTGTAGCCATCCTGGGGTGTGGGGGGTGATTTCTCGCTTTCTGTCTCTATGTCTCTTTGGCGAGCACACACATCCTATAGGAGAAATGTCTAAAAAAAAATGCCCTTGATGAAAGCAGTAAAATTTACTAATACTACATTTCAACATCTGTGTGTATATATCTTTTTAATATTCAGTGATGAAATGGGAAGTGCATTTCTGTGGCACACTAGCTTATGGTTGTCTTGAGAAAAAGAACTTGTGCAATTGAGTTCAGTGTGAGCTAAGCTAGTTGCATTTTTTTGTTGTTTGTTTGTTTTGTTTTTTTTTAGGTTTGTACCATAGGGCAAATGTGCTTGCAGGAGACAGAGAGAGAGAGGAAAACTGAGAAATCAACTCCTTCATGGGGTGTAACCACACCACAGCCCCTTCTCCATTCTTCTCTTGGGATTTTGGATGTGTACGCACACATGCCCATCATGAGTTTCAAACCACTGGATTCAGGTTTGGAACCACAGTTGGCCGTGTGGGAGTCTAGCACCTAATCCACCATGCTACCTGTTGGCCCAACTAACTGCTCTTTTAAAAATAGAAAACCATTTTTACTTGTAAGAATGACGAATCATATGGTTATTCAGACTTAGGTGTTTGGCATACTTTTTTTTTTTTTTTTAATGAGCTGATTATTTAAAGGAAACTGACAATTTTTTGTCAGTGCTAAAATTCAAGCTTTCAAGTGGCAATTATTGAATAAAATTCCATAAAACTTACCTGCTACCATTTGATCAATGGCTTCCTTATACAGAAAGGCTTTTCTGATGAGATTGATATTCATATTACAAAAAGTGATTTTTCAGGGATTGGCAGGTGGCGGTTGAGGGTCTAGACTCCCACACAGTCAACCATGGTTTGAATCCTGGACCTGATAGCTTGCTTTCTCACTTTCCCTTTCTCGCTGGTCAAATTTAAAAATAATAACAACAAATAAAATTAAATAAATAATTCTTTAATTATTTTAATTTATTTTAAAGAATTATTTATTTGGTTCCATTTGTCATAATTATTGATTGTTATTATTATTATTGTTTAATTTGACCAGACAGAAACAGAGAGAAAGGGAAAGTGAGAAAGCAAGCTGCTAGGTTTGGGACATGAACTGTGGTCAGCCATGAGGGAATCCAGTGCCTTTAACTACCATGCCACCTGCTGGCCCCTTAATTTTATTTTTTTATTCTAAAATTTTGTTATAGGGCATGTGCACTCACCAGAGAGGAAGAGACAGAGAATGTGAGAAAGCACGTTGCCCTGTCCAGGGTGTGACCATGGTCAGTCATGTGGGAGTTCAGTGCCTTAACCACCATGCCTCCTGCTGGCCCCAACAAATGTGATTTTTTAAAAATGTATTTTACCATGAAATATTTTACCATTTGGAAGATCTGCATAACTCTGAACCAGTATTTCCCAAATGATTAATGCATTTTTTTTTAAATCACACATGCCTTAAAAATATATTCAAAGTACAAGGTAAATCAGTGAATTGTGTTGTTACAAAAGTAGGAAAATACTCGTCGATATGGTTTCAGATTCTGTTGCAACTAACCTTTAAGAAACTACCGTGTATCAGGACCAGCAGTTAGTGTAATGGCTATGTCGCTGAACTTCCATGTAGCCAGCCGTGGTTTGAGTCCTGGACCCGGTGGCTTAAACTCACGCCGGGCGCGTGTGCATGCATGTCCAAGATCCCAAATGGAGGAGAAGGGATTGCGGCGTGACCATGCCCACTGGGGGGTTATTTCTCGCTTTCTGTCTCTGTCTGGCGAGCGCACGCGCCCTATAGCAAAAAACCTCTAAAAAAAAAAAAAAAAAAAACTACCGGGTATGTATCAGGTTTTGGTGTAACATCAAAGAAGGCTACCCGCAGAATGAATGCAGAAACAGGTATGAGAATACAGCTGTCTTCTATTAAGTAAAACATTGAAGAGATTTGCAAAAAAAATTAAATAGTGCTACTCTTTTTTTCTAAGTAATTTTTTTGAAAATACAATTATTTTTCACAAAAATATGTTGACATGTAATGGGTTTATTATTTTTAAATGAATAAATATTTTAAAGATTTCTCTTTTAATTTCTAATTTAGTAAATACTGATAGAAGTAACTCACACAAAAGTTTTTTAGGATTCTCGATTTTTAGGATTGTAAAGAGGTCCTGAGATTGAAAATTTGAGAACCAGTGATCTAAGTGATAACAAGAATAATTACTAAGAAAGCATTCACTGGGCATAGATTTACAGAGGATATCACACTTATCTTCTCATTCACTAGACTCGCTATTTGTAGCAGTATCAAACATTTCTAAGCTCTTATTGTAAGTCTATACTGACAGTGTAGAAGTTTTCTGAAGAAGTTTGTAGTTAACTTTTAAAATTTATTTATTTAAATGGCCAAATTAATGAGAAAGGGTTTTAGTGGTTCTTAAATAAAAGTGACAAGATTGGTAATTCTAAATTTTCAGCCAGAGTACAGAGATTTCAGACTACCCAGTTATGAAGTTATGTGTGAGGCAGAAATAAAAATATGAACAGAGAAAAATTATTGTTTGTCCAGCATAATTATGTGTGTAGTAAAGGTAAAAGAAAGGGAGGAAAACTAGCATTCTGTTATCTTTAACCTTAATCAGTAACTACAAATGTAAATAAACTATTGGAAAAGAAATCTTTTTTTTTTTTTTCATGTAATCAGGAAAACTATCAAAATGCCTAATTAAATCTCATAATCTGGATACTGGTTCTTATTTCCTGAGGAGCTTTTCACTAGCTGTTTCTTCCCTCCATCATTTCTATTTGAGATGTTTTAATCTAGAGTTGCTGCTTAGGGAAAGATTGGGATTACTTATTTTAATCACTGCGTGATCTTATATTAGGATTGTCTTAGTAATGTAATGGTGGAAACTCAGGTGTTTTTTTTTTTCTTTTTCTTAAATATATCTCATGGGGGAATAACAGACTTGCCAAAGCTGTAGTATTAGGCTACATCTTCCTTTTCCTATCTATATGTCTGAAGGTCACTCAGTATACTTTTAGGAAATAACTAACTCTTTTTTAAAAAAAGAATTATTTTATTTAACTTTATTTTTTTGTTTATTTTAATTTGATCAGAGAGTGAGCGAGAAAGAGAGAAGGAAAGTGAGAAAGCAAGCTGCCAGTTCCAGGACTCGAACCGTCCTTAACCACCACACCACTTCTTGGCCCCAAGAAAATAATGAACTCTTCTGTAGTAGTAAATATTTTTATTACCTTTCATAATCTTTTTAAATTAAATATTTGTTCATGATGAGCATTGAACTCTTCTAAAAATAACTTTTACTAATAATAAATGCTCATTTATTTGTTTCTTCATGAGAGAGAAAGAGAGGAGCACCCCCAGCAGTCTTCACACTGAGATCCACCCCATCCAGCCAGGGTCATAAGAATGCCCAGCATGTGCAGAAACCTCAGAATGGGAACCTGGAACTTTCCCTTGTGGTTTCAGCATCACAGAGTGATACATATATTTTTAAACCTTTTTTTAAAAGATTATTTATTTTATTTATTATTATTATTCTTTTAGAATTATTTTTTATTTAACTTTCTTTCTTTCTGTCTGTCTTTATTTTAATTTGGCCAGAGAGGGACAGAGCGAGAGAGAGTAAGAGAAAGTAAGAAAGCAAGCTACCAGGTCAGAGATTCAAACCACGGTTGGCCATGTGGTAATCCAGCACCCTTAACCACCATGCCACCTACCAGCCCCCACAGAGTGATATTTTACCACTGTGCTACCAATGGCTGGCCATAGCTACTCTTAGTTGTTTAAAAATTTTCTCCTTGTGACTTTTGTTTGTGATGAATTATATTCTTAATCTTCGTTATCTTTTTCCTTGGTTTAGTTAAGGAGAAGTTTGCATGTGTCATATCTTTAGCTACAGTTTTTTTACTTGATATAAATCTAATTCCAGGGCAAATTTACTGTGCATTTTCTCTATACTTCAAGTTTTAGCTTGCTAAACCACATGATATAGTAAGATTACATTGAATTGTTTTTATTGAAGTAACGTCTTTTTTTTTTAAGGTGAGAAGGAGCCTATTCTGAGGAGATTAAAGTACAAATCAAAGGAAATTTTAACTTTTTTTTTCATTTTTTTCTTTCTTAGAGCCAGCAAATGTCATTTCAATTCTTATATCCTCAGAATTTTTGAAAATGGATTCATTAGTAAGTATTAATTTTTTTTAAATTTAAGCTCTTCTATTTATTTATACCTAGTTTTTCCTTTAAGTGTCTAGACCATTCTAAAATACTTTACTAAAATAGCTGTTAATTCAAAAATGAGATTATATTAGAATAAAGTTTGCTTTTGGAGGTACTTGGTCTATTAGAAAAGGGTTAAGATTACTGTGTATCATTGGGATGTTATGCCTGAAAAGGAGCATTAAATGCTCAAGAAGTAGCCCATGACATTAGATGAAACTAAACAGAATTAATATCAACCCAAAAAGGAATTTTCCCTGCAATCAAATTAAATGAAAATTAATTGGTACATATTTGTTTTGCTATTTAAGTAATTTAACACATTTTATTTATTTGTGTCTTTCACTTATAGTTCAGTAAATGAAGAATAAATATCCCAATATTAGTATGATTTTGCATGTGTGTCACAGAAGCTAATGTCTGTGTTGAAGAGTAGCTGATGAAACATAAAAGCTTAATATATACATATACATTTAGAGCTATAACATTAAATATATTTACTTTTTAAAAATATAATATATTTCTTTATCATTAAAATTATTTTAGGGCCAGCCATATAGCCTGGTGATTAAGAAAGCTGGATTCCACATGGCTAACCAAGGTTGAAATCCTGACCTTAATGGCTTGAAAAACATGCTGGGTACTTGGGAGTGGTGGCCAAAATCAAGTAGAGGATAGAGAAATAGTGGAGAAGGTATTGCAGTATTATCATGCCCCATTCTCCTTTTCTGGCTGGCTCTCTCTTTTTTAAAATTTATTTATTTTTAACTTTATTATTTTTTTTTAAGTTTTTGCTATCAGGCACGTGCACTTGCCAGAGAGAGACACAGAGAGAGAGCAAGAGTGAGAAATCACCCTCCAAGGGGAATGGCCATGCAGCAGTCTCTTCATTCTCCTCCTGAGATTTTGGGCATGCACACATATGTGCCTGGTGTGATTCTCAAGCTGCCAGTTCTGGGTCTTGAACTGCAAAGCTGGCCATGTGGGATCTAGTGCCTTAACCTCTACACCACCTGCTAGCCCTCACAATTGATATTTTATGGTTAATATTTAAACAAATATTTCTTTTAACTTCTGATAAAACTGTTAATACAGGGCAGAATACACCTTTGCTGTGTTAGCAGATGTAAAATTTGTTTATTTGATTTTTGGGGGGTTTTACTAGTTCTCCATATACTTTCTTCTCTTTAAGTCCTCCCAATTTAGCCAGTTGGTATTAATTGCTTTGGGAAAGGGCTACAGAAAAAAAAAAAAAAAAAAAAAAAAAAAAAAACAGATATCAAAAAGAGACCTTGGGAACCAGCAGTTAGCGTAATGGCTATGTCGCTGGACTCCCACGTAATCGACCTCGGTTCGCGTCTCGGACCCGGTGGCTTACAACTCACGCCGGGCATGTGTGCGTGCGTGCCCAAGATCCCGAGAGGAGAATGGAGGAGAAGGGATTGCGGCGTGACCATCCCCCCTGGGGGGTGATTTCTCGATTTCTGTCTCTATGTCTCTGTCTGTCTGTCTGGCGAGCGCACGCGCCCTATAGCAAAAAAACCTCTCAAAAAAAAAAAAAAAAAAAGAGAGAGACCTTAACCTTTGAATTTTGATATTTAAGCCTTAAAGGATTATTTTTATGCCATAAGCAGAATATTTGGAGAAATACATTATTAACCTCTCTTTACATTGAAAGCAAATAAATATTCCTCAGGTTGGAGAGAGGGTAAGAAAGTCAAGGAGTGAACTCACCACAACTAAGAAAACGATGAAATGACTGTTATTTTGTTTCTGTTACCCAGGGAGCAGGAGCCTTAAAATTATAGCATAAATTTAATTATAGGAAGTAACATGTCTTGTACACTTTAGTTTATAGACTAAGATTTATACTTGTCATAACCATAAAGAAGCATTATTGTGTGAAATATTCTAAAACAGTTTAAAATAATTTTTCTAAGTCTGGACATATGTTTTTTACAAAAATTGACTTGCAGGACCACTTTGGAAGAGTATAGATTAATCCAAATAGACACAAACCAATTAGTGCCTACCAGTACATGTGTTAGGCTTCTAATAAATTTTAATCTCTGATAGGTATGTTATGACATTATCCTTCATGCTACTATTTTCTTTCTTTCTTTTTTTTTTCATTGCCAGAAGACACATGTGCTCACCAGAGAGAGACAGAGAAAGAGAGGGAGAGAGAAAGCACCCACTTACAGGTGCGGTCATGCCATAATCCCTTCTCCTCCCATTTCTTTATCTCGTCAGGACTTTGAGTGCACACATACATTTTTCAAGCCACTGGAAACAGGATTCAAATTGTGGTTGGTTGTGTGGGATCTGAATCTTGTTACTGGACCAACCCCATGCTACTATTTTCAACATTCATTTTCTGTTCTGTTTTTTAGGTTGAACAGTGTATTCAGTATTGCCACAAAAACATGAATGCCATAGTAGCTACCCCATGCAACATGAACTGTATTAATGCAAATCTTCTTACACGTATAGCTGATCTATTCACACATAATGAAGTTGATGATTTAAAAGATAAGAAAGATAAATTTAGAAGGTAATTTTTAAAATTTAACTTTAAACTTAATGTTGTTATTAAAAAATATTATTTCATTTTTGTGAACTATTATATTTTTAGAATAGATCTAGAAATATATTTGTATTTTCTTTTAAGTGAATTAAAATTTATACAGCATCAGTCAAGATAAAAATTATTAGTTATTTTTATAATGAATATATGAGCATATGTTAGTAGTGAATTATGTTAAAAATTATTAAGACAGGGGCCGGGAGACCAGCAGTTGGCATAATGGCTATGTTGCTGGACTCCCATGTAGTCGATTGTGGTTCGAGTCCTGGACCCAGTGGCTTAAACTGAAACTGACGCCGAGCACGTGTGCATGCGTGCCCAAGATCCCGAGAGGAGAGTGGAGGAGAAGGGATTGCGACGTGGCCATCCTCCTTGGGGGATGATTTCTCACTTTCTGTCTCTCTGTCTCTGTCTTTCTGGTGAGCGCACACACCGTATAGCAAAAACCTCTCCAAAAAAAAAAAAAAAGACAGGGACTGGCAAGTGGCATGGTGGTTGAGGTGCTAGACTCCCATGTGGTCAACTGTGGTTTGAGTCCCAGACCTGGTAACTTGCTTTCTCATTCTCCCTTTTTCTCTCTGGTCAAATTGAAGAATAACAGTAAGTTATTTAAATAATTAAATAATTATTTATTATTATTATTATTAAAATGGGATGGCAGGTGGCCTGATTGTTAAGGTGCTGGGCTCCCACATGGCTGACCATGGTTTAAGTCCCAGACCTGGTGGCTTGCTTTCTCACTTGCCCTGTCTCTCTCTTTCTTTTTGAATTAAAAATAATAATAATAAATAAAAATTGACAATTCTTAAAAAGTTATTAAGACAGGCCTTCATATACAGGGAAAGAGTAGTAGGAGGTAGGATCAGCAGTATTCATATCACTTAGGGGTTGTTTAAGTAACAAGGAGGAGGATATACTTTATTCTGTGGAATAATGGAAGCAAGAAAGAGACATGATCTGACTGATTTTTAAGAGAATGTTCTGGTTGCTGGAGAATAGACTATAGGGATCCAAGAAGCAAGGGGACCTGTTAGGAAGCTAGTGCCATAGTCTGGTGAGAAATGTAAGGGTTTGGATTAGTTGGAAGTCGGGAAGCTGAAAAAAGGGAGAAAAGCAGTATCTTTTGTCCTCCATTCTCTCAGGATTTTGGTCATGCATGCGCACATGCCCAACATGATTTACAAGCCACTGGGTCTGGGACTCTAACCAGGGTCGGCCATGTTGGAGTCCAGTGCTTTAACCACCATGCCACCTGCTGGCACTACTTGGATTTTTAAAATTTATATATTTTTTAGAGGTCTTTGCCTTGGGGCACGTGTGCTCATGGGCTTGGGGGCGGGGCATGAGGGGACAGAGACAGTGAGCGGGAAAGTGAGAAATTACCCCCCCCCCAGGGGAGGATGGCCACACCTCAGTCCCTTCTCCATTCTCCTCCCAGGACCTTGGGCATGCACGCATACACATTTGGCATGATTTTGAAGCCAGTGGGTCTGAGACTTGAACCGTGGTTGGCCATATGGGGGTCCACTGACGTAACTGCTGCACTATCTGCTAGCCTTGTACTTGCGTCTTTTAAAGTTTATTTCAGCAGTGTCTTGAAGATTTTGTTGTAGAAATAATTTTCTTTTAAATTCATTTCTAGGTGTCTAGACTTTTTGGTGCTATTATAAATACTAATTTTATTTATTTCATGTATAATTATTAGTGCAAGAGTAATGATAAAGGCAGCAGAGTATTAGCCAGTGGGCTTCCTGAGAAGGAGGAGCTAATGAAGTTGAAGGGGAGACAAAGGAAAGGTTTGGAAAGGAGGACATGATTAAATTATGAAATAGTAGAATTCTGCTATCATATAGAATAAGATAGAGTGGAAATGTAACCAGTGGACTTAGAAAAGTTTTCTCTCCCAGTGTTTTGCTGTGAATAATTATTAAAGTTATTAGGGATAAGTAGGCTGGGACACAGAGAAGATTTATTATCTGTTGACGAGGATGTGTATGGTGGTCTCAACTGGGCTGGACTGAGGTGTATATCATGCGGGATAAAGTATCATCACAGTCTAGGAAGGATTTTTTTAAAAGGGAGATGCTGGAGCATGTTTATATGCTGATTGAGATGATCCATTTGAGAGAAGGAAACTGATAATGTAGGGGGTTATCCAAGAATTTAGTCCTTATGGGGAATGAGACAGGAATAACCCAAGAGCTAAGTACTTGAAAGTGGAAATGGAATCCTAAATTCAGATTTGACTCTTAATAGCAACAGACCCTACACGAGGGAAAATGGAGACAGGACAAACATTTGGAGTTAATGACACACTTATAAGACTTCAAGTTCTGTTATATTATTGATAATATTAAGTGGCCTACATTTATTGAATGCTTAATACTATGCTTAGCATTATTTGAAACATTATCATTTAACCCTCATAAATCTTTCTGAGTTTGAAAGTATTAATTAATAGCACATTTTATAGGTGCAAAAACAAGCTCCAGAGAGGTTGACAAAGATCATAAACCTAATTATTGGTGGATCCAGATAGTTAAGTTCTCAAAATTTTTCATCTTGAATCTTCCAGTAACAAAGCACTGAAAAAGAAGTAGATAACCATCAGTCTTATTTTTCTTGTAAAAATAGATTGTTGATCAAGCGGTTCTCATTAATAGACTTACTTACTTAGAGCACCAAAAATATTTTATTAATTCCCAAAGAGAGTTTTTTCAAGGATTTATTAATCTATTTGACACATGTCTAGATAGGTCAGAGTTTATTTTCATCACTACAAAGTAACTTTACTAAAGTACATATATAAAATTAATTTTTTGATCATTTGTTGTTAATAGTAAACTTTTTTGTAAGAAGATTGAGAGACTCTTTGATCCTGAGTACTTGAATCCAGATTCTCGGAGTAATGCAGCGACGTTGTATAGGTATAGTAATGTGGTTTTTTTTTTTTTTTCCTTTTGTATGCTATATAATGCAGCTAAATTCTGTAATTTACTACCTTTAAATTTTTTCTTGAATTTTTTTTTTTATCTTTGTGACATAGATGCTGTTTGTGTAAAAAACTTTTAACAAAAGAAACAGAAAGAAGAATTCCTTGCATTCCTGGAAAAATAAATGTGGATCGACATGGAAACATTATATATATCCACATAAGGTATAAAGATAAAACACAGCTTTTTAATGTGAATTTATTGTGTATTTATACGATAAAACTATTCTTACAAAAAACAGGATAGGGCCAGCTGGTGATGTGGATCCTATATGACCAGCTTTGCAGTCCTGGACCCCGTGGCTTGGAAAACATGCCAGGCACTTGTGTATGCATGTGAAAAATCCTGCGAGGAGAGTGGAGGAAAGTGGTTGTGGTGTGACCATCCTCCCTGGGGGTGATTTCTCACTTTTTCTGTCTCTCCAGTAAGCACATACACCTTATAGCAAAACTGAAAGGAAGGAAGGAAGGAAGGAAGGAAGGAAGGAAGGAAGGAAGGAAGGAAGGAAGGAAGGAAGGAAAGAAGGAAACTAAGAAAGAAAGAAAGAAAACAGGTTAATGTCCTTTTTTCATGTAATTTACTTGGATTTAGAAAGATGCTACTTTCAAAACAATGATGCTCTGGAAACTCTATTTTATTTCCTTGATAAATGTCAAGGTGTTTTTGTACTTTAAAATGATAAGAATTGGCCCATCTGCAGTGGCAGAGGCTGTAGTGTGCTGATGTGCAGTGCAGTGCTGGAAGCCACTTGGCTAGGCTCCAAGTTGACCTGAAGCATACCATGCACACCCAAGACCCTGACTGGCTAGAGGGCTGGGGACAAGACCCAGTTGAGGGTGCCTGTCTCTCTCATGCACCACTGCACACTCTTTCACACTTTCTTAGAAAGAAATAAAACTAAAATGATAACAATTATGGCATGTTAATCTGGAAAGATGTTATGATCAGTGCTAGAAAACGGATTTCTTTTCACTAACAGATTTTAGTTATCTATATAAATGTAATGTTCTCTCTTTTATGAGAGAACCAAATTTACTAATTTACTTTCAGGTAAATTTTAGTGAGTAAGATAAATTGTTTTTAAATTTCAATTTTTCATACTTTGGAAGTATTGCCATTACGCTAACTGCTGGCCATTAACACAGTCTTTTTTTTTTTTTTTTTTTTTTTCTTTTTTTCAGTTGCCAGAGGGTACATGTGCTTGCCAGAGAGAAAGGGAGAGAGAGTGCATGCATTTGAGAACTTGCTCACACCTCAATCTTTGTTCTTCTATTTCTTTATCCCATCAGGATTTGGGGCATTTCACACACATACTGCTGGTATGTTTTTCAAGCTGCTGGGACTGGGATTAGAATCACCGTCAGCCAAGTAGGATCCAGCTCCATACGTATGGCACTTAACTATTGTGCTACCAGGCCAGCCCTACATAGTCTTTTTATATTCTCAATATGTTCAGAGTTTTCATTATGAGTTGGGGAAGAGTAGGCAGCAGGTGGTGTAGTGGTTAAGGTGCTGGACTTTCCCATAGTTGGCTGTGGTTCAAGTCCCAGACCAGGAGGCTTGAAATTCATGCCTGACTTGGGTGCGTGCGTGCATGCCCAAAATACCAGAGGAGAATGAAGGAGAAGAGATTGCGGCTTGGCCACCACCCCACCCCACCCCACCCCCAGTTCTTGCTTTCTGCTTCTCTGGAGAGTGCGTGCGCCTATAGCAAAAATCTTTCTCAAAAAAAGAAAGAAAGAAAAAGAAAGAAAGAAAGAAAGAAAGAAAGAAAGAAAGAAAGAAAGAAAGAAAGAAAGAAAGAAGGAGTTGGGGAAGAGGGTATTATAAGTTTATACAATGAGGCCAGTAGATGACGTGATGGTTAAGGGCGCTAGACTCCCATATGGTTAACCATGGTTTGAGTCCCAGACCTGGCAGCTTGCTTTCTCACTTTTTCTTTCTCTCACTCTGTCCCTCTCTGGTCAAATTAAAATAAATAAATAAATAAATAAATAAATAAAGTCAAGTAAAAGAAATCTTTTTAAAAAATTAAAAATAAATAAACAAATTCTTATAATATCTCGAGAAAGCAGAAAGTTTAAAATATATTCTTTGACAACCTCCTATTTCTAGGAATTTATCCAAAGAGATAATGTTTGTGAAACCATTTAATGAGGACATTTATTGCTATGTTGTTTAATTATATGTTTTGCCTAAAAATAAGGAAACACCTGAAGGATTAAACAAGCTAAAATATATCTAATATAATAACATATCTATAATGAACATATTTAATCAAAAAAATTTTTTTAATTTGCCATAGGGCACATGGGCTTGCCAGAGAGAGAATGAGAAAGTGTCACCCCAGTGTGGCCACACCACAAATCCTTCTCCTCCGTTTTGCTCAAGATTTTGGGCACACATGTACCTGGTATGTTTTTTCAAACCTCTGGGTCTAAGGCTTGAACTGCGTAGTCAGCCATGTGGGATCTAGCTTCTTTAACCACCACACCACCAGCAGACTCTAATCTTTTATTTTAATGCTTTAGAAGGAGAAAGAGGGAGAAAGCACCACCCAGTAGTACGTTATCATGCTGCAATCCTTTTTTCTTATTCTTCATCCCGTCAGTATCCTGGGCATGTACACACACATCTATCATGTTTTTTCAAGTTGCTGGGGCTGGGACTTAAACTCTGGTTTGCCACGTGAGATCTAGCTTCCTCTGCGCAGCACTTTACTGTGCTAAGGAATTGCCCCTTAATCAATTCATAGTATTCAACCTGTAAGAGTTTTATTGGGGGCCAGCAGATGGTGTAGTGATTATGTCACTGAACTCTCACTGCTGTCCGAGTCCTGGACCCGGTGGCTTGAGAATCATGCCAGGTGTGTGTGCATGTGTGCCCAAGATCCCTAGAAGAGAAGGGATTGCAGCGTCGCCATCCCTGCTGGGGGGATATTTCTCACTTTCCTTCTCACTGCCTTTGTTTCTCTCTCTCTCTCTCTCCTTGGTGACTTGAAAGACAAACAAAATATGTTTGTGTGCGTGCCCAAAATCCTGACACGTTGGAGAGATGGAGGAAAAAGGATTGTGATGTGACTGTGCCCTATTAGGGGTGCTTCCTATCTCTCTCTTTTTCTCTTATCTCTCTGTCTCTGGTGAACATACATACCCTCTGGCAGTTTAAAAAAGTGTAGCACTTTGGGAACCAGCAGTTAGTGTAATGGCTATGTCGCTGGACTCCCACGTAGTCGACCGCGGTTCGCGTCTCGGACCCGGTGGCTTACAACTCACGCCGGGCGCGTGTGTGTGCGTGCCCAAGATCCCGAGAGGAGAATGGAGGAGAAGGGATTGCGGCGTGACCATCCCCCCTGGGGGGTGATTTCTCGCTTTCTGTCTCTATGTCTCTCTCTGTCTGGCGAGCGCACACGCCCTATAGTGAAAAAAAAAAAAAAAAAAAAAAAAAAACCTCTAAAAAAAAAAAAAAAGTGTAGCACTTTTATTAAAGAAAATCAACTACAATGTTAAATTTTATATTTTAACATTAAAGTAAATATAGGACATTCTTTTTTTTTAAGTTTTTACTATAGGGTATGTATACTCGCTAGAGACAGAGACAGGGGGTGGGAACAGTAAGAGATCACTTCCCAGGGAGGATGGCCATGCCACAAATCCTTTATTTTCCATTCTCAGGATTTTGGGCATGCGTACACACATGCATGCCTGCCATATTTTTTTAAGCGGCCGGGTCCGAGACTCGAATGGCACAGTCTGCCATGTGAGAATCCAGCTGCCTTACCACCATGCCACCAGCTGGCCCAGGGCATTCTTAATTTGACCCTAATATTAATAGCACAGTCAGCTTTTAAATGTTTGTGTTTTTCTCTCAGTACAATAATCAAGGAATTAAGGCACCCCACAGGAAAGATGGCTACACCACAATCCATTATCCTCGATTCTCCTCTCAGGATTTTGGGCACATATGTACGTGCACCTCACATGTTCTCAAGCCACTGGGTTCAGAACTTGAATCATGCAGTCAGCTACCTGAAACATAGCAGCTTAACTGCTGGCCCAATTTTTGCTATTTTCACGTTTAACTCAACAAATAAAATGCGGTAGTATTACAAATTATATAGGCACATCTGTCCTAAAAGTTATTTTAAGTAAACTTCACCAGTTATTGTAAGTACCTAAGATTTTTTTTTTCAACATTTGTCTTCTATTTCGATACTTTTTAAGCCTAGGAATCACAATACAATATAAATACACTACCTTTTTTAAAAAAATTGGCACATAATTAAACATATTTATGGGATACATTCTTTATTAATTTTTAAAATTATTCATACATTAAATCGCTGCACATCATATAGATTGTGAAGAGACTTTACCCAGCATGATATACACCTCAGTCCAGCCCAGTTGAGACTATTATACACATCTTCATCAACAGATTAAAAACCTTATCTGTGTCCCACAGGTGTCTTATCTCTCCATTTTCGCCCCAAATTTCCTTTCCTACGCTCTTCCCCTTCCATATTCTCTTTCCCCTTTGTCTCTAGTGTACATTACCATTTTTAATGCTTTTGTGTTCTCCAGCCTTTCAGTCTCTACCAGAGTGTGGACAGTTGGTATATGTTAAGTGGAGACATACAGTGTTTCTCTTTCATAGCCTGACTTGCTTCACTCAGCAACAAATCTTCCATATTTGTCCATTTTCTATCAAATTCCAGGGCCTTGTTTTTTGTTTTGTTTTTAAGAATTATTTATTTATTTAATTCCATTAATAATTTATTTATTATTTTATTATTTTTAATTTGGCCAGAGAGAGAAACAGAAAGGGAGAAAGAAAGCTGCCAGGTCCAGGACTCAAACTGTGGTCAGCCGTGTGGGAATCCAGCGCCTTCAACCACCATGCCACCTGCTGGCCCCAGGCCTTGTTGTTTTTTTATGGCTGAATAGTATTCCATGGAGTATATGTGCCATAATTTTTCAATCCATTCATCTATGGACATTTGGGTTGGTTCCATATCTTAGCAAACGTGAACAATGCTGCAATGAAAATAGTTGTGCAAGCGCTTTTCTGACAGAGTGCTCTCCTGTCATTTGGATAGATACCCTGGAGTGGAATTGCTGGATCATATAGTAGTTCTATCTGAAGGTCTTTGAGGAATCTCCATATCGTTCATCACAGTGGCTGGACCAATTTACATTCCCACCAACAGTATAGGAGTGTCACCCTTTCACCACATCCTCTCCAGCACTTACCCTTTTTTTTTTTTTTAATCCTTACCATTCTGACTAGGGTTAGGTGGTATCTCATTGTGATTTTGATTTAATTTTTTTTTTTTTTTTTGGAGAGGTTTTTGCTATAGGGCACGTGCGCTCGCCAGAAAGACAGAGACAGAGAGACAGAAAGCAAGAAATCATCCCCCGGGGGGATGGCCACACCACAATCTCTTCTCCATTCTCCTCTTGGGATCTTGGGCATACACACGCACACACCCGGCATGAGGTTATTTTGGAGGTTTTTTTTTTTTTATTATTATAAGGCACGTGTGCTCGCCAGAAAGAGAGAGAGAGACAGAAAGCGAGAAATCACCCTCCAAGGGGGATGGCCACGCCTCAGTCCCCTCTCCTCCATTCTCCTCTCGGGATCTTGGGCACGCACGCATGCACGCATGCACACGTGCCGGGTGTGAATTTAAGCCACTGGGTCCAGGACTTGAACTGTGGCCGACTACATGGGAGTTCAGCTACATAGCCATTACGCTAACTGCTGGTTCCCCGCATGAGTTTTAAGCCACCAGGTGCAGGATTCAAACTGCAGTCAGCTACATGGGAGTCCAGCGACATAGCCATTACGCCAACTGCTAGTCCCTTCAGTGTGGTTTTGATCTGCATCTCCTTACAATGAGGGATGTTGAGCATTTTTTCATATGCTTTTTGGCTGTTCGGATGTCTTCCTGAGAGAGTTGCTTATTCAGCTCATTCTCCCATCTTTTAACTGGGTTAGTCATTTCCTTCCGGGTAAGCTGCTTGAGTTCCCTGTGTATTCTGATTATCAAATCCTTATCTGAGGCACAGATAACAAAAAATTCTTTTCCATTCTGAGGGTTGTCAATTCACACTAATTACAGTGTTGTTTGCTATGCAGAAACTCCTTAATCTGATGTAATCCCACCTGTCTTTTTTGGGGATAGATTTTTTTTAAGAATTATCTTATTTAACTTTATTTATTTACTTATTTTAATTTGACCAGAGAGGGACAGAGAGAGAGAGAGAGAGAGAGAGAGAGAGAGAGAGAGAGAGAGAGAGAAAGCAAGCCACCAGGTCTGGGACTTGAACTGTGGTTGGCCCTGTGGGAGTCCAGTGCCCTTAACCACCACGCCACCTGCTGGACCCAGCACCTAGAATTTTTTATGCTATTTTTAACTGGAGACTTGATTTCCCTATTGAAAATTACTTCCATTCTGTCTGCAATAGCTATTGATATAATAATATGTAAAAAAGTAGTTGATGTTAACGTCAACATCCACTTTTATTGTTTTATTCAAAAGTAGTTCTCTACAAGTTAGTAATTGATGCATACCATTAAAACGTTTACTTAAAATAACTTTCAGGACAGACGTGCCTATATAATTTGTAATACGATTGCATTTTGTTATTTGTTGAGCTAAATGTGAAAATAGCAAAAATTGGGCCAGAAGTTAAGGTGCTGTGTTCCAGGTAGCTGACTGCATGGTTCAAGTTCTGGACCCAGCGGCTTGAGAACATGTGAGGTACATGTGCATATATGCCCAAAATCCTGAGAGGAAAATCGAGGATAATGGATTGTGGTGTAGCCATCTCCTGTGGGGTGCTTCTTCAATTTCCTTCTCTCTTTCTCTGTCTCTCTCCAGCAAATTCCCATATACTGTACCAAAATCAAAAAAAAAAAAAAAAAGAGAGAGAAAGGAAAATGGCAAAAATTTTAAAAAATTAAAATGAGAACTTAAAAAGAAAGAAACTTGAGTTATGTATGATAATAACAGAAATGGTTTTAATTCTTTGGGTTTTTTTTAAAGAATTATTTATTTAATTTAGTTTTATTTATTATTATTTTCTTTTTTGAAATTTGACCAGAGAGAGGGAAAGTGAGAAAGCAAGCTGCCAGGTCTGGGACTCGAACTGTGGTCAGTCACGTGGGAGTCCAGCACCTTAACTAGCATGCCTGCTGGCCCCAAGCCTTTGTTATTTTTAAACTTCATATAATTTTAAAATGTATATTACCAAGACCCAATTGTATATTCCATATTAGTTATTAGAAAATGTCATTTGAAAATAATGTAAAGAATTAATACATTAATGAGATGTTTAAAATCACCAATAATTAGTAACAACTTTTTTTTTTTACAGCATATGCAATTAGAATAAAGGTATAATTTAGCAATATATGGTGAAGAGCCAACTGTTGGCCTGCTCAGACTGTTTAATTTATAAACGTTTGTATTGCCAACTTCTTATATGATATAACACTTGAGACTCTTTCCCCAGAGATAAGACATGGGATGTTCATGAGTATTTGAATAGTCTTTTTGAAGAATTAAAATCTTGGAGAGATGTTTATTGGCGCTTGTGGGGAACAGTCAACTGGCTGACTTGTTCAAGATGTTATCAGGTGAGTGTTTTTTTAATATCCTGTTCTACAAACATTGAGAGTAAGGTTCTTTCAATATCTGCTGTTTTAATTAGTAAGTTTGGATGTGCTTGGGCAGTATCTGACCTCTTTTTGAAGAAACTAGCTGCAAAACCGGTGGAACTATTAAACATTGCTTCTATCTGGCTTCATTTTTCTGACCATGTTTCTTTTTCCACTTTTTAATTTTATTCCTAAAATGATGAATGCCTTGCTGAATTTCTTTTTCAATTTGCCAGAGGACATGTGTGCTCACTGGAGAGAGAGAGAAAGTGAGAAGACACTCCCCTTCATGGAAAATGGTCATGCCACATTCCCTTCTCCATTTTTCTCTCCTTTTGAGATTTTGGTCATGCACACATAGGCACCCAGCACTTTTTTTTTTTTTTTTTTTTTTTTTTGGAGAGGTTTTTGCTATAGGGCGCGTGCGCTCGCCAGACAGACAGAGAGAGACAGAGAGACAGAAAGCAGGAAATCACCCCCCAGGGGGGATGGCCACGCCGCAATCCCTTCTCCTCCATTCTCCTCTCGGGATCTTGGGCACACACGCACACGCGCCCGGCGTGAGTTTAAGCCACCGGGTCCGGGACTCGAACCGCGGTCGACTACGTGGGAGTCCAGCAACATAGCCATTACGCTAACTGCTGGTCCCTCAGCACATTTTTTTAAGCTCCTGAGTCTAGGACTCGAGTTGCTTAGTTGCCATGTAGCATCCAGAAGTCTTAACCTCTGCACCTCCTGCTGGCCCAGTTGAAGTATAAGTTGCATGTAGTAAAATTCATCTTTTTTTAGGCTCTACAAATGCAGTCATGTTACTATAAACCAAAATCAAAACAGGGAACACTTCCACTACCCTAAACAGTTGTACTACATTTTTGTCAATTCCTGCTTCCATCCCAGCCTCTGGCAACCACTTAGTTGTTTTGTGTGTGTGTGTGTGTTTCTGTAGGGTGCATGTGCTCACTGAATGGAGATAGAGAGGGGGAAGTGAGAAATCACCTCGCAGGGGAGGTGGCCATGCTACAATACTTTCTCTTCCTTCTCCTCTCAGGATTTTGGGCATGCACGCACATATGTCCAACATGTTTTTCACGTTCACATGCCCTATAGCAAAAATTAAAAAATAATAATATTGTGTCGTTAGGAAAATCATGATGCATTTTTGCATAGAAAAATTTAGAGAAATATATCATTACTTTTCTGATAACAAATAATAAATAAAAATTAAATAATTTTTTTGGAGAGGTGTTTTTTTTTTTTGCTATAGAGTGCATGCGCTCGCCAGAAGGAGAGAGACAGAAAGCGAGAAATCACCCCCACAGGGGGGATGGCCACACTGCAATCCCTTCTCCTCCATTCTCTTCTTGGGATCTTGGGCACGCGCCCTGTGTGAGTTTAAGCCATCGGGTCCGGGACTTGAACCGCGGTCAACTACATGGGAGTCCAGGGACATAGCCATTATGCCAACTTCTGGTTTCCATAATTTTTTAAAATTTTAAATTAAAAACTCACTCAAACATAATAATTGAAACTAACAACTAAAAATTCTTTCTTTTTGGGGGGGAGGTGAGTTTTTTGTTATAGGGCGCGTGCGCTCGCCAGACAGACAGAGAGAGACACAGAGACAGAAAGCGAGAAATCACCCCCCAAGGGGGATGGTCACGTCGCAATCCCTTCTCCTCCATTCTCCTCTCGGGATCCTGGGCACGCACGCACATGCGCCCCATGTGAGTTTTAAGCCACCGGGTCCGGGACGCGAACCACAGTCGACTGCGTGGGAGTCCAGCGACATAGCCATTATGCTAACTGCTGGTTCCCCAGTGCTTACAGTTATTAACTTGTGGGATCACCAGTTGGCATAATGGCTATGTCGCTGGACTCTCATGTAGTCAACAGTGGTTTGAGTCCCGGACCCTGTGGCTTAAACTCACGCCAGGCGCATGTGTGTGCATGCCCAGGATCCCGAGAAGAGAATGGAAGAGAAGGAATTGCTGCGTGGCTATCCCTCCTGAAGAGTGTTTTCTTGCTTTCTGTCTCTATCTCTCTGTCTTTCTGGTGAGCACACGTGCCCTATAGCAAAAAACTCTCCAAAAATAAAAACAGAATTATTCATTTATTTTTTCTTTTGAATTATTTTACCAACTTACAAATTTGAACTATTTCAACTTACATTTGAAATACGTTTGATAAAACATATTTGAACCCTCTTAATTTTGTGATTAAATCTTTTTTTTTCTTTTTTGAGAGGTTTTTGCTATAGGGCACGTGTGCTCGCCAAAAAGACAGAGAGAGACAGAGAGACAGAAAGCGAGAAATCATCCCCCAGGGGGGATGGCCACGCCGCAATCTCTTTTTCTCCATTCTCCTCTCGGGATCTTGAGCACGCATGCACACACGCCTGGTGTGAGTTTAAGCTGTCAGGTCCGGGACTCGAACAGCGGTCAACTACATGGGAGTCCAGTGACATAGCCATTACGTTAATTTCGGTTCCCAAGATTAAATCTTTGTAAGTTTGTTCCATCAATGATTTGCTCCAGTTTTCATTAATATGAATACTAAATATATACCTTAAAAATACATCAAGAGGAGCTGGCAGGTCAAGTATGGTGGTTAAGGAACTAGACTCCCACATGGGTGACTGTGGTTCGAGTCCTGGACCTGGCAGCTTGTTTTCCCACTTTTTTTGTCTCTCTCTCATCAAATTAAAAATAATAACAAAAAATAAAATGAAACAAATAATTTTTTAAAAAATACATTAAAAAATAATCGAGTGAGACAAGATTTTATTTCATTTTTCTATGGAAAGTTTTTTTTTAGATTTTTGCCAATAGGGCATGTGCATTGGCCAGAGATAAGAGAGGGAAAGTGAGTGTGGCTATACCCCAAGGTGGTATAGCCACACCACAGTCCCCTCTCCATAGTCCTCTCTGAATTTTGGGCACATACATACAGACATTCAGAGTGTTTTACAAGCTACTGGGTCTAGGTCTTGAACTACAGAATCAGCCATGTGGGATCCAATGCCTTAGCCATCCTGCCATCCACTGGCTCTCTTTGGAAAGCTTTTGAGTGCCTGGTCAACTGCTGACCTTCTTTGGCAAACTTTTGAGTGCCTGGTCAATTGTAAAATTGAATGTTTATCAAGATTAATTTATCTAAATTTTGAGGAAAGTAATTTCTTTACTTTTTAATAGCCTTTGAGGTATAATTACATGCCATAAAATTCATTCATTTTAAGTGTACAACTTACTGACTTTTAGTAAATTTATAGAGTTGTGCCACCATCCAATTTCAGTGCAGTTTCATCACCCTAGAAATATCTCTTGTGTGGGACCAGCAGTTAGCGTAATGGCTATGTTGCTGGACTCCCACGTAGTCAACTGAGGTTCATGTCCTGGACCCGGTGGCTTAATCTCACACCAGCTGCATGTGCATGCTTGCCCAAGATCCCAAGAGGAGAATGGAGGAGAAGGGATTACGGTGCGGCCATCCCCACTGGGGAGTGATTTCTCACTTTCTATCTCTCTGTCTCTTTCTGTCTTTCTGGTGAGCGCACGCGCCCTATAGCAAAAACATCTCAATAAAAAAAAAAGATCCCTTGTGCCCAATTGTTTCCACTCCCCATTATAACCACCAACCCTGGCAACTATTAATCTACCTTGTGTATTACAGATTGGTCTTTTCTGTACATTTCATGTAAATGGAACATACAATACGTCCTCTTAAATGAAGCATTTTTAATATGTATCATTTCACTGTGAGTATAATTGATTCTGTGTTTCTTGTATTCAGGCTTTTCTCTGTATTGAATTTTCACATTGTCAGTACCACTCAGAAACAGTGGTTTATCCTACTGCAGCAAGTTCGATGAGTACTGTTGGCACTGGAATTTATCCCTGCTGTAACCAAAAGGTTCTTCGGTTTGATCCCACTCAGCTTACAAAGGTATTATTATTTTTTTAGAGAGACTTTTGCTATAGGACACATGGGCTTGCCGGAAAGACAGAGACAGAAAGCAAGAAATCACCCCCCAGGGGGTTGGCCATGCTGCGATTCCTTCTCCTCTTGGGATTTCGGGCATGCACACAAACACGCCCAATGTGAGTTTTAAGCTACTGAGTCCGGGACTCGAACCACCGTTGATTACATGGGTGTCCAGTGATGTAACCATTACACCATTGCTGGTATTTTGAATGTTGACCTTTTGTAGGTGCAGTGTCCACTAACACATTCATTTAAACTTTTTTTTTCTAAGAATTATTTTACTTAACTTTATTTGTTTGTTTGTTTGTTTGTTTATTTATTTATTTATTTTAAATTTGACCTGGGAAGGACACAGAGAGAGAAAGAGAGAAAGAGAGAGAAAGTGAGAAAAGAAGCCACCAGGTCCAGGGCTCAGACCACTGTCGGCCATGTGGGAGTCCAACATCCTTAACCACCACGCCACCTGCCAGTCCCTAAACTTTTTTATTTATACTTACTTATACTTTTTTAAAGTATGAAAGTAATGTATTCATTTAGACAAAACTTTAGATAGTACATAAATAAGTGTAGGAAGAAGTACAAGTCCCTCTTTAGACCACCCCTTCATTCTCCATCTCTTTTTAGAGGAAACCACAGTTTCCTTTTAGATGTTATTTTATGCATTTCAGACATAAATCGTATGTAGTTTTTTTTGCTTGTTTGTTTGGGAAATGAGATTATTTTGCTCATTATTCTAAAATTTGTTCTTTTTATGCAATGGAATACTTAAGTTATCTTTCTGTGTCATTTCATTTAACTGCTGTGTAATATTCCAAGATGTATGTATGTGTGTGTGTATATATATATATATATATATATATATATATATACACAATTTCATTTTTTTAAGGATTTTTTTTTTAAATGTTGCCAGAAGGCACATATACTCACCAGAGAGAGACAGAGACAGAGGAAGAGGGAGAAAGGACCCCCTCAATGGGGCTTGGTCATGTCACAGTCTCTTCTCCATTTTTCCATACTGTTGGGATTTTGGGCATGCATACACACTTGCCCAGCTAATTTTTCCAGCCTCTAGGGCTAGGATTCAAACTGCATAGTCAGCCATGTGGAATCCTGCTCCTTTAACCATAAGGCCACAGGGCTGGCCCCACAATTTATTTAACCATTTCTCCATGAATGCACATTTAGGTTGTTTCAGATCGATGATATTAAAAGTGTTGCAATGAGCATCCTTGTACTTTTTGTCTTGGAATAGAATGTGAGTATTGCTGTGGGTTAAATTCCTTGATACATAAGACTTCTGAAAATACCGCATACCTAAATTTCATGAGTGGATGAAAGGAACCTAAAGCTCTTCATCATCATCATCCATACAAAAATATTATAAAGCTGTCATAATTAAGAGAGGATGATATTGGCAAAGCGTGGGACAGGGACAAGGCCAGCAGGTGGTGTGGAGGGTGAGGTGACTGGATCCTACCTGGTGACTACATGGTTCAAGGCATTAGTGCATGTGTACCCAAAATCCTAAAAGGAGAATGGAAGAGAAGAGACTGCAGCATGGCCATCCTCACTGGGGAGTGTTTTCTCACTTTCTCTGTCTCTTTTTTCTCTGTTTCTGGGGAGCTCACACCCTATAGCAAAAACACACACACACAGAGAGAGAGAGAGAGAGAGAGAGAGAGAGAGAGAGAGATTGATTCACCAGTAAAAGTAAAATAGAATGTTCAGTCAGAGGAGTCAGCAGATGTTGTAGCAGTTAGGTCATTGAACTCACACATGGCTGACCATAGTTCTAGTCCTGGACCCAATGGCCTCAAAATCATGCTGGGTACATGTGTGTGTGTGCCTAAGATCCTGGAAAGAGAAGGGATTGTGGTGTGGCCATCCTCCCAGGGGGTGATTTCTCATTTTCCCTCTCATTGTCTCAGTCTGTCTCTCTCTCTCTCTGGCAAGTGTATGCCCCTAAGGCAAAAAAAAAAGAATACTGGGTCAAAAATAGACTGGCTTGGATTCTTAACTGTAGTGAAAGTGGATTTATAGAGTCGTGAGATTTTTTTAATAAGAGGTGTGGGACTGGGATATCCATATGGAGGAAGGAAAAAAGAATTACACTTGGGTCAGCCAGGTGATGTGGTGGTTAAGGTAGCTAGATCCCATGTGGTGAACTCAGCACTTCATTGCCAGAACCAGCAGCTTGAAAAATATACCAGGCACATGTGCACGTCTGCCCGATATCCCAAGGGGAGACTGGAGGAGAAGGAATTGTGGTGTGGCCATCCCCTCCCCCCCAGGGGAGTGCTTTCTTAACGTTCAAGTTCTCTGTCTCTTTCCAGCAGGTACATGTGCCCTATAGCAAATTTAAAAATAAATAAATAAATACACTAGCTTAGTCTATTTATATAAAAAAAAGAGCCTATAGGTAACTGGAAAACTAATAAAATATTAAAAAATAATACCACAAATGAAGAATTGATAAGTTCAAGTACATCAACTACATTAAGTAAATTGAAAATGGGGAGGTAAAGTCACAGTGGGATAGAATATTAGCAACATAGATGTCCATAGAAGATTTATATCACAAATAAATATATTTAAATATACCTTTCTTTTTTTAAAGTTTATTAGCTACCAGAGGGTGTGAGCACTCACTAGAGAGAGAGAGAGATGGGAGAAGGCACTCCCGTCATGGAGCATAGCCACACCACAGTCCTTTCTCCATCTCCATCCCTTTGGGATCCTGGCTATGCATGCACATGTGTCCAGTGTGCCCTCTGTGTGGCCAGGTCTGGGATTCGAGGCACTGTAGGTCATGTAGAACCTGGCTACCTTAACCACTAGTCTGTGGCCCATGAATATGTATATTTCTAAACTTCTGCAAATCTGTAAAATAAGACAATAGGGAGTTGATTTTAAAAAACAATTTCAGTTGTCCTAAAACATGAAAAGGACAACTTTATTTGTAACTAGGGAATGCATATTAAAACAACTGTAAATACCAGTACTCACTTAGCAGAATGGCTAAAATTAGTATGTCTGACCTAGTATTACCAAGAATGTTGGGGCTGGCAGGTGGAGTGGTGGTTAAGGTGCTGGAATCCCACATGCCTGATCATGGTTCTAGTCCTGGACCTGGCAGCTTGCTATCTCACTTTCTTTTCTCTCTCTGTGTCTCTCTCTGGTCAAATTTGAAATAATAATTAATTAATTAGTTAATTTAAAAAAGAATGTAGAGTATTAGGAATGCTCACCTGCTGTGGATGGTAGTAAAATCTGATGCACAGGAGGACTTGTGCACCAAGAAAATATATGAAAGAATATTCATAGAAATATTTGTGGCAGCCATGTACTAGGAACAACCCTTCCACCAACTATGGAAGACATAACCAGATGTTGTATATTCATGCACTGGAATGCTGTACATTAAAGCACATGTGATTTTTTTGTTGTTGTTTTAAGAATTATTTTATTTAGCTTGTATTTATTTATTTAATTTATTTTAATTTGATCAGAGAGGGACTGCTGGTCCCATCAGTGTTCTGTTTCTTAATGTGGACCGCAGTTACATGGATATTCTTGGGTGTTTGTTAATCTGTACATTTATGTGTCAATCTTTTCTACATGAGTATTCTTTTTTCTTTGAGAAAAAGTTGTGGAATTGCTGACATGACCAAATGACGGAACAAGGCAACCGGAAACAGTGATCTTTAAAGAAATGTTCTGTAATGAACCAATGTCTATAATCTAGCGTCTCTTCCTTGACAGGGCTGTAAAGTAAAGGACCACATGGTTGCTGTTCGTGATCATGGCGAAGGTGGGGACTTGCTGTCCTGTCCAACTACTAGAATACTGGATGACCTGCAGAAGCACAAAGATGTCATTGTTGTGCCTTTTTCTAAAGATACAGTTAGGTGAGAAAAACGACAGTGCCGTGCTGCATCTTTGTTCAGTAGTTCCTGCCTCAGAGTCCTCTGTGCCTCAGCTTCCCTGAATCACTAATGTCAGTCCAAATGTTCGGTCGTCAGGAAAGTTGTGATGCATTTTTGCGTACAAAAACATACCCTGACTTTTTGATGACCTAATAGTTTATAGACTTTCAGAAAGCTAAATTGAAATTATGTAACTTACATTAAGAGCAAACAGGTGTTTATTTATTTTTTAAAAGAATTATTTTTTACTTAACTTTATTTTTTTGTATATTTATTTATTTGAATTTGACCAAAGAGGGACAGAGTGAGAGAGAGAGAGAGGGAGAAAGAGAGGAAGTGAGAAAGCAAGCCACCAGGTCCGAGACTTGATTGTGGTCAGCCATGTGGGAATCCAGTGCCCTTAACCACCACGCCACCTGCTGGCCCCAACAGGTGTTTATTTTATAGGCAAAAACACTTCAAAATGTTGGCGGCCCCAGGGGACAAAAAAAAATGAAAAGGAGGGGGTCCTTGGTGAATGAAAAAGTTGGGACTCAATCAAATTTTGGGGGGTTACCCCCCAAAATTGCTTAAGCCCTTCTTAAGTACTTGATAAATAAAACCAGCAAAAAAGCTGAGGGTCACAGTGATCTTTTTATATGCTTAAACTCTTGAATTCTGTAATTTCTGAAGGTATTTCCATCTTTTTGTAATTGTAGCAGGCTGTCAGATTAGGGATCAGAAAAACCTCTCATAGAGGCGTTTCTCAAAGCACACCAACATCAGCAGGTAGGATGCTTCTAGGGCATGGGGCTCCCTGTACGTGGTGACTTGCTAGGGGAAACTCCAGGTGCATTAGGAAATGTGAATGTTGAAGCACGTCCCTCTACTCAGACGCTGTGTTACTAAAGAGCAGTTGATAAAACGTTTGAAATATAAAAATGTCTTTCACATTTAAATGTTGAGAAATTGAACACTGTTCATAAAAGTGTGTTTTCTTTCAAGTGATCCTGGGGTTGGCCCCTGTGATGAGAAGGGTCTGGAATGTGATGCTTTACTGGAGCCAAATACACTTTGGGGCCCCAAAACTGGGGAGCTCAATGCTGTAAGTAGCTTATTTCACATATTCTTTGTTTATAAAAACAAAATAAAAATAAAAAATAATATTTTATTTTTGACAAGAACTTGGTCAGTTTAAATTGAAATTGAACCGACTGCCCGACAAGGTGTTATGTCAAGTTAATAGGGTTGTTGGGGTCATAAGACACATATTCTTATCCTCAAAGAATTAATAACTAATAGTTTTTTGGGAAAAAAAAAAATTGTATGTCGGGCCAGCCGGTGGCTTATTGGTTAAAGCAGCTGGATGCCACATGGCTGACTGTGTGGTTCAAGTCCTGGACCTGGTAACTTGAAAAACCACTGGCCTCATTTGCATGCTTGCCCAAAAATCTCGAGAGCAGAGTAGAGAAGGGACTGCAACCTGGTCATCCCTCCTGTAGGGGTGCTTTCACTTTCTCTGGCACGTGTACGTGCCCTATGGCAAACAAAAGAAAAAAGAAAGGAAAAAGACTTTTAAGAAATAAAAATAATGTGGTCTTTGGGGTTATTATAGACACATAATGTTTTGACAAATGAAGATAGTATGGGTTATTTGTCCCTTATTCTATAAACTTTTTCACTTTTTAAAGTTTATTATTTAATTTGCCAGAGGGTGTGTATGCTCACCAGAGAGGAGAGAGAGAGACAGACAGAGAAAGAGAAAAAGCACTCCCCAGGAGAGATGGCCACACCACAGTCTGTTCTCTGCTCAGGCATATTTTTTTAAGCCACTTGGGTCCAGCACTTGAACCATACAATTGGTTGTGTGGAGTCTAGCAACCTTCGCCATCACACCACTGGATGGCCCCTAGAAACCTTTTTTATTTAAGTCTTATTTATTGAGGGAACCAGCAGTTAGTGTAATGGCTATGTCGCTGGACTCCCACGTAGTCGCGGTTCATGTCCCAGACCCGGTGGCTTAAAATTCACGCCGGGCGCATGTGTGTGCGTGCCCAAGATCCCGAGAGGAGAATGGAGGAGAAGGGATTGCGGCTTGACCATCCCCCCCGGGGGTGATTTCTCGCTTTCTGTCTCTGTGTCTCTCTCTGTCTGTCTGGCGAGCGCACACGCCCTATAGCGAAAACCTCTCCAAAAAAAAAAAAAAATTATTTATTTGAGGCTGGTAGGTGGCATAGTGGTTGGGGCGCTGGACTCCCATGTGGCCGTTCATGGTTTGAGTCCTGGATCCGATGGCTTGCTTTACCAAATTAAAAATAATAATAAATTAATAATTCTTTTTTCTAAAGCATTATTTTATTTATTTTTCACTTAAGGAAGTGAAATATTTTATGTAAAGTGCTTTATAAGCTCCACACAGCTATATAAATATTCAGGCATTAATATTTATTTATGAATTACATATAAATTAACAGGTTAGATTACTTAAATATCCATCTGTAACCTAGTCTTTTATTTATAATAAAACACGAACATCAAGACATGATGATGGGACCAGCAGTTGGTGTAATGGCTATGTTGCTGGACTCCCATGTACTCGACCACCGTTCAGGTCCCAGACCAGGTGGCTTAAACTCACGCCGGGCGCCTGTGCATGTGTGCCCAAGATCCCAAGAGGAGAACGGAGGAGAAGGGATTGTGGCGTGGCCATACCCCGGGGGGTGATTTCTCGCCTTCTGTCTCTTTGTCTCTCTCTAGAGGTCTTCCTGGCGCGCACACATGCCCTATAGCAAAAACCTCTCCAAAAAATAATAATGATAATAATAACAACAAATAGAATAACAACAACAAAAATAATAATGATAATAATAACAACAACAAATAGAATAACAACAACAAATAGAATTCTAACAATAATAGAACAAACAAATAAATAACTTTATTTATTTACTTATTTATTTTAATTTGACCAGAGAGGGACAGCACAGCAAGAGAGAGAGAGAATGAGAAAGCAAGCTGCCAGGTTTGGGACTTGAACTGCACTTGGCCATGTGGGAGACCAGTACCCTTAATCACCATGCCATCTACTGACCCCATTAAATAAATAAATAATTGTTAAAATAAAAAGAAATTAGGAGCTACAATCTGGATAGATGCTGATTTATCCATCTCTTTTTGCTTCTTATAGTTCTTGTCACTGAAGAACTGGACTCTGCAACTGGTAAGTAAGCAATTATATTCAGCTTTCATGGATTTCTTTCTTTCTAAATTAAAGTCAAATAGGGTCTTATTAGTATCTTATTTTCCAAATTTTAGTTAAATATATTTTTTCTTTCTTAGTTTCTGTAATTTTACACTTACTAAAAATTCTATTAGGTTGTTTAAGATAGGCATGTACTTTATTATCTGGCTTCATAACCCAGAGCTGTGGTTAAATGGCTTTTTAAAAATCACATTTAGGATGTTGAACGAAGCAACAAATCTATTCAGTTCAAGTATCTGATTGACTGGTTGATTGGTTGTTTTTTTTTAACCTGTTTGTCATTGCTATGCATTCTGCCATTGGTATTTGTAAGAATGGAATAGGAATAGAAATTTGGATCAATGATGATAGAAAGTGAGGTAGCTAGATAAGAGAAACTAATGCACATATAATTAAGTAATCGAGGGGCACATTCACCCAGAGAATGTGCATACTTACTTGCATGTGAAACTTCTGTAATATTGGCAATTATTGTATTTTAATTTAATCTTTTTTTAGAGAGAGAGAAAGATTTTTGCTATAGGGAGTGTGTGTTCACCAGAGAGACAGAGAGAGATGGAGAGAGAGAGAAAGTGAGAAATCACCCCCTTAGGGAGGACAGCCATGCCACAATCTGTTCTCCTCCATTCTCCTCTCAGGATTTTGGGCACACACACACTCACGCCTGGTGTGAGTTTCAAGCCTCTGGGTTCAGGACTCAAACCATGGTCAGCCATGTCGGAGTCCAACACCTTAACCAGTCCATCATCTGCTGGACCATATTTTAATTTGATCTTAGTATCAAGGAACATACATTCACTCCGTTGAGTGACAGAGGTACGATTCAACAAATACTAAATACTTATTATATACTTATTATATGCTGAGTTCTGTGAAGGAAATAAATTAAAAATATTTGCTATAATCCTGTTATAAATATAGAAATCCTTATGTCCAGTTCCTGGAGGCTGTGTTAGGCAGTAGTCATTTTATCAGCTCTTGTTTAACTCATTCATCCAAAACAAATTTAGAGAAATGTGTTTGAAAGGATTCATGAGTTTGAAATAATTCATATTGCATCCGTAATGGGATTTTTTTTTTAATTTAGAAGCAACAATCATTATTTTCAGAAGAAGAAGAATATACCACTGGATCTGAGGTCACTGAAGATGAAGTTGGGGATGAAGAAGAAGTATCCAAGAAACAAAGTATGGGCATTTTACTTAAAATCTCATTATTGGGGACCAGCAGTTTACTTAAAATCTCATTATTGGTGAATGAGTTGCATTCTGAAAGCTGTAATGCAAAGGATGGGGAACTGGCTTTATCTAGCCACATGGTAGGTTACAACACAGAAAACATAAAATAAAAGAGTCTCCATAAAGATTCCCCAAACCGGCACCAATACTGAACACTCATAAAGTTAAGAAAGTACAGTATACTGAGAATTTTTTTTTTTTTTTTTTTTCTTTTTGGAGAGGTTTTCGCTATAGGGCGTGTGCGCTCGCCAGACAGACAGAGAGAGACACAGAGACAGAAAGCGAGAAATCACTCCCCAGGGGGGATGGTCACGCCGCAATCCCTTCTCCTCCATTCTCCCCTCGGGATCTTGGGCAGACACGCACACGCGCCCTGCGTGAGTTTTAAGCTACCGGGTCGGGACGCGAACCGCGGTTGACTACGTGGGAGTCCAGCGACATAGCCATTACGCTAACTGCTGGTTCCCCCCAATTTTAATATCTAATCTCTTTCTGTGGTTTTGGTCAATCTGGCAATGATGTACCTTAGAGAAGATCTTCTTGGGTTGATTATATGTGGGGTCCTTTGTATTTCTTGGGTCTGGATATTTGAATGCCTCTCTAGGTTTAGAAAGTTTTCTTCCAGGATTTCATGGAATAGATTTTTTTTTTTTTAAGAACAATCCTTTTTTTAATAATTATTTATTTAATTTTATTTAGTCACTCATTTATTTTAATTTGACCAGAGACACAGAGGAGGGAAGAGAGAGGGGGAAAGTGAGAAAGGAAGCCACCAGGTCCAGGACTCGAACCATGGTCGGCCATGTGGGAGTGTCCAGCACCTTAACCACCACACCACTTGCTGGTCCCCATGAAATAGATTATTAATGCCATGTTTAGTTTCTACACCTTCTAGTATACCGATTATCCAGATGTTTGGGCATCTAATGGTATCTAGTATTACTTGTATATTATTCTCATTCTTTTGGTTTATTTTATTAGTCTTTTTGATAAATTTTTCTAAGTCAGAGGTTCTGTCTTCTACATCTGAGATTCGATCTTCTGCATGACCTTATCTGCTTTTAATACTTTCAAGGGAGGTTTTGATTTCCTGTATTACAGCCTTCATCTCTAATAGTTCTGTTTGATTCTTTTTTATGGTGTGTATTTCCTCTTTCAGATTGTGCAAGAACTTCCTCACCTCCTGGAATTCTCTTTTCTCCTGCATCTTCTGGAGCCCATTGCCTTCTTTCTCTTGCATCTCTATTAGCTTTGTCACTATGAATATTCTAAATTCTTGGGGTTTTTTTGGAGAAGTTTTTGCTATAGGGCACGTGCGCTGGCCAGAAAGACAGAGACAGAGAGACAGAAAGTGAGAAATCACCCCCCAGGGGGGATGGTCGCACTGCAATCCCTTCTCCTCCATTCTCCTCTCAGGATCTTGGGCATGCACGCATAGCACCCAGCATGAGTTTAAGCCACCAGGTTCAGGACTCAAACCGCGGTCGACAACATGGGAGTCCAGCAACATAGCCATTACGCTAACTGATGGTCCCAAATATTCTAAATTCTTTATATGATATTTCTATGAGTTCCACTGTACTGTCTGTGGATGATGAAGGACTGTTCTTTCCTCTTGGGGGAGAGGTATTTTCTTGGTTTCTCGCATTTATTATGCCTCTGCTGTAGTTGTTTCTGGTCATCTGATGGGTTATACGTTACTTCCTACCTGGCTCTTCATTGGGTGTTGGGGCAAAGAAGGGGTTTGGAGCAGAGGCTTTCTGGTTGAAGGCCTGGGGCTAGGCCCACCTCAGATGCACATGGGTTCTGAAATTAGCAAGAAAAAGGAGAGGTCAGAGACAAGAGACCTACAAATTTTAAAAAAAAATCATATATGTGTGTGTGTGTGTGTGTAAAAGAGAAAACTTTTGAGAGAAAAGGAGAGGAAGTGAGAATGACAGCAACAGAGAGAAGATCATTAATTTATAATTCTGAAGAAAATGTCGGTGGGGCTGGACAGTGGCTCGGCAGTGAAACGCAACACTGCAAGGCATTCTCAGATGGGAAGGTTTCCCTGTTCAGGTCCAGAGACGTCTGAGTACCCAGAGCATGCACATCCCCGAAATACTGGACCGACTGAAGACTGGGTGTGGATTATAATGTCAAGACCCTGTTAGGGATGTTTTCTCTCTCTCTCTCTCTCTCTCTCTCTCTCTCTCTCTCTCTCTCTCTCTCTCTCTTCCTCCCTCCCCCTCCCTCCCTCTCCTCTCTTTCCTTTTTATACTCTCTCTCATCCTTTCCCTGTCTCTTTCACTTTTGGAAGAAATAAATAATAAATAAACAAACAAACAAAAATGTGGGTTTGGGGCCAACCCTGTAACCCAACAGTTAAGAAAACCAGATACATGGGACCAGCAGTTAGCGTAATAGCTGTGTCGATGGACTCCCATGTAGTCGATCACGGTTTGAGTCCCGGACCCGGTGGCTTAAACTCATGCCAGGCATGTGTGTGTGCGTGCCCAAGGTCCTGAGAGGAGAATGGAGGAGAAGAGATTGTGGCGTGGCCTTCCCCCCGTGGGGTGATTTCTCGCTTTCTGTCTCTCTGTCTCTTTCTCGTGAGCGCACGTGCCCTATAACAAAAATCTCTTTAAAAAAATAAAAGAGAGAAAAATTTAAAAAGAAAAGAAAACTAGATCCAACATGATTGACCGCTGTTCACATCTTGGCCGCACTGTCTGACAAATGCCAGATCTGTGTGCGTGTGTGACCAAAATCCCAACAGGATGGAGAGGTAGAGAAGGGATTACAGCTCGATCATGCCTTGTTGGTGGGTGCTTCTGGCTTGTGAATATACCCTCTGGCAATTAAAATAAATGTAATTTTAAAAAAATTATCTAATTTGGGGGCCGGCAGGTGGCGAGGTGGTTAAAGGCTCTGGACTCCCACGTGGCTGACTGTGGTTTGAGTCTCGGACCTGGTGGCTTGCTTTCTCACTCTCTCTCTCTCTCTCTCTCACTCTCACTCTATCTCTCTCTCTAGTAAAATTAAAATAAATGAATAAATAAATAAATAAAGTTAAAATAATTTTAAAAAGATTATCTAATTGTTTAAAAGTAGCAAATACGTTGGAGTGGTATTATGGGATTACACTCACAACATTGACCTTCTTTTATCAGGGAAAAAGGAGAAGCCAAAGAAATTCACTAAGCAACCAAAAAAGCCAATATCTTCACCTTGTACACAGAAGAAAGAAAAGGCATTGGAGAAGGTAACTCTATTACCATTCTAAAGCAGATATGGAAGAAAGAAGCTAGTATAGCCAGGAAAAATCTGAAAGCGAAGAATAATGAATACCATGATAGAGTCCTAGCAGTGTAAAAATGAGTGAAAGGAGGTTCTTTATGCACTGAGATTAAAGATCTCTGAGACATCCTGACAAGGGGAAAAAGCAAGGTACAGAACAGTGTGTATAGACATCTATTTGTGCACGTAGGTGGGGAATTAATGAATACGTGAATTTCCTTGTATACAGATAAAATAGCTTTGGAAGCTACGTAAGAAATTGATGAGGGGGGACCAGCAGATGACGTAATGGTTACATCACTGGACTCCCACATTTTCGACTGTGGTGTGAGTGTTGGACCCGTGACTTAAAACTCACTGGGCATGTGTGCATACATGCCCCAAATCCTGAGAGCAGAATGGAGAAGTGATTGTGGCATGGCCATCTCCCCTGGGGGGTGATTTCTCACTTTCTGTGTCTCCAGCGAGCACACACGCCCTATAACAAAAATCTCACTCAAAAAAAAAAAAAAAAAGGAATTGATGATTGATTACCTCTAAGGAAGGGAACTGAATGCGTGGGGGACAGAGGCTTTTTACTATATGTGCTATTTGTACCTTTTGAATATTGAACCAGTGTTAGCATATTTTTTTTTAAAAAATCAGTAGACATTTTTTAAAAGAATTATTAATTAATTAATTAATTAATTTTCAATTCACCAGAGAGTGAGAAAGTGAGACATCAAGCCACCAGGTCCAGGACTCAAACCATGGTCGACCATGTGGGAGTCCAGCGCCTTAACCAGCACGTCACCTGCTGCCCTCCCCATCAGTAGAGTTTTAAAATTAAAAACAAATTTTATTTTATAACCTTTTGAAGTAATTCTTATTTCCCCAGGCCTTTAAAAAAGGGGTAAAAAGTCACATGGGGGCCAGTAGGTGGTATGGAGGTTGAGGTGCTGGATTCTACGTGACTGGCACGTGACTGGCTGTGCAATTAAAGTCCTGGACCTGGTCGCTTGAAACTCATTCTGGGTATGTGTGCATGCAAGCCCAAAACCCCAAGAGGAGAATGAAGGAGAAGAGATTGCAGTGTGGCCATCCCCCTGGAAAGTAATTTCTCACTTTCTCTCTCTCTCCTTCTGTCTCTCTCTGGAGTGCACACCCCCTATAGGGAAAACTATAAAAAAGCCAGATAGAAATAGAACGGTGGGGCCAACAGATGGTGTAGTGGTTACATCACTGGACTCCCACATAACTGATTGTGGTTCAAGTCCTGGACCTAGTGCCTTGACTGTCACACTGGGTGTGGGTGTGTGCCCAAGATCCTGGGAGAAGAATGGAAGAGAAAAGATTGCAGCATGACCATTCCTCCTGGGGGGGGGGGGTGATTTCTTACCTTCTCTCTCACCGTCTCTGTCTGTCTCTCTGGTGAGTGCACATGCCCTAAGGCAGAAACCTCTAAAAAAAAGAAATAAATACGAGAACAGTAATAACCAGTCAACTAAAAGGAAACATAAAGTCCAAAAATGTGCAAAAGGCTGGAGTTGAGGGACCAGCAGTTAACGTAATGGCTGTGTCACTGAACTCTCATGTATCGGACCGTGATTCGAGTCCCAGACTCGGTGGCTTAAACTCATGCCGGGTGCGTGTGCGTGCATGCCCAAGATCCTGAGAGGAGAATGGAGAAGGGATTGCAGCATGGCCATCCCCCCTGGGGGGTGATTTCTTGCTTTCTGTCTCTCTGTCTCTCTGTCTTTCTGGCGAGCGCACACGTCCTATAGCACACACATCTCCAAAAAAAAGAAAAAAGGCTGGAGTCGAGAGAGGAGCCACACAATTACATTAGACAGGTTGTATGAAGGGGTCTTTGAAAAGTATATGGAGAATATATGTTATGAAAAAACTGTGTATGGATTTTTTTTAACAAAATAAACTTGTATTTAATTCCACTTTCCCATGAACTTTTCAACATCTCTTTGTATATTAATCTTTGCATTAAGTACCATAGGCACAGGGATCAGCAGGTGGTGTGGTGGTTAAAGTGCTGGACACTCCCACATGGCCGGCCATGGTTCGAGTCCTGGACCTGGTGGCTTGCTTTCTCACCCCCCACCCCCGTGTGTGTGTGTGTATGTGTGTGTCTAGTCAAATTAAAATAAATGAATGAATGAATGAATAAGTAAGTAAATCTTTTTTAAAAAGTACCATAGGCACATTTTTTTTCCCTTCCAGTTTTTGCTGTAGGATGTGTGTGCTTACCAGAGAAAAACAGAGAGAGAAAGAAAGTGAGAAATCACCCTTCAGGGAGGATGACCCCACCTCAGTCCCTTCTCCTCCATTTTCCTCTCGGGATTTTGGGTGAGCGCACACATGCACTTGGCATGATTCTCAAGCTGTTGTGTCTCGTACTCAAACAGCAGAGTCAACTATGTGGGATCCAGCCACTTTAACCTCCATGCCACCTACTGGCTCAATGGGCACTTAATTTTGAAAGACTGCGTAAACTGAAGCTTCAAGATAGTCTCGTTTTGGAGAAATTTAATGTCTCTGAACCTCTAACTGTAGAGATAATAACAATAGTGCCCGTCTCACATGGTGGTTACAAGTTTTAAATGAAATAGCACTTGTAATATTCTTAGTATAGTGTCTTCTACTCAGTAAGTGTGACATTCTGTTATTAATTATAACACTAATCAGCATATATATTCTAATCAGGCCTTAATATTGTCTACCTTTTTTTTTAGTCAGCTTCTAGAGATGTGTCTCCTTTCATGTGAGTATTGCTCCTTAATCCAATCAGATGTACATTCTTAAAGCAGCATCATTGTTGATTTTTGTTCAATTTTTCCAATAGTGTGAGTATGCAGAAGAATAAATGGGATGCCACAAGATCCTTGAGATTCAACCAAGATGCACAGAGAGAAGATGGTAAATTTTATTATTTGGGTAACATACTAACTATGTATAAATTACAATGATAGGAATACCTTTCATTTTATGAAGTATGCTGAATACTTATGCTTATGCTTTTATGAAGGTTCCCACTTCAGAATAACACCCCAGATTTGCACATTCCCTTGGCACCAACCAGAGTTTTGTTACTAGACAGTCCTAGTGGATAATGTATTGCTTTATGAAGCTGTGGTTTTGAGGTCTCTCAGACTAACTTTTTGTCCTTCACTTTCACTGTAAAGGTAACTGAGTATAATTAGGCTGATCATGGTGACCATGGTGGTTTGAGTCATTTCATTACTAGCTAACTGAAATTCTTTATAGACAGGGACCAGCAGGTGGCTTGGTGGTTGAGGCACTGGACTCCCACATGGCCGACCATGGTTTGAGTTGCAGACCTGGCAGCTTTCTTTCTCTCTTCCTTTTTCTCTGGTGAGCACATGTGTCCTATAGCAAATTTTAAAATAATAATAAATAAAATTCAATAAATAATTCTTTTAAAAATTCTTCATAGACATATAGATATATGTGCCTGTTACATAATAGCAAAACTATTTTCATGGGGCTGTACAGTGGCACAGTGGTGAAATATGATGCTCTGTGAAGCTGAACCCCATGGAAGTGTTCCAGGATCATGTCTGGGGGCCTCTCTGAGTGCTCTGGGCTGGCCTGTAAGTGTGTGCTTCTGATTTGGCCGACCGAGGCTGGAGGTGGGTTGCAGCATCAGGGCTCAAGGGTGCTGTCTCTCACTAGTGGAAAAAATTAACTTTAAAAAAAAAAAAATATATATATATATATATATGTGTGTGTGTGTGTGTGTGTGTGTGTGTGTGTGTGTGTGTGTATATATATATATATATAGAGAGAGAGAGAGAGAGAGAGTTTATTTATTTTAAAATTTGCTGTAGGGATCATGTACTCACCAGAGAGAGAGAGAGAGAAACCAAGCCATGAGGTCCAAGACTCGAGCAATGGCCAATCATGTGGGAGTTCAGCACCTTAACCACCATGCCACCTGCTAGCCCCTGGAAATCAACTTTTTCAAAAAAAAGACATTGTCGTAAACCCTCAGTCTTCTTTGAGAAATGAAAGTTGCAGGCCCAGCTACTGTGGTATAGCACTACTGCTAACGTCCCACAGTGCTGGATTCATGGTGACCACAGTTCAGATCCCAGGTTGGCCTGAAAAGCATACTGGGCAGATGTGCAGCACCAGGATCCCGGGAATGGAGAGCTGGGAAACAGCAGGATGGCATGAGCCTTTCTCGGTATTTTCTGTCTGTCTCTCACACTTCTACACTTTCTCTCACATCTGCTCACACGTGTTCTATCAGTGTGAAAAGAAATAAAAGTTATACATCACCCTTAGGAAAATAAGGTTTGGGCCAGCGGATGGTGTGGTCAGGGCACTGGACTCCCATATGACTGACCACAGTTTGAGTCCCAGCTCTGGTGGCTTGCTTTCTCACTTTATCTATCTATCTATCTATCTCTCTCTCTCTCTCTCTCTCTCTCTCTCTCTCTCTCTCTCATGAGCACATGTACCCTACAGCAAATTTTTTTTTAATTTTTAATTAAAAGACAAGTAAGGTTTAATATTTTTTACCTTCAGATCAGCGGCGGATGTCTGAAATTACAGGACACCTAATAAAAATGAGATTGGGTGATCTGGAGCGAGTCAAGTCAAAGGAAGCAAAAGAAGTAAGAATTGTATACTGGTATACTGTACATGCACAGCCTTTTTACTGTCGTTTTTTTAGCATCAGAAATATAAAGATTTTTTTAGGCAGGATTTTTAAGAGTAATTTGAGGGGCCAGCAGGTGACATGGTAGTTAAGGCACTGGACTCCCAAATGGCCAACCATGGTTCATGTCCCAGACCTGGTGGCTTGAAAATCATGCTGGACACATATGCATGTATGCCCAAGATCCCAGGAAGAGAATGGAGGAGAAGGGATTGCAGCATGGCCATCTACGCCATTGTACCACCCAAAGCATGATTCATAAAAGAAAAAAAAATGGATAAATCTCACTTTATCAAAATTTAAAAGTTCTAGGAGCCAGCAGGTAGCATCGTGGTTAAGGGCACTGGACTCCCACATTACTGACCACGGTTTGAGTCCCGGACCTGGCAGCTACCCCCACTACCCCCTCCTTTGTCCCTCTGTGGTCAAATTAAATAAATAAATAAATAAATAAATAAAATAAAAATAACTCAAAAAAATTGTTTTTAAGTTTTGGTTTTTGAAAAACACTTTTAAGAGAATGAAAAGACAAGTGCAAACTGTGAGAACATACATGTAAAACATATATCTGACTCAAGACTGTTATCAAGACAACGTAAAGGACTCTCAAAACTCAGTAGGCCCAGGCATGGTAGTGCATCCAGTAGATGCTGCTAACTGGCAGGCCGAGGTCACATGGAAGGTCTGGGTTTTATTTCTGGCTCATCCTAAAATGTGGGCCTGATGGCATGCACCTGTAATCCCAGCTATTCAGGAGACCAATGCAAGTAGATCATGGCATAGGGAGATCTTGTCTTTAAAAACAACCAAAAATCACTAAATAATAAACAACCTACTGGGTCCAGCAGGTGATACGGAGGTTAAGGCACTGGATGCCCCATGGCTGCTTACTGAGTCCCAGTCCTGGTGGCTTGCTTTTCCACTTTCTCTCTCTCTCGCCCTTCTCTGGTCAAAATAAAAAAGAAAGAGAGAGAGAGAGAGAGAGAGAGGCACGTGCCCAAAATCCTGAGAGAATGGATGAGATGAGATGGAGGCGTGGCCCTTCCCAAGAGTGATTTCTCACCTTCCTCTCTCTCCACCCCTGTATCTTCTCTCTCCACCCCTGTATCTTTCTGGCAAATGTACATGCCTTATAGCAAAAACAAAAACAAAGAAACAACCTAATAAACATAAAACGGGCTAAAGATTAACTAGACACAAAGAAAGAAGGGATCCAGATGACTAGTATAAAAATGATTTAACATCATTAGTCATTAGGGAAAGTAAATTAAAACCTCAGTGAGATACCACTATACATCAATGACAATGTCTAATGTATGTATTAAATACCCATACCAAAGGACCAGCAGATAGCATGGTGATTAAGGTGCTGGACACTCCCACATGGCCAATCATGGTTCGAGTCCTGGACGTGTTGGCTTACTTTCCCACTTTCCCTCTCTGTGTGTATGTGTCTCTGATCTAATTAAAATAAGTAAATAAGTAAATAAAATAAAATAAAATTTTTTTTCACTTTTATTTAACTTTATTTATTAATTTATTTAAATTTTGACCAGAGAAGGATAGAGTGAGAGAGAGCCATCTGGAAAACAGTTGGCAGTTTCTTACAGGCATTCGCCCACCATACAAATCAGTTTATAAGTTGAGAGTGGTCTTACTCATAACCACCAAAAGCTGAGAACCCCCCTACGATGATGTCCGTTGCCTGATAAATAAACAAGCTGTGCATACAGAAATGAAGGAGCTCACCCACGTATCAACATGGGTGAATCTCCTTGCAGTATATGAAGTGAAAGAACCCAAATTCAAATGGCTGTATACTGTACGGTTTCCTTTATTTAATGTTCTGAAAAATGCAGAACTTTGGGAGCGGAAAACAAATCAGTGGTTGCCAGAAATTGGAGAGGTGAATGTTTTGACTTAGAAGGGCATAGAGGGGTTTTTAGGGGGTAATTAAAATGTTGTGTGTTCACTATGACGGTAGTTACACAACTGTATACATTTGTCAGAATCTGAAAGTACACACTAACAAGGTCAATTTTACCATATGTAAAATGTACCTTCAAAAGCCTGGACTAAAAAATCAAAATAAAATTACTTCGAACTGGGGCCAATAGATGGCATGGTGGTTGAGGCACTGGACTTCACATGGTCAACTGTGGTTCAAGTCCTGGACCCGGCGGCTTGAAATATATGCTGGACGCGTGTGCATGCGTGCCCAAAGTCCCAAGAGGAGAATGGAGAAGAAGAGGTTGCAGTGTGGCCATCCCTACTGCGGAGTGGTTTCTCACTTTCTCTCTCTGTATCTCTTTATCTTTAGCAAGTGCATGTGCCCTATAGCAAATCTCTCTTTTAAAAAGAAAAAATTATATCTAAATTTAAAACTGATGTCATTTGAGTAAGGTAGAGCACCTATTAAATCAGTGAAGAGAATTTTGCTTCTTTATTCTGCAGTTTGCAGGAGGTATTTACTCCAGGATTGAAGCTCAAGTCAAGGCCTCGGTGCCAGTCAGTGCCCGGCAAACCAGCTCAGAGAAAAACACAAGGTAAATCAGCACAAACAAATTCTGAATGCCATACGATGTGAAGGGGATTTTTGTTTTTAGAGTAAATCATGTGAACACTATTACCACATAATTTGAGTCTGTTTCCATGTTGTTTCAAGGATTATATCATCAAAAATTAATTAGAGCTAGATTTTAATTTGAAGGTTAAGATTTTAAAAAGTCATGAGCACATTTAATGACAGTATAGAGAGGTTTGTTTTTAAGTTTTCTGCTTATTGAGCCAGCTTTATTCTGAGCCAACTTCTGATTATAAATGCAAGCCAGGGACTGGCAGGTGGCGTGGCGGTTAAAGCACTGGACTCCCACATGGCCAGCCGTGGTTTAGGTCCTGGATCTTGTGGCTTCCTTTCTCATTTTCCCTCTTTCTCCCTCTCTTTCTGGTCAAATTGGAAAATAATAATAAATAAAATTAAAATAAAAAATAATAATTCTTGGGGACCAGCAGTTAGCATAATGGCTATGTCGCTGAACTCCCATGTAGCCAACTGCGGTTTGAGTCCCGGACCCGGTGGCTTAAACTCACGCCAGGCGCGTGTGCGTGCGTGCCCAAGATCCCGGGAGGAGAATGGAGGAGAAGGGATTGCAGTATGGCCATCCCCCCTGGGGGGTGATTTCTCGCTTTCTATCTCTCTGTCTCTGTCTTTCTGGCGAGCACACATGCCCTATAACAAAAACCTCTCCCCCAAAAATAAATAAATAAAATAAAATAATAATTCTTAAATAAGTAAATGCTAGCTGTAGGCCAACAGTTGGCATGGTGGCTGAGGTACTAGACTCCCACATGGCAGTTTGAGTCCCAGATCTGGTGGCTCGCTTTCTCACTTTCCCTCCCCCAGCTTTCTGGTGAGTGCACGTGCCCTGTGCAAATTTTTAAAAATAATAATGATAAATGAAATAATTCAGTTTTTTAAAAATAATAATTTATGTATTTAATTCCATTTGTTGATATTGTTTTTTAATTTGACCAGACAGAGAGAGAGAGAGAAAGGGAAAGCGAGAAAGCAAGCCACCAGGTCTGGGACTCAAATCACAGACTGCCATGTGGGAATCCAGCACCTTTAACCACCATGCCACCTGCTGGCCCCAATAATTCATTTTTTTTAATGCAAGCTATAGTATTGTTGTGAATTACTGGAATTGTATTGTTTACAGAAAATATATAATTACTTAATATAAATAACCGAAGTCTTTTCTGTTCCCTGTCTTAGTATCTTTTTTTAAACAAAATTATTTCCTTTATTTTATTTATCATTACTGTTGTTTTTTAATTTGACCAGTGAGACATAGGGAAAGCGAGAAAGCAAGCTGCCAGGTCTGGGACTGAACTCCATGTGGGAGTCCAGCGCCTTTAACCACCATACCACATGCCAGCTAATATCTTATTTCTCTTGATAAAATCTGACTTACATGTTTTGTGTCATTTTATATCACAACATTTCTGTTAAAGATGAATGATTACTGGAGGCCAGCAGGTGGTATAGTGGTTAAGGTGCTCGATCCCACATGGCTCCATGGTTCAAGTACAGAGCCAGCAGCCTGTAAAACACATCAGGCATGTGTGTATGTGTGTCCAAAATCTCTAGAGGAAAATGAAGAAAGCATTGCATCATGGCCATCCTCCCTGGGAGATGATTTCCCACTTTCTCTCTCTCTGTGTCCCCCTTGGTCTCTCTGATGAGGGCACACACCTATGGCTAAAAATCTTTTTTTTTTTTTTTGAGAGGTTTTTGCTATAGGGCGTGTGTGCTCACTGGAAACACAGAGAGAGACAGACAGACAGAAAGCAAGAAATCACTCCCCAGGGTGATGGCCACACTGCAGTCTCTTCTCCTCCATTCTCCTCTTGGGATCTTGGGCATGTACGCACATGTGCCTGGTGTGAGTTTAAGCCACCGGGTCCAGGAGTTGAACCGCGGTCAACTACATGGGAGTCCAACGACATAGCCATTACATCAACTGCTGGTCCCAGCTAAAAATCGTAAAACCAGAAAAAAAAGTAATGATTACTGAGATTTAAAAATTAATATCAAAGATCCCAATGCCTTAGTAGTAATTTGTAAGTCCAGAAAAGCTCAGAAACTCAGAAGTTTTTCTCATATGTTTGAGTAAATTCAAACTTGAATTGAGCTGCAGTGATATAATTTATAATTTTTCTTCATCCCATTTCATGTAAATGTTCATTCATTTCATGGAAGAAACATGAATGTATTTTATTGTGGGGCACTCCTCCAGATTCATAAAATATAATACTCATGCCATATTATCTCTCAATAAACAAAGACAGTCTAAATTCCAAAATAAATCTTACCTCAGGGGTTTTAGAAATGGATTATGGAACTATATGAAGATTCATTTAACTTTGATATTGTCAAGGAAACTTAATGTAAAGCAGCAACAACTTCCTATTGTTTCAGAAACAACTCTGACCTCCTGTTTTGTTTTAAAAATTTAGGTCTAAAAGTCGTTTTGCTCAAGGACGTCCTGCATAAAGCACCTTAAAATATATCTAGAAAGACAGAAGGCACACTCCTGGACATCTGAAATTGCTCAGTTCTTGAAGATCTTCAGAATGATGACTTCTGAGTGTTTTATTTATTAATTATTCCCGTAAGCCACATAAGTCATAGTGCTAAGAGACATGTATAGTTAGGTTTCAAGGAGATCTACTTGTAAATATGAAACTTCTTAAACCTAATTTTCTCTTAGTGTGATTCTAAGCTATGTAGAAAACAGTTATTTACAAGTTTGCATAGTTAAGTATCCTGGTATTTGTTGTCTTTTATTTATTTGAAAGAGAAGAGGCCTAAGCTGTCAAGTCGCTAAGTCTTTCTAAAGACTTCCCCTTAAAAAGTTGGGGAACTCATGTGGTAGTGTGACCATGCATGCGCACTGATCGTGGTATGTCTTTGGGGCTGTAAGTCTTGGGGTAGTATTGAGAGCTGAGGTTTGTATGATGAAATTCCCAATGATGCTAATTTTAAGTTTGCATGAACACGAAGAAGTGGCAAATCTCAAGACTACAGTAAATGAAGTTTCAAGGTGAGATAGTTCAATACTGTGTTGGGCAGAAGGGTTCATTTTTTTTTTTCACCATTACCCTATGTACAATGTTAATCCAACTTTTTTCCTTTCAGTTTTTAATGCTTATCTATTGGTCATCGAAACTGGAAGTACCGATTATTATCTTTTTCCTCTGTGAAGCTAGTGTCATTCTGCATTTGCTAAAATAAGCAATGAGAGTTTTAAGATAATAAGTCATTTCAGTTGTGTGAGACACCACTGTACAGTTCTCAGGGCTCTAAGACCCAACCATATTTCCATAGCCAGTCACGTAGTCCCTGAAAACAGTCATAATTGCTAGTTACTTTAGAGATGCCTAAAACATTTCCAAATACATTAGATGGGTGAAAAATTACATATATTCAAGAAAAATCAAAATAAAATTTATTTTTTAAATCATGTTTTAATTTTTCTAACCAGGCAGAAAGAGTGCTCAGGGAAATTTTGTTCCAAACTGTAAGCATGTAATAAATTATGTGTTTGGAAATTACTTATATGTAGGTCTCTGAAAAACTTTACAATGCACTGTTTCTATTTTTTAATTTTCATTTACCTTATACTTGAAAATTCAGATTATTCAGAGAACAGACTTTGATAGTGTGTGACAGAATAGCAGTTTCTAATGAAATGTTAAAGTGTTACACTCGGTTTACACTTACATAAACCATCTTTAGTGAGTATTTTAGTTGATAAATGAAGGTAGATGTTATTAGATGTTATCTGTTTGGCTTTGCCAACGTTTTTTAATTTCTGTTTGGAAGTTTTGTTCCAGTCTTTATTTGTTTCAATTGTTTGATACTTTGGAAATAAAACATATCATTTCTATCTTCAAAAGAAAATGTTTAGTAGTACATTATATGTAAGCCCTGTTAATACCAGAGCCTTGTGGTCTGCTGTGCCCGCTGATGCAAGGACTGGGGTTTGGACGTGGAAGCAGTGCTGTAATGTCACGGCGAGAAGAGGAAAATGTGTTCTTGGCTGTGGATTCTTCTCCCCTGGGAGGACTGTACCACTGAACTGATTTTTACAAACCAGAATCTATTGGAATTTGATTATCTTCAGAATGTGTTTCTTTAATTTCGTTAATGTCTGTAATACATAACACATTCACCACAAACTATTTACTTAACCTCTTAACATCATTTCTTTTGCCAACTGCATTGAAGCTTTACCTTGCATTAATTCTGAATTCACGTTTTTAAAATTGAAATAAACATTATGACAAAAGTTGTTTGGAAAGTCCCTTGATCTGACTCATTCTATCTTTTCAGGAAAAGTCTGGATGGGCTCTAGATTCTACAGGTTTTCAGAGAAAATTAACTGTTACAAGATGAAATCTTTCAAGTTTTAAGATTGTCTTACAGGGGCTGGCAGGTGGCTTGGTGGTTAAGGGTGCTGGACTCCCACATAGCCAACTGTGGTTCGAGTCCCAGACCTGGTGGCTTGCTCGTTCGCTCGCTCTCTCTCACTCTATCCCTCTCTGGTCAAATTGAAATAAATAAATGAATAAATAAAGAGAGTTTTAAAAATAATTTTAAAAAAAGATTGTCTTACACTGGGGCCAGCAGGTGGGGTGGTGGTTGAGGCACTGGACTCCCACATGGCCAACCACAGTTCAAGTCCTGGACCTGACAGCTTGCTTTCTCAGTTTCCCTCTCTACCTCTCTCTGGGCAAATTAAAAAATAATGACAATGGGACCAGCAGTTAGCATAATGGCTATGTCGCTGGACTCCCACGTAGTCGACCGGAGTTCCCGTCCCGGACCCGGTGGCTTCAAACTCACGCCGGGCGCGTGTGCGTGTGTGCCCAAGATCCCGAGAGGAGAATGGAGGAGAAGGGATTGCGGCGTGACCATCCCCCCGTGGGGTGATTTCTTGCTTTCTGTCTCTATGTCTTTCTCTGTCTGGCGAGCGCACGCGCCCTATAGCGAAAACCTTTCAAAAAAAAGTATTTATTTTAGTCACAAATGGTCATATGATAGCAATGGGTGCATTCATGTACTCAGAGAAGCTGATTGTTCCCAGTAATGAAACTGATTTTTTTTATTTTAAAGAATTATTTTTATTTAATTTAATTTATTTGTTTATTTTTATTTTACCAGAAAGGGACAGAGTAAAAGCAAGAGTGAGAGAGGGAAAGTGAGAAGGCAAGCCACTAGGTCCAGAACTCGAACCACAGTCAGCCATGTGGGAGTCCAGTGCCCTTAACCACCAGGCCACCTGCCGGCCCCAAAACTGAATATTTTTAAAAATGACATGCTGCTGCTTTGTCCTAAAAAATGGATTAGTGCCACTCTGACAATGGCTCTAGAGTAAAGGCTAGTGTTGGTATTTTTTACAAATTACCAGGTGTCTGTGCTGTGCAGACGGGCTGCAAACAACACTGCTGTGTGACATAATATTTGTATGACATGCACTGTAGACCTCAGCCAGAAACGTGTTCAAGAGCGTAGTCAGGAAAGCATAGATGCAACACCAGAGTGCTACCAGCAGGTAGCTCTAAGAGTGCAAGCAAACCGTTATGTAGAGTACACATTAAGCTTTTTTTTTTTTTTTTCTTCTTTTTGGCGAGGTTTTCGCTATAGGGCGCGTGCACTCGCCAGACAGACAGAGAGAGACAGAGAGACAGAAAGCGAGAAATCACCCCCCGGGGGGATGGCCACGCCGCAATCCCTTCTCCTCCATTCTCCTCTTGGGATCTTGGGCACGCACGCACACGCGCCCAGCGTGAGTTTAAGCCGCCGGGTCTGGGACTCGAACCGCAGTCGACTACGTGGGAGTCCAGCGACATAGCCATTACGCTAACTGCTGGTCCCAAGCTTTTTTTTTTTTTTTTTTTTTTTTTTTTTTTTTTTTTTTTATCATTAGTTCGGATTTATTGATGACTGTGATTAAGGATGGGGCAGCGCAGTACGAACCCTCCTGAGTTCAAGGCTCGCCCCTTGTCTAGGGACCACGATTGGGGACGTATTTGACACCACAGCCATCAGGGATGAGGCGCCTCTCAGGCATCCTGTCTTCAAATTCATCGTTCCACTCGGGAAAGCCCCACTTCTTTGAGAAGTGGCTCATCTGCCGACAGGGGGACTGGACCTGGGCCCTGCGAGGCCCGCGGTCACGCGCTCCTTGTGCTGCAGCTCGGTGCGGGCGGACATGAGAACCTGGCCAGTGTGGACCGGGGCTGCCGGGCCCTGGGGCTTCCCAAAGGCACCCCTCACACGGTCTGCAGCCTGTCAGCTCCAGCACGGGACATCTTGATGCGGAGGAGGTGGCAAGGGTGGAGCCGCATGCGGATAAGAAAGCCATCTTTGCCACAACTTGTCACCATGTGCTTGGGCCTGCGACGAGAGCTGCTCATACTCATCTGACACCATGTGGCCCCAGAGTGGGACTCCATCCACTTTTGCCATCTTCTGCCCCAGGTCCAAGATGCGGATCTTGGCATCTGGGACACCTCAGCAGCGCGACTTCCGGTATGGCTTGTTCTTAGAATACCCGTGACACCGGGCCGGGCGGCGGCCCATGGCTGACACCAAGATCTTTGGTGGCTAGCAAGCGACAGCCGCTCTTACCGCGCCGGAGGCAAAGAGCCACATTAAGCTTTTCATTATTTTTTTTTTAAAAGAGGCTTTTGCCTTAGGGCGCTCGCTGGAGAGAGAGGGAGAGGCAGACACAGTGAGAGGCAAAGTGAGAAGTCATCCCCCTGGGAGACAGCCAACTGCAGTCCCTTCTCATTTCTGCTTCCGGGATCTTGGGCATGGACACACACGCGCCTGACATGATTTTCAAGACACCTGGTCAGGACTTGAACCACGTTGGCCAGTGGGAGGCCATGTGGGAGGCCAGTGACGTAACCACTACGCCACCTGCTGGCTCCTAAGGTTAAGCTTAGCCTTTTTGACCATGTGAGTTTATGCATATTGTTTGTAGATGGAAACAGAATATTGGAGAAAGAATTGATAAAACTGTAGTTAAAACACATAAATCCTAGAAGGCAAATAGGAAAATGGAAGAAAAACAGAAAAAGAGAACAAAGCATGTTACTTACAGGATGAGGTTTAAATGTGATCCCCTTTCCTACATTCAGGGGGAACCCTCTGCATAGAGAACTTTTTCGGTTAAGATCAGCCTGCTTGGCTGGGATAAACAGCAGCAGATGGGCCACCACACTTGAAGAGGTCTGCACAGCCCACTTGTGTGAGGGCGCGTGTAAGGCCTCCCCTGGCCCGCTGCCCCTCCCAGGGTGCAGACGGCAGTCCTCCGGAGGGCGGGGAGCAGCCAGCTCTGTGGGGCTGGTCAGCCGCAGTGTCGTGTCCTTTTCTTCTCAAGCTCCAAACAGGCACACACAGCCACTAACTGATATGCAGGACAGGGCATCCCTTAGGATAGAAAATAGATTTATTGCTTTATAAAAAGAGGACTGATAAAACTTAGGACAAAAACCAAACACTGAAAATCAACCCGCCCCTCTCAGCCCTCACAGGATATCTCAGACACGTATCTGGGGGCAGTTACCTGGTGGGTTGGTGAGCCAGGCAGGGCCCTCTGGGGTGAACAGCTCCAGGGCTCTGGCAGAGTCCGTCAGCAGGGGGCGCTGTGGCCACGTGGCCTTGGACAAACTGGCTCAAAGCCAGCCTAGCTCTGGTGGGCATAGGGCAGACCCTGAGAGCCCACCACCTCCCCCACCCCATCTCATACACCCCACTGTTATTTTCTTATACATCCTAGCACTTAAAGTACAGATGTAAGTATAGATTGTTTTTCTTCCTTTTAACGTAAAAGCTAACATATTATGTACACTGTTTTGTACATTGCATTTTAGCACAATGGATTTTGGAGGTTCTTCCATATGAGTTCACAGAGATCTTCTTTATTCTTTTAAACAATTGCATAAAGTCGCATTAGATGGGTGTACCATCATTTATTTAACCAGGCCCCACTGACATGCATTTGGGTGGCTCTAACCTTGTGTTACAATAATACACAGTGAGTGACTGCAGGGCACACACTTCATTCCTGTGCGAGTATGTTTACAGGATAACTTCCTCAATGTACAATTCCTGGGTGCAAAGTTTGTAACTTTGACGTTGTCAGATTATCCTTCTTAATTACACCTAACAATTTCACCAGTAATACATAAAAGCCCCTGTTTCCCCACAGTTTCATAAACATAAAACAGAGGGGCCAGCAGGTGGCGTGGTGGTTAAGGCCCTGGACTCCCACATGGTAAACTACAGTTCGAGTCCTAGACCTGGCAGCTTGCTTTCTCGTTTTCGCGCGCTCTCTCTCTCTCTCTTTCTGTCTCTCTCTGGTAAGCACTTATGTCCTATGTCCTGCATAAAATTTAAAAAACTAATAATAATTTTAAAAATAAGTAATTCTTGGGACCAACAGATGGCATAATAGTTATGTCACTAGACTCCCACATTGTCAACTGTGGTTCAAGTCCCAGACTTGTTGGATTAAAACTCACACAGGTGCGTGTGTGTGTGCCCAAAATCCTGAGGGGAGAAGGGAGGGGAAGGGATTGCAGCGTAGCCATCCCCACAGGGGGACATTTCTTGCTTTCTGTCTCTCCAGCAAGTGCACATGCCTTATAGCAAAAATCTCTCTCTAAAAATAAATAATTTTTCAAAAAGATAAACACACAGTTTTGTCAAACTTTTGGGTTTTTGACAATATAATGGGTGAAAACAAATCAACAGTATAATTTTATTTGCATTTTAAAAATGTTAAATGAGGTTGAACATTTTTCATATATTTGAGAGATTTTTTTTCTTTTTTTTTAAGAGAGATTTTTGCTATAGCGTGCATTTGCTCACCAGAGGGACAGAAAGTGAGAAATCACCTCCTGGGGACATGGCCATGCCACAATCCCTCCTCCTTCATTCTCATTTCAGGATTTTGAGCACGCACGCACATGCACCTGGCGTGTTTTAATTTGCAGGGTCTGGGACTCAAATCACAGTCGACCGCATAGGAGCCCAGTGATGTAACCACTATGCCATCTGCTGGGCCCGAGACATTTCTCTTCTCATTCTTGTCTATCCAAGTCTCGTCCATTTTTATATTGGGGTTTTAGTGTCCAGCGCTGGACACTCTCTCTCTTGTCAAGTTAAGAAATGAATGAATGAATGAATGAATGAATAAAATTAATCTTAAAAAAAGAAAGTTTTCAGAGGGTATGTGTGAGGTGTAGATCCAACTTTCCTTTCCTTTCAGATGGCTACCCAGTTTTGTTTTGTGGGAGGGGTTTTAGCTATAGAGCACGTGCACTCGCCAGACAGACAGAGAAGGACAGAGAGACAGAAAGCGAGAAATCACTCTCAGTGAGTATGGCCATGCCTCAATCCCTTCTCCTCCATTCTCCTCCCGGGATCTTGGGCACGCACGCACACGCGCCCAGCGTGAGTTTTAAGCCACCGGGTCCGGGACACGAACCCGACGTGAGTTTAAGCCACTGGGTCCAGGATTCAAACTGTGGTCAGCTACATGGGAGTCCAGCAACATAGCCATTACACCAACTGCTGGTCCTGCTACCTAGTTTTCTATAGTGTCAGGGAACATGCTATTGAGTAGAATTTTTTCCTCCATTAGTTTGAGATACATTTATTACGTATTATATTGTCTTTTAAGGTAATGCTCATTATAAATTTAGAAGTGGTTCAAACATAATTCTTTTATTATTAATAATAATTATTAATAATTATTTTACTCAAATAATCTTATTTGAATACAATTTAAATAAATGCTTTGATTTGCAGGCAGCATCCTCAGGTGGTGATTCAGGGACCCCGGCTCTTCTTTTTTTTTTTTTTCTGGAGAGGTTTTTGCTATAGGGCGCGTGCATTCACCAGACAGACAGAGAGAGACATAGAGACAGAAAACGAGAAATTACCCCCCGGGGGGGATGGTCACACCGCAATCCCTTCTCCTCCATTCTCCTCTCGGGATCTTGGGCACGCACGCACACGCGCCCAGCGTGAGTTTTAAGCCACCGGGTCCGGGACACAAACCGTGGTCGACTACGTGGGAGTCCAGCGACATATAGCCATTACGCCAACTGCTGGTTCCTGGGTCCCGGCTCTTCTCATCTTTGGTCTGTGCTCTTCAAAACAGTTTCCGAAGTAAGCCCGGCTCATCTCTCTTGGATCAGGAGACAGGGAAGGGCAGGAATTGCTGTGAGGCACTTTTATGGGACTGGCCTAGTGACGTCACACATCACTTTTGCTCACAGTCAGTTGCCTGAACTCAGCCAAACAGCCATGCCTATCTATTTCTCTGATAAGGATTCCTGCCCCCTCCCCCCCAGAGATTTTTGCTATAGGGTGTGTGCGCACACTGGAGAGACAGCGAGAAATCGCCCCCAGACGGAATGGCCATGCTGCATTTCCTTCTCCATTCTCCTTTGGGGATCTTGGGCACGCACTCTCACGTTCCTGCCATGAGTTTTAAGCTGCTGGCTCTGAAACTTGAACCTCAGTTGACTGTGTGGGAGTTCAGTGATGCAACTGTTTCGCCATCTGCTGGTTCCAAGGGACCTTTACATTTCTTTGTAGTACTTTCTATTGCTTTCTCTTTTTCAAAAGTTTATTTTGGGGCCGGCAGGTGGCATGGTGGTTAAGGACGCTGGACTCCCACATGGCCGACCGAGGTTCGAGTCCCAGACCTGGCAGCTTGCTTTCTCACTCTCACTCACTCTGTCTCTCCCTGGTCAAATGAAAATAAATAAAGTTAAATAAAATAATTCTTTTTAAAAAAGTTTATTTCATGTCAGCGAGCAAGAGAGAGGTACCCTTGTTAGGGGTCTTGCCATACTGCAGTCTCCCCACTCCTAGCCTCCCAGCAGTGACACGCTGGCATATTCAGGTCGACTCAGGATCCAAACCCGGACCTCCCACATGGCTGCAGCATTGCACAGTGGCATCCTGCCACCTGTGCCACCATGGACGAGCCTGTCTTCCCTCTCTTAGTCTTGTCTAAGACTAATATGTTTTATTAGGCCTTTCAAAGAATCAAAATTTTTAAAAATCCCATTGATAAAGAGATTTAAAATTATGACAGAATCCTTCGAAACTATTTGGAGATCAATACCAATTCTTATCAAATGTATGAAGCTAACTACAAACCACTTCTGTTGACATAAAAAAGAAATTTTTCTCTACTAACTCTTGAAAATTCCAGAAATTTAGCCCTGAGGGCATTTCTTTAAAAATTTTATATTTATTTATTTCATTTGCTATGGGGCACATGCACTCATGAGAGAGAGAGAAAGTGAGAAAGCAAGCTTCCAGGTCCAGGACTCAAACTGTGGGCAGCCATGTGGGAGTCCAGCACCTTAACCCCACGCCACCTGCTGGCCCCACTGAAGGCATTTTTTTAAAAGTCTCCCTAGGGTAGGGGCCAGAAGACGGCGTAGCAGAACGTTGCTGAACTCCCACATGGCTGACCATGGTTTGCATCCCAGACCCAGTGCTTGAAAATCACACTGGGCGCATGAGTATACGTGCCCAAGATCCTGGGAGGAGAATGGAGAAGGGATCGAGGTGTGACTATCCCCGGGGGGGCGGGTAATTTCTCACTTTTTCTCTTACTGTCTCTCTCTCTCTGGTGAGTGCACATGCCCTAAGGCAAAACTCTCTAAAAAAATTTTTTTTAATGTTAATAAAGCCTTCCTGGGGGCTGGCAGGTGGTGTGATGGTTAAGACATTGGACTCCTGTATGGTAGAGGACAGTTCGAGTCCCAGACCTGACAGCTTGCCTTCTCACTTTCTCTCTCTCTCTGGTCAAATTAAAAAATAATAATACATTAAAACAAAAAAAGTTTTCCTGACTGGGTCAGATGGTGGCATGGTGGTTAAGATAGATGAATTTCACATGGCCAACTGAGTGCTTTGCGTCCTGGACCTGGGGCTTAAGAAACACATTGAGCACATGTGTGTGCGTACCCCAAATCCCAAAAGGATAAATGAAGGAGAAGGACTGGGGTGTAACGATCGCCATGGAGGTGACTTCTCAGTTTCTCTCTCTCTCTCTTTCTCTGTCCAGCAAGTGCATGAGTCTTTTAGAAAATTTAAATTAAAAAAAAAAAATAGCCTTCCTGGCAAAACTATATTGTAGTTAGTTTGTAAATACAGCACCCCCAACCACTATGCCATCTCTCGGCTCCAGGTCTTATTACTTTTTTAAAAGCTGGCAGATGACACAGAGATTAAGGTGCTGGACTCCCACATGGCCGACCAGGGTTCGAGTACTGGACCTGGTGGCTTGCTTTCTCACTTTCCCTTTCTCTCTCTCTGATAAAATTAATAAATAATAATAATAGCAAATAAAATAAATAATTTTAAAAGATTTTTTTTTAAAGTTTATTTCTTGGGGCCGTCAGGTGGCACAGTGGTTAAGGGCACTGTACTCGCACATGGCTGAAAGCTGTTCAAGTCCCAGACCTGGCGGCTTGCTTTCTCACTTTCCCTTTCTCTCTCTGGTGAGCACACATGCTCTATAACGAATTTAAAAAAAAGAAAAGAAATAAAAATTAAAATAAATAATTAAAAAAAATAGGATATATAAAAAAGGCCTAACAGCTTTTAGGGTGCTGACTACACAGTTCAAATCCTGGACCCAGTGGCTTGAGAAACACGCCAGGCCCGTGTGCATGTACGTGCGTGCCCAATATCCTGAGAGGAGAATGGAGAAGGGATTGTGGCATGGCCATCCCCCGGGAGGTGATTTCTCATTCTTTTTCTCTCTCTGGAGAGTGCACATCCTATACAAACTATAAAAATAGAAGAGAGAGAGAGAGAGAGAGAGAGAGAGAGAGAGAGAGAGAGAGAAAAGGAAAAGTCTCTGGAACTGGATCCTCGCTAGCCACGTAGCATGGGTGGAAGCAGAAGCTGCCCAAGTGGGTGGCGAGAGGACTCAGCTCAGCTCGCAGCCGCACGTGCCTCCACAAGCCCACCGACCCACAAACCGGGAGCGGTGAGGGCTGCCGCAGTGAGGGCCGCCGTGGCCGAATCCTCACCCTCATTGCACCATTCCTGCCAACACGAGGAAGGGACTCCAGAAGGCGCAGAGACGGGTGTGTGCCTGGGTGCTGGAGCCGGGAATGTGATGCTGCTTACCCAGCTCTGGGAGCTTCGAGTGCCCTCTGGATGGTTCTCAGTTTCTCACGCTTCCTGGAAGACATTCGGATCCCAAGACCTCTAAGCGCCCCCACTAGCCGATGGAGGGAAATGGCTGCAGTCATCTGATAAAAGAGGAAAGCACCTGTTTTGTTTCACCTGCCATCTGAGGCTGGAGGGAAGCTACTGAACATGCAGCAAGTAAGGCGAGGACACGTGGGCCAGGCGCCACGCCTCGTGTGCCAAGGGCTCAGAAAGAGAGGCAGTACGGTGTTGGCTAAGACACTGTGTTGGTCAGAGTTCTTGAGCTGCAAGAGACAACTCCACTCAAACCAGCTTAAAGTTAAAAGGAAAGGCCCTGGCTCACACAACTGGAAGTCCAGTTTCTCATCCACACCGTAAGAGAAGGCTTCAGGCATGGCTGGATCAAGCAGTGTCATTTGTAATTTGTTTCTCTCCATATACTAGGCCCCGCTTTCTTCTGTGAGGTAACTCCTGCAAATGTCTTTACACGGAGATGAATGGATAACAGAGTGGATTGAGCTCCCATGTCAATCTTTGGACTGTGGACTGTCCTGATCAGAAATGTGACTTGGAGACCAAATTTAGATAGCCCTCCATCACAGGATAGTCCTGTGTCCATATTCAGGCAGCTATGCCCGAGTCCTCTGAATGTCCTCACCTCCTCCTGTAATCCAGGGGTCATGTCACGGCCAGATCACAAGGATCAAGGCCTTCAGGAGGTGACTGGACACTGGCCAGCACTGTGGGCCCACTTAGAGCACAGGTTGCTGCAGCCCTGTCTCGAGTACAGATCCTCTGGCCATCACGGCAAGAATCCAAGGCAAGAGGTGGGAAGTGGGGCAAGATGCTCAGCTAGGAAGAGTTAGTGTCTGACCCCAATGTGGCAGATGCTGAGGGAGCCAGAACCCGCCCTCCACGACAAAGAAAAATCCCCACCTGCAGGAAGATGCCCAACATTCTACTCACTGTCCTGCTTTCACCATAAGCCTGTGTCACGATATAAACATCTCTGTGAGTGGAAGCACTTTAGGTTGATATTGGGTATTTATTTATTTATTATTTTTCAATTTTTTTATAGTGCACATGCACTCACCAGAGAGAGATGAGACAGAGAAACCGAGAAAGCAAGTTGCCAAGTCCAGGACTTGAACCACAGTTGGCCATGTGGGAGTCCAGTGCCTTTAATCATCATGCCGTCTGTCGGCCCCGATGTCAGGCGTTCTTATTGTTAAGAACTGTGAAACAGGTTTGGGAACTGCTCAGGGTGGTGCATGCCTGTAGCCTCGGGTACGTGGGAGCCTGAGGCAGGAGGACTGCAAGTTCAGGCCGACCTGGCAACCTAGTGAGACCTTATCTAAACATGAGGGAGAGAAAGAGAGAGGCAGGAAGGGAGGAAAAGAAACAGGTTTAATAACAGGAGAGGATGAACATATCATTGTCCAGGAAGAAATGTGTGGAAGAGGGGCCAGCAGGCGGCGTAGTCGTTAAGGTGCTGGACTCCCACACGGTCGACCTTGCTTTGAGTCTCAAGACTCAGCAGCTTGAAACTCACTCCAGGTGCATATCACATGCATGCCCAAAATCCCAAGAAAAGGGACTGTGGTGTAGCCAAATCCTCTGAGGGGTGATTTTATCATTTTTTGTCTCTCTCTCTGTCTCTCCGGTGAACATATGCACCCTATACAAAAAATCTCTAAAAAACAAAACAAAACAAAACCATGTGAAAGGTGAGGAAAAGAATCTGAAAAATTTTGTCACTTCCTAGCATGCCCGCAACTAGAGCGAGACAGAATAAGAAGCCATTGGGTACAGGCAGGGGGGGCGTGTGTTCTGCGTCAAGTGAGAGGTCAGGAGAAGCGTATTTTTCAAGCTGCTGTGCCTGGGATTCAAACTGCTCGGCTGGCCATGTCGGATCCTGCTGCCTTAACCTCCATGCCATCTGCCGGTCCAATTTTTGAGCAAACATCTGTGTGCCAGGCCTATTGTGTAAGGCCCTGAAAACCCATCTCTGAGTAAGACCCGTGAGCTCACAGAAGTCACAGAGGATGCGCGCTGGAAATGTGACCGTGAGACCGGGTTTAGACAGCCCTCCCTTTTCCGGAATCATATGAACTATACCTGTAAATTTAAGATATTGATTCCTAAGCCACATGCAGTGATGGCCCTTAGGGTACAGTTTTGTCACCCTCCTGTGCGGTTACTGCTGTAGCCTTGTTACAGGCCCCGTCCCAGAACGTGTGTGAACAGCCTTGGAGCCAGGACCACGGGGAGCCAAGTGCTCCACTCTAGCACGGTACTTTCCACCACAGATCCAGGCAGGACGACTGGGCCTTTAATTTTTTTATTTTAAATTTTTTTTGGATAGTTTTGCTATAGGGTGTGTGCATTCACCAGAGAGAGAGAACAGAGAGAGAAAGAGATAACGAAGAGAGGGAAAGTGAGAAATCACCCCCTAGGGTGATGGCCACGCTATAATCCCCTCACTTCCACTTTCTTCTTGGGATTTCGGGTATACATACACACATGCCTGCTGTGTTTCTTGAGCCACCAGGTCTGGGACTTGAACCACTTAGTGGGCCATGTGGGATCCAGCATGCCCCTTTCCTTTTTATGCAGGTGTAATTTCCAGACAGTAGAGGGCCTGCCGTGCATGAATGTTAAGTACACAGTCTGATGTGTTATTGCATATTTATATGCTGTGTAACCACCTGTAGATTGATGTTAAATATTTGCATCTCCTGCCTTTATGTGTGAAGGGCATGTGTGCAGTTTGGAGTGCTTAGTGTGTGGAGTGTGAGACGGGTTCTAAGTCTTCACCTGGGAGCCGTGGCTGCAGGAATCAGCCAGGAATTCTGCTGGCTCTACCAGGAGTGACTCGGATATTTACAATTTCTGAAAAATTAGTCTTTGCCCTCAACACACTAGATTTGTGTCTACATATACCATACACACACTTGCACTCACCCGTATGTTCAACACGTATGGGATGTGCAGGGCCCAAATTGGTGGAGCATCCAAAGATAAAGATGCTACAGTCCCTGTCCTTTCAGAAGAGGGCCACTGTCACTATAGCCCAAAGACACTCTGCTAAGGTTTCAATGTGACCTCTCCAAGATTCCTGTGTCAGAACCATAATCTTGGATGCAACAGTGTGAAGACACAGTGTTCCTCCCCTTCAGAAGACCAGCATTCAAGAGACCATCTTGGGAGAGAGACTAGGGCCTAAGCTGTCCACATCTTGATCTTGGACTTCCCAGCCTCCAGAACTGTGAGAAATGAATTTCTGTTCTCTTTAAATGGTCTGCTCTGTGATATGCTGTTACAGCAGCACAAAATGGACAGAGACTCTGCCCATGCACAGGTTCACCTCTAACTTCTTTAGATAGAATTAGCAGCCATCGTCATGTATTTTGTTTTGAGAGAGACTTTTGCTATAGGGCATGTGCACTCACCAGAGAGACAGAAAGCGAGAAATTACCCCCTGGGGGATGGCCATGCCACAGTCCCTTCTATTCTCCTGCTGGGATCTTGGGCATGCACACACACGTGCCTGGCATGAATTTTAAGCCTGGATCTGAGACTCGAGCCATGCTTGATTACGTGGGAGTCCAGCGACATAACCATTACGCCATTGCTGGTCCCAACTGTCATATTCTTTCGTACCCTCCTTGTCCTCTCAGAAAATCCCCAGGTCTATCCTCTCCCTCCTTTTCACACTCACTCTTACCTGAAGTTAAGTTGGGGTTGGAGGGTTGTTTTCACTTTGATCATCTTCCTCAGCCATGGCCTTTAGAGCTACCAGTTTTCTTGTGTCTCTGGGAAGTAGGTCCAGTGAGGCAGGGTTAGAAGGATATGGGCTGCTTAGCTTGGAGAGAACACCATGAGGAAATAAGTTGCCTACTGACCTCTGGGCGATAGATTGTTCAAAGAAGGAAGTAGACCAACTGTCCATGGTCTGTGAAAGAGGAGCAAAAGAAACGGTCTCAGATCTGAAAAGGAAAGATGGTGTTTAGAGAACAGAAAGAAATACTTATCCAAAGAACGGTCCAGACAATGCCTTATGGTTTCAGCCTCTCAGAGGAGCGGACGGTCGAGCAACAACCCAGAGTGTCATGGTTCTCGTGCCCCCTGGTGATGAGCTGAGCCGGGATGGGCTCTGGTCTCTAATGGTTCCATGATTCTATGATGTCACTGAAAAGAGAAGAAATGGGGAACTGGACTCAGCTCCAGCTGCTCCAACTCTTCTCTCCTCTGGATTCAGATAGTTTTTGGGGTGAGGGGAGGTGAGCGGACCGATCACACGTGTCCCAGCTCGGTCTCCCCTCTGGCCACCTCAGCCCCCACCACATTTATGGAGAGAAATTAACCCGTGTGAGTCAACTCCACCGAAACAAGCAGAGTGACTTTTTATGAAGCTGAACTGATCAAAAGAGCAACAATGAAAACAGCCTTTTATTTTTCTGTTTCTAGAAAACTTAATGAACAAGACAACTCCATTCGAACTGAGCTGGAAAAGAATATCTGGGATTGTGAGAGTGGAGGAGACCTCTAGCTAGCCCTATGAGCTTTGAAACCACAGCATTCACTTTCTTCATCATCCTTCTAATTTGCTTCACTTGCATCCTCTTTTTATTGATGATTTTTATATATAAATGGTATACATTCATGCTGATAAGTGGGGATCAGATTTCAAGTCACACTAGCAAATATATCTACGCATAATATAAAATAATTCAAAATAGAACAAGTATAATACTGTAGCTATCTACTTTTTGCATTTCAGGGTTTTAGAAATGCTAATTTCCTGTTTAAAAGTGAAGTTCCCATGCCACACCTTGAAATCAGGGCTGTTGTTCCTTTTCTGAATTTTTTGCTTTTTTGTTTTCAGTTTCCAAGGCAACAGAGAGGAAGAAACATCTGTCCCTTGTACAGATGCCCACAGAGGTGAAGACTGTTTAGCTGCTAATGTGGAGAGGAAAAATTCAGGAGAGCAAGAAAAGTAAGTCTGTATTCTAGAATGTGGTAGAAAGCGTGTGAGGTGTGATAACAGGGACTAAATACTAAGCCGCATGGAGTTTTCAACTCCTGCGGCTGATTTTCCAGGATCCTAATGGAAATCACAAACTTGAATGCACCGATGAGGCCTGGCATTCTCGTCCAGAGGAGGAGTAAGGAAGTGGTGGCCACAGCCTTAGAAAACAGAGAGGAAGAGGAGGCAGAGGAGGAGGACAAAACAAAAGAGAGGCAAGAGCCCAAGCACGCTGAAGAAACTGGGCAAGAGGTGATATGCTCTTTTATTCTCAAGGACAGTTTAGAGTTTATCTTTGATGGAAAAGGAGGTAAATCGTTCAGCCAGGTGTAACGGTAAGGGATGGTGTTACCTGGAACTTCGGTCTGTACCTGGGAGGAGTCCAGTGTCCACCGCCATTTAAACCATCTTTTTAGCCTATCGGTTCATGTTATTAAACCAGTAATGTATGCCAAGCCTAGAAGTGTGCTCCTTCTTCACTTTACACTTGTGTTTCCCTTATTAATTCCTCTTCGTTTTGGGGTTCTCCAAACCCTGGGACCTTGGCACTGTCAGAGACCTCGGAGCTCTAGGGACCCCGCCTCTCACGTTACGAATGGCAAACTGAGATGCCTTGTTTCCTTTTCTCCCTGGCCGCGCTCAGGAGCAGAGCCCAGGCCCCTGCTCTAGCTCCAGGGCCTGCCACAGCAGCACGCAAACGTCGCCAGGGCCCTCCTGGGCGCCCTGCCCGGGGCTCCCTGACAAGGACAAGTCGCATCCCTCCCAGCACATGAGCAGGCCCAGTCCAAGGCAGAATGGTGGCCAGGTGGCTCTTGGGACTTCTCACTTCAGAGATCACACGAGTCATCAAATATTATTGGAATATGTCAACGTATGCTTTTATAACCATAGAACTATGAAAACGTGATCATGATGAATGAATGATCTCTGCTTCCCTCTATGATTTAGAAATACTTTTTAGGCCAGCCAGTGGCATAGTAGTTAAGGCAACTGGATTCCACATGACTCATTGCACGGTTCAAGTCCTGGACCGGCAGCTTGAAAAACATGCTGGCGTGTATACCAAGCAGGAGAATGGAGAAGGGACTGCGGCATGACCATCCACCCTGGGGGTGGTTTCTTTTTCATTCTCTCTTTTTTCTTTCTCTCTGGCAAGTGCCTGTACCCTGTAACAAATTAAAACAAACAAAAAAGGAAGATGAGAAAATATTTTTCCATTTTTCTTTTTTTCCTGGGGGAGAGTTTTTTTGCTATAGGGTGCATGTGCTCACTGGAAAGACAGAGACAGAGACAGAAAGCAAGAAATCACCCCCTCCCAGGGGGCATGGCCACGCCGCAATCCCTTCTCCTCCATTCTCCTCTCAGGATCTTGGGCACGCACGCACACACGCCCAGTGTGAGTTTAAGCCACTGGGTCTGGGACTCGAACTTCAGTCGACTACATGGGAGTCCAGCGACATAGCCATTATGCCAACTGCTGGTCCCTATTTTTCCATTTCTTATTGACAATATTTAACTATATTTTTTAAAGCAGAGCTTGTTATATTCATAAATTAATCATTATACTACTTGTTCAATTCTTTTGCAGGGTGACAATTTGCAGAAAGAACATATACCTGCCACTAGAACAACTTCAGTTGTTGATAACCAGAAAAGACCTTTAAAAGGAGTGACGTTTTCTCGGGAGGTAATTGTCGTGGATCTTGGGAACCAGTATCCTGGACCTCGAAGCTATACTCGAGAGCATAAAGAGAGAAAATGAAACTCCAAAAGTCTGAGAGTGAAAGAATGTTACCCATGACTGACACTGAAACGAGAGGGTACAAAATCATGTGGAAACATCAAAATAATGGGGAATTAAGCAAACACAGCTAGTAGTTAACCTCTGTGTAGAAAGAAGTGAGCCACATGCAAAATTCTGTAAGTAAAAAACTCAGAGTTTGAATATAGTTTTTAAAAAACTTAAATCCGAGTTCAATAAGTTTGTATTAAGTGTCCTTGAGACTCTGTCTACTCCAACACTGTTGCAGTGTGCAAATAAAGTTGTGTTTGTGCAGATGTCTGTTAGGTAAGTCACGTTCCAGGGAGACTAGAAACAGCACATGTCCCAGAGTCTCTACCACGGGCACTCGTGACCAAGTCACATGTCGGCTGTCATTGTCCACCTCACTTCATGATCCCTATTGAACTCAGGCCTGTGGCCTTGCTTGTACCAGCAACTGCTTTTTAAAAAGATTGGTACAGGGACCAGCAGAAGGCGTAATGGTTACGTCGCTGGCCTCCTATGTGTCTGACTATGGTTCGAGCCCCGGAACCAGTGACTTAAAATTCACACCAGGATGTGTGCGTGTGTGCCCAAGATCCTGAGAGGAAAATGGAGAAGGGAGAGCAGCGTGGCCACCCTCCCTGGGTGGCGATTTCTCGCTTTCTGTCTGTCTCTCCAGTGAGTACATGTGCCTGATAGCAAAAACCTCTCTAAAAAAAGATTGACACAAAAAACAAACTACTACAAACAAGACAGAATAGCCTGTTGTTTTAGGTGAGTCCTGAGGTTCATTCTTCTTGATTTCAGTAGTTTAAAGTGTGCTGCCTGTATGTGGAATTTGACAGTACAGAGTGGTACACCATCATCCAAAACCATTGCAATAAATGTGTGAAATACGTAAGAGACTGTGAGAAAGAGAAATATCAGGAGATGCCGCATGATTCAGAGGCCTGGCAAGCTGTCATGTATGGAGCCTGTGTGCGTGGTAAATGCTGGCTGAATGACCGGGAGGGTAAGTTGGAGAAGAAGTTCTGGCTAGTGCCAAATAGGGTCTATGGACACCTTTTGGTGGAGGGTAATTCCTGTGGGCTGGACCCATCCCACTGTTCGAAAGAAAAGGGACTTAGCCAAATGGAAAGATTATAATAAAAGCAGATGGGGGGGCCGGTAGGTGTGTGGTGGTTGGGGGCGTTGGACTCCCACATGGCCGACTATGGTTTGAGTCCTGGACCTGATGGTTGCTTTCTCACTTTCCCTCTCTCTGTCTCTCACCCTGTCCCTCTCTGGTCAAATTAAAATAAATAAAGGAAGGAAGAAAGAAAGAAAGTTAAATAAAATAATTCTTAAAAAAAGAAAAACACCAAAAAGTAGATGGGAAGGCACGAGCAGGGCACAGAGGAGAGAGTATGGAGTGTGGTGAACACAAGTGAGCTGCAGCTGCAGGCCCATGTTGAGGGTCTTGAGAGGTGACAGTGATGTGTAATAAGAAGTCAGAGCGAGGCGGCGTTTGGATCCTAGGCAGGGGTGGAGGGTGGAGAATGGATTACAGCAGTGCGTGCTGGGAGGGGCCTGCAGAAGTAAGCAGAGACCAGGTTTGTACAGGCATTTAAAAATCTTGGGGCTGGGGAACCAGCAGTTAGCGTAATGGCTATGTCGCTGGACTCCCACGTAGTCGACCGCGGTTCGCGTCTCGGACCCGGTGGCTTACAACTCACGCCGGGCGCGTGTGCGTGCGTGCCCAAGATCCCGAGAGGAGAATGGAGGAGAAGGGATTGTGGCGTGACCATCCCCCCTGGGGAGTGATTTCTCGCTTTCTGTCTCTATGTCTCTCTCTGTCTGTCTGGCGAGTGCACGCGCCCTATAGCGAAAAACCTCTCAAAAAAAAAAAAAAAAAAAAAAAAATCTCGGGGCTGGCAGGTAGCGTGGTGGTTAAGGGCGCTGGACTGCGGTTCAAGTTTCAGACCTGGTGGCTGGCTTCCTCACTTTCTCTCTCTGTCCCCCTCTGGTCTAAATGAATAAATAAAGTTAAATAATTAAAAAAAAAAAACAAACTTGGTCTTCTATCTGATGATAACATGTGGTAAAGTATACATAACATAAAATTTACTATCCTAACCATTTCAGTTTTTTTTTCTTTTTCTTTTAAAAAAATTTGTCAGAGGGCACATATACTTGCTGGAGAGAGACAGAGACAGAGAGAGGGGAAGTGAGAAAGCATCTCCCCCCACACCCACCTACCCTGGGAAATGGCCGCACTGTAACGCCGTCTCCATTCTCCTTTCAGGATTTCAGGTTAGCCCTGTGGGATCTACTCGCCTCGGCCACCACCGCACCGGCTGGCCCGTGCTGCCCACTTGGGTGGCTGGCAGATCAGAAGTGTTAGGTACACCCATTGTCACGCAGGCATCGCCACCATCCGCCAGACCCCTTTTCGTCTGGCCATGCTGAAACTCTGCACCCTCACACCAACTCCCCAGCTCCTCCTCCCCGAGTTCCTGGCAGCTACGGTTCCACTGTCTCTATGAATGTGAGCAGGTAGTCGTCAGAGACTCACATGGCGTGGGAGAGGTTTGCGGCTAGTTGTTTTACTTAGCGTTAGCTCCTCCTGCTCATCCACGTGTCAGAATGTCTTTCCTCGTTAAGCCTGAGCGGTACCCCACTTGCGCGTGCAGGCCACAGCTCCTTTATCCCTTTAACTGTGGCTGGAAACTCACGTTGCTTCCATCTTTTGGCGCTCATGAATAAGGCTGCAATGACTTAGAATCCTACCTAAGGAAGTTCAGACTCACCTACATAGCCATTTAGAGCCATATATTCCTGTTTGATTTCCTGGTTTCTTCGCCGATGTCTACATCTTTATTTTGGGGTCCATGTTCCTGGGTCACAAGCTGATGAGAGAACAGACGAGGTAATCCCTGAGTGGTCCACGTACATCAAAGTGGAGGCCCATTTCCTGGCAACTGGCTGTACTGACCGGGGCTTCGTAGAAGTTTTGACAGAAGAAAATGGTGGGAAAAGTAGCCATTGGTGCCGGAACAGCGGGGACGGCTGGAATTGGAAGGCCATTGCCATCTCGACCATGCCAGAAGCAGTTCGGTCAGCAGGGCAGCGCCTGCACTAAACATCCCTGGGAGTTTTATGCAGTTTGTGCGTTTGTTTGCATTCACTTTATATATCTGTCTCGGTTTTAGGGTTGAATAAAATCTCTAAGGAGGTGATACCCAGTTTTAAGATTTTACCTTTTTTTTTTTTTTTTTTTTGAGAGGTTTTTGCTATAGGGCGCATGAGCTCGCCAGAAAGACAGAGAGAGACCAGAGAGACAGAAAGCGAGAAATCACCCCCCAGGGGGGATGGCCACGCCGCAATCTCTTCTCTTCCATTCTCCTCTTGGGATCTTGGGCATGCACGCACACGCGCCCGGCGTGAGTTTAAGCCACCGGGTCTGGGACTCAAACCGCGGTCGACTACGTGGGAGACAAGTGACATAGCCATTACGCAAACTGCTGGTCCCCTTATCTTGTTTTTTTAAAAGAGATTTTTGCTGTAGGACATGTGTACTCGCCGAAGACACAGAGAAACAGAGAGACAGAAAGTGAGAAATGACCCCTGGGGGGGGCGGGAGATGGCCACGTTGCAATCCCTTCTCCTCCATTCTCCTCTTGGGATTTTGGGCACATGCACACATGTGCCCAGCGTGAGTCTAAGCTGCCAGGTCTGGAACTCGAACCGCAGTCGGTTATGTGGGAGTCCGGTGACATAACTGTTACGTCATCTGCTGGTCCCAAGTTTCTACATATCTTTAAGTAACACCATAATAAACAGTGTAAGGCAGTAACGGAAGGAGTCCAGAGAACTTTCCTCCAGGACTGTGTTACCGAAGAGTAGCAACTAGAAAGTAAATGGAGATAGCTATGAGACAATCAGACTTGAACGACGTGGATCTGGAATAGGAAGGTGACAGACATAATGAGACTATGATAGATGTAGGAAGAATGAGAGGAGGATGCAAAGATAGTGAGAGGAAGTGAAAAATTACCTGGGGGAGGAGATGACCACACTGCAATCCTTTCTCTTTCATTCTCTCAGGATTTGGGGCACACATGCACACCCACGTGACAGGTCTTTCAAGCTGCGAAGTTCAGGACTTGAGCCACAGTTGTTCGTGTGGAATCCAGCTGCCTCCACCACCAGACCACTGGCTGGCCATCCCTTTACATTTTGTTTGTTAGGCTTTTGCCGTAGGGAGCTGTGTGCTTGTGGGAGACAGAGAGAGGGAAAGTGAGAAATCACCTCCCAGGGGGATGGCCACCCTGCAATCCTTTCTCTTCACTTCTCCTCTCAGGACTTTGGGCACACAGGCACATACGCCTGGCATGATTTTTAAGCCACTGGTCTGGACCAAACCGCAGTCTGCCATGCAGGAGTTCAGTGCCTTAATCTCCACGCCACCTACTGGCCTTCTATTTACATTTTTTAAAAAGAATGATTTATTATTATCATTTTTCAATTTGACCAGAGACTGGAGTGGGAGGGGGGGTGAGAAAGCAAGCCACCAGTTCCAGGACTTGAACCCTGGTGCCAGTGTGGGAGTCCAACACCTCAACGTCCATGCCACCTGCTGGTCCCTGGCCTCTATTTACATTTTAATGAAAAGATTTCCACTGGGATTTCTTTTTAGTGTAAATATTACAAAGTTTTTTTTTTTTTTAAATCCACTTAAAATTTTAGTGATTATAACTTCAGCCTTTGTACATTTTCTGGTAAGTCATGCTTTTGGGCAGATTTAAATTATTATACATATCTAATCTTACCATGTAATGTCCTATCAGCAAGATTCTTTATGAAATGGATAAAGGGTGAGCCCACAAGAAAATGCTCCTCCTTAATGGCGATTCCCCCAGTTCTTTGACGCCTCATGTTGGCCCATCCATAGTTTGGTGAAGAGTGAAATTCAGGTGAAATCAAAACGTCCCTTTGGGGTCAAAACACTAGAGGCAGTCTGTTTAAGTAATTGTACTTTTGGGGAGACGTTGGCCAATACGGCAGTGCCAGTCAGCACGGGGGGTGGGTGGGTGGGGGGGTTGTCTTCCCCATATGTCAGCAATGCGCGCAGACGGCGAGGGGGTGGCGCACGGCCAGGTAGTTGCACCTTCCACCATCCCGCCCAGCTTCTCTGCGAAGGCAACGTCCACACACAGCTCGACAATTGGCGAAAAGCTGGCGCAAGTGTTCGCTAGAAGATGACCTCGTGAAGCAGTCATTGGTGGCCACTTCGTTGAAACGGCGTCGAGCTGCGACAACGCGGCTGCCGTCGTAGTCCTCTGCCATCCTTCGAGGATTCGAAGACCGCTGCACGAGGGAGATGCTAATATTCCTGAAGCGCCGAGGAGCTGGGAGCTCGAGCTACTCGGGCAGGTGCTGTGAAGGCGAGACCTGGCGTCCAGGACGCGGGGCGCCCGCAGCGCACCAAGGCTGCAGGAGCTCTCGGCCGAGCGGAGTAAGGAGCGGCGGGAGCGAGCGCTCGGGGCTGCGGCAAGCGGGTGCGACCCGCGGCCCCAGCTCACCGCAGACGGCCTTTGCGGCCAAGGGCGGGCCACCCGCCGCTCCCGGTCCGCATCCCGGCACGGCGCGCAGGCTCGGGGTCCCCTAGCCCTGGACATCAACCCTGCGGCGACAGTGAGGAAGGCCAGCATGGGCCCGGCCCCCGCGCCCTCCCGCGCCCGGGCATCCCGGAATCCGGCCGCGAGCTCCTCGGGCGCGGCTTGGCAGAGCTGCACAGAGAGAAGCTGGGCGGGCCGGCCGGGCGGGGTGGAGCCGGGGGCGGGGATTTCTGGCACTTTCTGGGCGCTGCGGACGCGCTGCTCCGGGCTCCGGCTCGCAGGCCGGAAACGCGGGCCACGGAGCCGCCGCTACCGCCGCCGCGGCCCTTCCTTGTCCTCCACCGAGGCCGCGGCGCCATGGCCAAGTGGGGCCAGGGGGACCCGCGCTGGATCGTGGAGGAGCGGGAGGACGGCACCAACGTGAACAACTGGCACTGGTGCGGCCGGGGCGCGCGGCTCGCGGGCTCCTTCCTGCAGGCGCCTCGGGGTGGGAGGCGCTGGGCTGGGGGCCTCGGGGCTCCCTGGGGGAGAGCGGGCCTCGGGGCCCGGAGCTGCCTGGGCGCGAGGCTTCTCGCCCTTCTTCCCCGGCCGCGGGAGGAGGCTGGGTGCGGGCAAGAGGTGTAGGCGGCTCGGCTCCTAGGCCTCAGCCTCCTGTTGAAAGTTGGCGTGGGGGCACATTCTGACACTGGCAGTTTGGACACGCCTTGTCGGCTTTGACAGCCGGTGCCCTTAGGGCGCCCCCGCCCCCGGCCATGCTTCTGGGAGTTAGAGGGCGCTGGGGAGTGCGTGTGCGCGCGCGAGTGCGTGTGCGCGCCGGGCGTCCTGCCGGTGTCGGCGCATCTCGGGGAGAGCAGGGGTTTGGCTCCCAACCAAGCGTTGACCTTGATGGCCTCCCGGGAGCAGGGCGTTCCTTGAGTTTGAATAAGCTTCCCATCCTTTCTGAGCCTCTCCGGGAACCCGGGTGGTGACTGCCTCCTTCCCCTGGGGTTCCTGGAGGGATGCTCTCTGCGCTCTGCCCCCCACCTGCCCTGCCGCAGAGGCAGCGGGGAGGGGAGGAGGCGCGGAGTCTGGGTCCTGGCGCGCACTGGGCACCCTCCCTGACTCCTGTCGGCAGGATTCTGTCTCCTGAAATGGACACTTTATTTGGTAAAACTGCGCAAGAAGACGTGTGTGTGTGTGTGTGTGTGTGTGTGTGTGTGAAGCCGCTTGATTGCTATTGTCACGATTCAGGTTTTCACAGTTGTCACCACCTTTTCCCGTGGCCCAGGCTTTGCCTGCCCTTCTCCAACGGAGAGAGTACGACACCTCCCTCTCAAATAAGCCCGCGCTCCTATGGCACAATAGTGCTTGCGCAGGGGACGGCAGCGGCTCAGCGACGCCGCAGGGGCGCTCACAGCTGTTTGGTAGAGAGCACGTTGGAGGTGAAGGTCTGCGAGGAGGAGGGTGGCAGATCTCCAGAGGTGGCTTGAGAAGACTTGGGCTGTGTTGGCCGGGCGCCGGCATCACCTTGGTACCAGGCTGGGTGGGTGGGTACCCGCTGGGCTTCCACTCACCACCGTGTCCTTTCGGTCCCTGGCAGGACAGAGCGGGATGCCACCAGCTGGTCCAAGGGGAAGCTGCGGGAGCTCCTGGTGGGCCTGGCGGTGGAGAATGAGGCCGGCCGCTGTGAGGTCAGTGAGCTGAAGCAGGTGGAAGGCGAGGCTTCCTGCAGCAGCCGCAAAGGGAAGCTGATTTTCTTCTATGAGTGGAACATCAAGCTGGGCTGGAAAGGTAACGGGCCTCAGGTCCCCTCAGCAGGGCGGGTGGCAGCTGCAGGGCAGTTGGTTCATTCATTTTTGATCTTTTTAAAGGTTTCTTTCTTTCCTGAGAGAGAAAGAGACAGAGGCAGAGAGATAGTCTCTCTACCCTGTCTCAGTGGTCAGAATCATGGGCACAGACACACACCCAGTGTTTTCAGGGAGGTCCAGGGGTGGGGCATGAGCCCAGGCCCTTTTCCACGTGGGTCCAGTTGTGTTGCGTCTGCCTGGTGTCCCACTGCCACTCTGTCAGTGACTGTTCCCTGAACTCCTGCTCTGGCCCTGGATTGACTTTGGCAGCTCCTCACACCTGACTGCCCCGTGAGCTCCTGGATCCAAGAAGCTGGGGCTGCTTCCCCTACACTCAGAGCTGCTCGGAGCTCACTGCTCTCAGCAGGGCCCTTTCCTTCCAGGTTGCTGTGAGCCCTAGAGTGTCCTGGAGCTGCCCTGCAGTGCCAGGCTCTTCCCCACTGGCAACCCGCCTCCTAGGCCTTTGTCCTGACTCGGCCGCTGTCTCCAGCCTGGCGGTGCTGCACCCCTCTCCCTGTTCAGCTTCCACTCCTCAGAGCGCGGATACTTGGCTTACTGTCCTGGTTACTCACGTGTTTTATTCTCTGCCTCCTTCCCCCGGGGCTTCTGGAGGGATGCTCTCTGCTCTCTCCGCTCTTCCCCCATTCATCAGGGCAGAGATTTTTAAAAAACAGCTTTATTGAGATTTAACCGAGATACCCTGCAGTTCACGCATTCTAAGTGTGTGTATCGGAGGTCTTCCATATACTCGCAGAGCTGTGCAGCCACTGCTGCGGTCTGTCCAAGGACAGTGCGTGCTCCAGAGACACCCAGACCCGTGGGCGGCCACTCCCTTCCCCAGGCCCTGGCTGTCTGCCTCCTGTCTATGGACTTTGCCATTTCTGGGCGTTTCACACGAATGGGGTCCTGGTGTGTGATGGTTGGTGACTGGCTGCTTTCAGCGCAGTTTCCAGGGTCACCCTGGTGTAGCGTGTCAGAGCCTCATTCCTCCTGCAGCTGATGACTGCTCCGTGTGGGTGCCCTACATTTGGTTTATCCGTTCCTTATTTGATGGGCATTTCAGTTTTTCCACTTTTTGGGTGGTTTGGTTAAATCCCCCTATGGGTCTGGCTGGGCAGGCAGTATGTGCTCAGAACCACGGGTGTGGAGACACAGGGCGGAGGAGGGAGAGGCCTGGTGCTGAGCACTGCTGTGTTACTGTCGGCCTCGGCCGGGAGTCAGCTCCTGCCGGGGAGCTGGTGGTAGAGGGAGCCCAGTGAGCCGGCTGTGGCCTCTGCCCATGTGGCTGTCTCCCTAGCACCAGCCAGGCCAGAGCTCAGGAAGCCGGTCAGCAATGAAAAGCAGCTCCTCCCCTGCCTCGGAACAGGGCCCTGCTGGGCCTCTGCCCTCGGCCGTCCCTCTTGTGGCTACTGTGTGTCAGTCACGGCAGGTTCTACGCCCCTGCCCGGGACAGGACTCTCATGGCCTTGGGTCTCCTCCATCTCTGCCCAAAGCACTAGCAGCTCCTTTGTGAAAGACCCGCCACGCTGGAGCAGCCAGCCACAGGCTGAGGCTCCCTGTCCTCTCGTGCTGTCGCCTTTAGCAGCGAGTCCTGGGGTAGCAGGTGGGCCCTTGGGGAGCAGGCAGCACTCTAGTCCTGAGAGCAATCCATATGGGGCTTCTCAGGGCCATACCCTCCCTCCCCTCTGCGTGATGGGAACTCACTGTCCTTTTCTGTCCCCACATCCCTTGTGCTGCTGCTTCTCCCCTTCCACGTGGCCCTTGATCCTACTTTAACCTGGCAGGGTGTACGTGGGACAAGAGGAACCGGGGCTCATGTGTGGGAGCACACGGGGAGTGCCATCCCTTGGGAGGCTGGAGGCCACAGGAGGGCTAGGCGTGGTTCCAGTGCCCACTGGACACACCAGGCATAGCTGCAGATGCCTGCAAGCCCAGCTAACTGTGAGCTGAGGCAGGTGGTGAGGCCCTGTCAGAAGTGCCTCCCTCTGTCTGCCCTCTCCCTGAAGGGTCTCAGGACGGCTGGTCCCTGAGTTCACCAGCACTTTCACGGCCAAGCCTTCCTGGCCATTTCTTGCCTGCTGAGCTCTGCTAGGAGCCGTGGAGCAAGGTCACATGAGGGCGTGTGGGCTTTTTGGTCAGGCAGACCAGGCAATTGGGTATAAAACCAATTGCTATTATTCAATTAAAGAACTCCCGTTTTGCTTATTTTAGGCACAATGAAAGAATCTGGTGCGAAGCACAAGGGGTTGATTGAAATACCCAACCTTTCTGAAGAAAATGAAGTAGATGACACCGAGGTACCTGCTGAGTTTCCTTCTGTATTTTTGGGTAAACTGAGCTCCTGGTATAGACGGGCATTTGGAAACTCACGTATGAGACATGACTCCCGTATACAGTTCTGGGGACTGCGCAGGGCTGTTAGCGAGGATGGCTTTGGTTGTGGGGTGGAGGGCTGGGGACAGAGAAAGCCCCAGGGAACGCCTGCTCCCAACCCACCCTGGGTCGCATGTGGGGCTGGGCACGTGCTGTGGCCTCCTGGCCTTGAACCGTGCGTTGTTCTCTAGACGTTAGTTCCGTGGCTGTTTGCTCCGCGCTGCGTGAAGCTCAGGCTGCTGGCTCGTGACCGCAAGACTGTGAGGGCCTTCTCTTCCTGGCGCTCTAACGCTCAGCCCCTAGCTGGGCTCCCCCTCAGCCACGCCTTAGCGTTTGTTCTTGTAAACTGAGACTGCCCCTGACGTGCCGATGGCGGGACTGGATTTTATGACGGTGGGGAAAATGGTGCATTGCTGAGACCATACTTGGAGGTTTCTCTTTTTACTTCCCACCCATCCTGTTTTTGACTTTCAATGCAGGATTCAGTAAATCACATTAGATACGTGACACTTTTATAAAATGAGTTCTGTGTTAGATGATTTTGTCCGACTGTGGGCATGCAAGTCATCTGAGTGTATTTAATGGGTGCATTTCCGGCAGGCCGGGCTCAGTTGCAGCGTTCGGCAGGTAGGGGATGTTCAGTGCGCTTTGACTGTTACCAGCCTGCAGTGGCTTTCTTGGGACGCAGCCCCGTGGGAGCCGAGGAGCATCTGCAGTTAGGGTGTGTTGCTGGGACAGTCTCTCAGTTCTCCTGGGGGAGAGCGGCTTGCAGTTAGCATGCTCCTCACGCTGCCTGCTTGGTCCTGGGGTGAGACCGTTTGTACATCAGCTGTGTTTTCCCGACCAAGACCGTTTGGCCAAGAGTCTTTCTGCTTTGTGAATGCATTTAACATGGATGCTTTCTAAGAGAGAAAAGTCAGTCACACTGAGCTGCATGTTTGCACTTCACCTTTGTTGAAGGTTGTGACTGCCACGCGGGGCGGGGGGGCGGGCTGTCTCACACATACCTTCAGGCGTGTGCTTGGCTATAGGGAGACCCATCAGCGAGCAGCTTTGCAGGAGCGTCTCACACAGGTCTTTCAGGTTTAATCCCTCCCTCAGCAGTGCTGCAGAACAAATTCCTAGATTCCAGCTGGGGTCTGAGATCTGGCCCAGCTCAGCGGAGTCATGGAGACCCTAGATGACTTCTAGCCAATTACCTCCTGTCCTGAGAATTCCATCGAGGCATTCCCAGAGCATACTGATGCTTCCTGTCCCTTCTCCCCCCCGCCCCCCACTCTTCCTCTGCCTTTTCCAGTTCTCCCTGCCAAAAAAGCATAGCCCAAGGTCAGGATATATGGAAACTTGATTTTCCTGACAGTGGCTGCAGGATTCTAGATCAGTGCTGTTCAGTATAAATATAATGCAAATCAGATATGCATTATAAATGTTAAAATTTTTCTAGTAGCCATATTAAGCAAGTTAAAAAGAAACGGGAAATTAATTTTAATAACACATTTTATTTAACCCAGCATAGAGAAAATACTATTTTAACATGCAATTAATATAAAAATTACGAATGAGGAATTTTTACATTCTTTCTTTGCACTGTGTCTTCAGAGCCTGGTGTGTATTTTTTAACACTCACAGCACATCTCAGTTCCGCTTAGTGGCCACCTGTGGTCAGTGGCCCCCATACTGGAGAGCACCTTTCTAGACCTCCATCACAGCCACAGACCTTACCAGCAATATAATTCGCATAGGCGCATGCACACACACACACACACACACACACACACACACACACACAGAGTTTTGTATGCAAATCAACAGGTTCACATTCTATGGAGTTCTTGACAATCTGGGCATCAACTCCCTAGTGTACCCTTACTTTGGGGCCGGCAGGTGATGTGGTTGAAGTGGTTAAGATCCCACTTGGCTGACTTTGTGGTTCAAGTTTTGGATCTTGCAGCTTGAAAGATTACACCAGGTGTGCGTGCATGCCTGGAATCCTGAGAGGAGACTGGAGAAGGGATTGTGGCTTGGCCATCCCCACTTCCCCTCTCTGCTCTCCCTGTAGCAAAAACTAAAAACAAAGAAAAATCACCTGTACTCCTCTCTAGAGAAGAAACCTGTCACATCTCTTCACATCCATTTCTTCCCCTCTCTGACTACCTCATCCATGTGGCAGTAGGAAGAACATATCAAACCAGGTTTTCTTAGGCTTGTATTTTTCTGATTTGTAGGTGAACGTGAGTAAAAAGAAAGGAGAAGGGGATTTACTGAAGGATCTTATGAAAACCGCAGGCACCGCCAAGGTCAGGGAGGCTCTTGGAGATTACCTGAAGGCACTTAAGACGGGTAAAGAAGGCATCCCTTGTGAACCAGAGGGTCCCTTTTCTATTGACCCAAGTTATGCTCTGCACAGTGGCCTGGATTCCCAGGTTGGGCTGAGGTCTCCATACTGCAGAGTAAGTTACAGTGTGGTGGTTGAGGGCTAGTCACAGGGTAAGACCATAACTAGTGATCACCAGTATCGTACACAAGCTTGAACCATTTTCCCTACAGAATTGTTAATGGCAGTTCTCTGGAATAAAAATGACCTAGTCAGTTGTTTATTACTTGCTTAATGTCTGTCTTTCATGCTAGACTGTAAGCTCCCTGAGAACATATAAGGTATCTATCTTGTTCATTGCTGTATCTCCAGCATCTAGCACAATGCCTGGCATATAGTAGGTGCTTACTACATCTTTTACAAGTGAGCGAATGAATGAAAGTGTCAGCAGGTGGCAGAGGTGCAGTTGAGATATACCTAGGTAATCCCTATGCTGCATGGAAATGAGGTGGCTGTCTTCTTCCCTAAATTAAAGAAGTCACCAATCAGGCAACATGAGAGCAGAGACTGGGTCTCTGCACCTCATCCTACACCTCATCTTGGACCTTGCCACCTGGGTACCTAGGCGTTGGGCACAGGTGGGTTTGGGGTTGCCACTCTTTGCACCAGACCATACAGTGGCTGGCTCTTAGGCTTGACTGCTGGGAGGACCAGCTGTGAGGGGTGTGAAGCCTTGGAAAGGGACTGGTGTTAAAAGGCACACAACTAGTACCAACTTGTATAAAAAAGATATTGGGCAAAGAAATTTTGAAAGTGTTGCTGTTTTATCAAGAACTTGATAAAAGTAAGACATGGAAAGTAAAAGAATAGGGGCCAGCAGGTGGCATGGTAGTTAAGGTGCTCGACTCCCAAACAGTTTTGAGTCCTGGACCTGGAGGCTTGAAAAATCACACTGGGCACCTGTGTGTGCCCCAAAATCTAGAGGGTGATTTCTCACTTTCCCCCTCATTATCTCATTCTGGCTAGCTATGTACAAAACCTATGGCAAAACCTACAACAACAAAAAAATGCATTTGTTGTGAAACTCATGGTTATCACCAGTTTTATGTGTAAATACATCGTCTTAAAAGTCTTAAAGGAATTCTTTGGACAATTATCAGTTCTTTCAGGTTCTTATATGCTATTTTGGGTTTTCTACCTTGCTCTTTGTATTTAAAAAAAGGTCTTTATTAAAAGCATTTCCCACAATTTTTTGTAGAATTTACAACTGGAATGATTTTACCAACGAAAGCCACTGCAACCCAGGAGTTCACTGTTAAGAGGAAACTGAGTGAGAATACCTTGCAGGTATGACCTTTGGTGGCCAAAGTGTGGGGAGAAGGAAAAGGAAGTGCTAAGTTTGAGTCCAAGCACAGATAGGCTCTCTGAAGAATTGTGAAGCATAGCAGAGGGGGGAGTTAATCCACCCTTGCTTCCCCTGTCATTTTGGGGGCCAGCAGGTGACATGGTGTGGTTAAAGTCACTGGACACTCCCCCCCGCCATGGCTGACCATAATTTAAAATATGCCAGGTACGTGTGTGCATTCCCAAAATCCAAGGAGAAGGGATTGTGGTGTAGCCATCCCCCCTCGGTGATTTCTCACCTTCTCTCTCACTGTCGCTGTCTCCAGCAAGCGCACACACCCTATGACAAAAACCTTAAAAAATAACTGCCATTTTGTTGTGGAAGTGATAAAATAATTTTTCTTCTTAATTGCCAGAGGGCATGTGCACTTGCCAGAGACAGGAAGTACATGCAGCAATCCCTCGGGATCTGGGGCATGCATGTACACATGCCCGCGGTTTTCCAAGCTGCCAGGGCTGGGATTCAAACTGCAACTGACCATGTGTGATCTGGCTTCCTTACCCACTAGGCCATGCGCTTGGCCTGAGACTTTTATTCTTGATAGAAAATAACATACAAATAGGCCTTTTTGTGTGGAAAGTAACAAATTCAATTCAAGACTCTTTTTTGGAGAGGTTTTGGCTATAGGGCTTGTGTGCTCACTGGAAAGAGACAGAGAAAAAGCGAGAAATCACCCCCCGGGGGGATGGTCACGCCGCAATCCCTTCTCCATTCTCTCGGGATCTTGGGCACGCACACACATGCGTCCAGCGTGAGTTTAAGCCACCAGATCCTGGACTTGAACCGTGGTTGACTACATGGGAGTCCAGCAAAATAGCCATTACGCCAACTGCTGGTCTCCTAAAATGTCTTTTTATGTGGGTTTCATGTGTGTCAGGAAAGGATAGTGGGGAATTTAGGACATTTTGGTGTTTGATTGGGAAAACTGACTTTTTAAGTCAGAGCACCTTTGTCTTGGTATGCTAATTATCCTCTGGATCCTCTTCTTGAGGTTCAGACCTCTCCAGTGGCACTGGGTGTAAGGATTCCCACGGTGGCTCTGCACTTGACGGAACTTTTTGATACAACGGTAGAGCAGCTGTACAGCATCTTCACGGTGAAGGAGGTCGGTAGCTCCCTAAGCTCACATTGTAAGTGCTGATCGACAGGAGAAAATGGGAGCAGGAGCTGGGTTTTGTTTCCCTGGTGGCTGTTTTTCTGAGTCACAGGATCTAGGATGGTGGTGATGGAAACATACGAAGATGGCTTCTGAATAATTTGGGGGAAAGATGGATATATAGGGAGACTTTATCTGTATTTAGGGAATACTTTGAGTTTTCTCTCCCTGGAAGGAGAAGGTTTGTGTTTTATTTTCTGTAAGTAAAAGCTTGTGTGGGGATCAGCAGATGGCATAATGGTTACATGGCTGAACTCCCATGTGGTTGACTGAGGTTCAAGTCTTGGACCGGGTGACCCAAAACTCATGCCGGGCACATGTGTATGTGTGCCCAAGATCCTGAGAGGAGAATGGAGAAGGGATTGCGGTGTGGCCGTGCCGCCCTGAGGGTGATTTCTCACTTTCTGTCTCTATCTGATAAGCACACATGCCCTATAGCAAAAAAACTCTCCAAAAATAAATAAATAAATAAATAACTCGTGTGTCCAGGATTAAAAACTAGACCCAACCCATAGTAACTGTTCTGTTATGGACTTTACACTTAGGGTATAAAGATGGTAGTGTGTGCCAGGATAACATGCCCACTGTGTTTTGCTTGTTTAGTTGGTGCAGAGATTTTCAAAATCCCCTGCTGTGTTAGAAGCTGAAAAGGGAGGGAAGTTCCAGATGTTTGATGGGAACATCACCGGTGAATACATAGAATTGGTAAGTAACTGCAGAGGTAAAAGAATAAGCTGGGACTTGCTCTTACTTTGGTTAACAGTGCTCTTCCTAACCATGCTGTATTTCAGTTGCTTTAGGGTTCTGAGCTCACAGAATCTCGATAACTTTCATCAAGCTGGTTGTAGAGCAAATTAAAAATGTTACACATATTATGCATGGAAAAGTATACTAAGTAATGATAACAATGACGCCTTGATTTCACAGTAATTGCACATGCTTCTAACGTCAAGCCTTATTTTTTTTTCTTTTTTTGGAGAGGTTTTTGCTATAGGGCGCGTGCGCTCGCCAGACAGAGAGAGACAGGGAGACAGAAAGCAGGAAATCACCCCCCAGGGGGGATGGCCACGCCGCAATCCCTTCTCCTCCATTCTCCTCTCAGGATCTTGGGCACACATGCACACATGCCTGGCGTGAGTTTAAGCCACCGGGTCCGGGACTCGAACCGCGGTCGAGTACGTGGGAGTCCAGCGACATAGCCATTACGCTAACTGCTGGTCCCACGTCAAGCCTTATTCTCCCTCCACCCCTCCCCAGTGTAGACGTGCCAGGTTTGCATCCATAAAGCTCTGCCTGCATCCCAAAGGTCTGCATTGCCAGGTCAGCTCCTCACCCTAACGTCTGTGCTGTACTGTGCAGTTCTTCACATTACTGCTCTTGTGAGACATTCTGGCAGCAAAGACAGTTATCAGTGATGTCAGCATGGAATCTGGAAGACCGGACTATATGTCAGTCACTGATTCTTCTAGTCCTTATGGGTTTTAGGGAAAGGATTTGTTTTTCTGTGTTGTGGGTTTGTAAAAGGTGTTTTCAGTGCAATCTCTTTGTTTTCAGTTAACAAATAAAAAGATCGTCATGAAATGGAGATACAGGAATTGGCCAGAAGGTATGTCCTAAGTGCCCCCGGTGTATAAAGGTCCAGTAACACTAAAGCTTTTCATTATGAAAAGCAAAAAGTATTTTATGAATTTTTCTTTCACAGTGCAGTAATGTTTCCTTTATTCCCTTCCAGAACACTATGCAACAGTTGCACTGAATTTTGTGCCTACGCTAGGGCAAACGGAATTACAATTGGACTGTAAAGGAGTTCCAGTATGTAAAGAAGAGAACATGAAATTCTGCTGGCAGAAGCAGCATTTTGAAGAAATAAAAGGTTTACTCCACCTGACCACCCCAAATAGTTAAACTAGTCACCTTTTATAAGGACGTTACTTTTTTGTAAGCAGAAAAGTGTCATGTTTACCTCTTCACTAGCCTTTCTTTTAAAAAAAAAGAAAACAAAACTTAGTTTACAATGGGTGAAATCCATGAACTTATACAGAATTTAAACACAGACCCTGCTGTACCTAGACTCTGCACGGAGGTGGAAAAGCAAGCAACCCGCACACAGGTCCTGACCTCACCTTGGGTAGCTGCTCCTCAGGAAGTACCTCGAGTCCCTCAGCAGATAGTTGAAGCTTCCCAAGCTAAAGTTTGTCCTAGTGAGCTTTGAGCTGTGCTTTTAGTTCAAGAAGAGAAAAAAATGGCATGTTGATATTATTCCTTTATTTCAATTTTAAGTTCTTAAAGTGTGTAGCTCTTAGTGAAACAGACATGCTGCCTTCAGAGCAGGACGGAGTGAGACAGGGTCAGCTACATCGTGCCCGTGCTCTGCCCTCCATGGCTGGCCTTGCAGCACTTCTACACCCTGGGTGGGCAGGATGAAAGTTGATGTAGAGGAATTAACTCTCGACTGCCACCAACACTTCTAATGAAATGGAACATAACAGATAAGACTGTAAGTGCTTCTCCCATTACTTGCATCTGAGAAGACCGAAGCAACGTATGTAAACAAATGAAAAGTCATCACCATCAGTTTAATTAAGTGCACAGAATAGCAATCAGTCATGTCAATAAAAATAAAACAATTATTTTTACATCAAGTGTGCTTTATTTCCTCCACAGGTATTCTGTTAAATAAAGCACCATTTATATACTGCCAGGCCACAGCTAGAGGATTCTTTATAGAATCAAATTTCTTGTGGTTGTTCCGTATACAAGTAAACTTAATTTTGATAATAAGAACCACAGCGATTGGAGGCAATCTGCCTCTATTATAAGGTACAAAACTGGCACAGAGGACACCATATTATACACAGTAAAAATGCTGTAAGTTTAAATTACATTGTACAGGGCCAGGGCACCCTGTTCCTCCCAGACAGCCATGTCAAATGAAAGCCACTACAGCGAACTCTTAATTACATGAAACACATCCATTATCTGATTGCCCTTAAAAAGTAGACTGAAGATGCAAGGTTTTTCATCTGGAATTCTGCCTGACCAAGAATTAAGCCTATTAAATCTATCTTGCCATTCAAGCAGAGAGCACTGGACAAACTGAAGCACAAAAACAAATAAGCAAAACTTATACAAACAGTTTCGGAGGTGGGGGTGGGGGAGGGACTTAAAAGCAGACATGCTACATCTAATGTCAAGAAGCAGCTTGGTTTCCTTTGCCAGATATCCTTGTGACCACATGGATTGTAGATTCAATGGTCCTACACAGGGTGTCTAAAATGTCATGTTGCTGCATGTGACTAAAGAGTCCTCTGGAATGGCCACAGCTGAGTGATAAAGCAGCCTCAGGGTCCTGGGAGGGCAAAGCTTGACCATCACAGCTTCTCAAGTCAGCTAAGTCAGACAGAACTGCAGAGATAGAAGTAGAAGGGAACTCAGACTCTTCCTCAGCTAGGGTAGAATCCTTGGGACAGTGGAGGTCTTTCAATTCTTTACAATCTTCAAACCTACCGTTGCTGGACTGTTCCTCTGCATGCTGTGACCTGATACTTGACATGTCTTCTGAAAACGAAGATGGAACTTCCATTCGGTATTCTTTAACAGAACTATTTTCAGGGGAAGGAAGATCTTGCTCAGTTCCTGGGTCGATAATTGAGGAGTCTCTTGTCTCATTGTCTGAAGTGCTGGTTGGGGTCAGTACCTCCCTGGTTTCCGTTTTCATGTCATTGATGCAGCTCTCGGCAGTATGCTCCTCATCACTGCTGACACGCCTTCTTTTAACAGGAGTCGCCCCTTCATCATCTGGGAAAACAAACATCAAACTCTGAGACTTCTCTAAAAGGAGTCATTAAGATTACATTTAGGGGTGGCTATAGGAGCTGCTTTGTTTTTTAGCATTTATATTTAGGAGATCCAACTGGACAGACAGGTGTACCCGGCGGCCCCATTGTGCAGCAGTTAAACAGGTCCCACATGGCTGCCTGCAGTTTTAATCCCAGGTCCGGCAGTTTGAAAACATGCTGGGTGCATGCACATGCCCCAAATCCCAACAGGATGGAAAAATGGAGGAAAGACTGTGGCATGACCATGCCCCACTGGGGGGATGTTTTCTGTCCGGGTGAGTGTGTGCACCCTCCGGCAATAATAAAGTCAAGTGTACCGAGTGTGCTCTTCTCCCCAGCCCCCCACAGTTCATAAAGCTAACCTTTAGTTTTTCTTTCTTTGGCTTCTTGCTCTTGGAGTGAGTTTCTCTGTTGCAGACAAGTCCTGCATTTGCTTAAAAGTTCTTGTAGAGTTGGAATCAGAGCTGGGTTTAACTGTTTGGGAGTGTGTACCGACAGGAGCAATGCAAGTGCCCTCAGATCCTATGAAAACCCAGACAGTAACATTTCACATTCTACCCACATTCTGACACGTGTTTACAGTTACATGCAGATGTTTACTTTTCTAGGACTCCAGCCCGCGTTCTCTGGCATTTTTAGAAGAATGCTAACACCAGAAAGACAGCATTAGGATACTACTGTTATTTTTTCAGTTCTAAGTCAATAAAAACCATTTTATGTCTTCAACAAATAAATCAGACCAAAGAATCAAATAGTGTTTTCTGAAAATAGATAAGGAACAACAAAAAAAGATCAATAATAGAACCTAGGCAGATTTACATAGGAATTTTAAAAACAAACATTGATCTATGAGCAAGTTCAGTCTTAATAAAAATCAGTTTCTCAAAATCATGGTCCATGTCCCCAGCAGGAAGGTCTGTCTTAGTCTTGTCATGGATGCTGGCATGTACACACCTTGTTCCGGGGTGGGCTGCTGCTGGGTGAGGTTCTAGCACCTTTCCTGGATGCCCTGTTATTCTATGGCAGGGCTGTGATGGGATTTACACAAGGCAACTAAATTCCCAAGTTTCCACTGTCTTTATAATCAGATCTTTAACCTGATTGTTTCAGTCACTTAGGAGCCATAAGCAATAACAGAAACACCTCAAGTGATGTTTCCAAGAACAACGTAGAGAGAATATTCCTTAGAGCCATTAGCATTTAGTGGCAGTAGCTCACATCTTCTAAGGAGACAGGTGTGTGCTGCATACATACAAGACATATGCATTTGAAAAAATCTTTTTCATCACATATGACAGATTTGGACAGGAAGTTATGATAGTATAACCATACAAAGGCCAAAAGTAGAGTAAGGGAAGTTTCTGCCTACTCTTTTGTATAGTTCTTACCCCATTTAAAGAAGCACTTGCTTTGGATATTTCAACTCGATTGGTGAAATCAGACTGTAGGTTCTGATACTGATTTATCAAGTTTGTAATAAGGGTGCTGATCAGATTGGCACAATTTGCTTCAGAAAACACTTGACTTTGAACCTGAAAAAGATGATTAAAAAAAAAAATCTCCAAAAGACCAACACAATGACAATGTAAGCAAGAACTAATTGGAAGTGACACACGAGGTTTCCAAACTACTACATACCTTTAGAAGGAAATGTGTCATGAACGTGTAGACTATGTTGTTGTTTAGAAAAGTTCTTTCATCCATTAGGATACACTTAATATATTCTGCAAAAACGGGATCTTCACACAAAAGCTTGATGCAATTTTTTGACATGGCAGACTAAAGTGGGGAGAAGAAGCACTGATGATTGAGCACTGAAATGACGGGGGTCCTAAATACACTGCATGTCATGGACAGCTGTGGTCATCGCGAGTCCTATTTGCAAAGCCACTTCTAACTCAGTCTGTCAACCGTTTTGTCACAGCACTATTCTCTCAATACATCATGTTACCCATTTGGATGACATGGGTGAGTGCTGGGGGAAGATACTGAATGGCAAGACCAGCAAACAGGTTTAAGAAGAAAAGCAGTTTTACCCAGCACAGAGAATAGCAACAGTGACTAGAAAATACAGCAAATAGAGTAGGATGAGAATAGTTTCAAGGGATAAATTAATGGATAATTACTATACCATGTGTAGAAAAAAGACAAATTTTAAGAATTAAAATAAATTTATTCTCTGAAATGGGTTAAACTTTCCTGTATAATCCCAGTAGCAGTAATTTATACCCTTTCTCTGCATAAATGCTGCAAAGGCGAATAGCAAAGCTCTTATTTATCAGAATTAGCAGGAACTAATATATGGAAATTTTACTAAAATTTAGTTTCTTGTTTTAAAATGGTCATGGTTCTTTTTTTATTATTATTTAGAGGTCTTTGGTATAGGGTATCTGCGCTCGCCAGAAAGAGAAAGAGAGACAGAAAACGAGAAATCACTCCCCAAGGGGATGGCCACACCGCAATCCTCCTCCTCCATGCTCCTCTCAGGGTCTTGGGCACACACGCACATGCGACCGGCCTTAGTTGAAGCCTCCGGGTCTGGGACTTGAACCATAGTCGACTACATGGGAGTTCAGCGACATAGCCATTACGCCAACTGCTGGTCCCAAATGGTCACGGTTCTTAAACACAAGTAGTATGTCTTTAAGGAGACGTGTCCCTAGATTATTTATGTGTGTTTCAACCATAGTTCATTTTTTTATATGGAAATTAAAAGGACTTTCTGAAAAATAGGATAAATTTTAGCTAATATGTACACGTGTATACTTGCATGGTTTATTAGGGAAGTAACTGCATTAAGTAAACTGCTCAAGGTCATCCAAGCAAGAGGAGACACGCAAGGTCAGGCCCCAGGCCTTCAGACCCTCAGTACTGGCAAACTCCGCCTACGTCTACCAGTTCTGGCCGCTGCCTAGGTTTCTTGCTGTTTCTACAGGGTTAAAACCTTCGGATGTCTTCCATGATTTGGCTTTACTTTAAAGTGAGTTTTTGGGGATACTGGATTCTATGAAAAGCAGCCAAGCAAGGGGAGTAGTAGAGGGCAGAAGCAGGTGAAGCAACCAGGCTGGCAGTGCAGAAACCACACAAGCAACTAACCAAACACGGGGGAATGGGCAGAGTAATAGCAGTAACACAGAGGAAAAAAGCTAAGATCTCCAATTTATTGAGTAGATCACTCAGCCTAAAAATCAAGAAGTCATTTTCTGAATGCCTACTAGTCCTAAGTCACGTGAGCTGAGATCCATGTCCACTACCCTTCCAAAGACTCCTACTCAAGAAAACATGGTAACATTTCTTCAGGGAACAGAGAGAAGGTCTCAGGAATAGCTCTGCATAGCTCTGTTTGGAAAAGGAAGTAGAAAAATATGACCATTACAGTGCAGTGTGACAAACACCTAGTAGTAGGCCATACAGAGCACTCCTGCCTGGGAGCTGGACCAGATTCAACAAAGAACTTCAGAAACTGTATGTGGATAAAGGTTTGTGCCTGAGGAAAGAATAAAGTCAACTCTTCCCTGGGGTAGAGCAAATGCAACCAGGTAGAAACCAATAGCTTTTCCAGGTTTAAAGTGGGACCCGCATACCTGATCCAAGGAATGAGCCAACCTATAGATCTGGTTTCTCCCCCTCTGTTCCCAGTTCTCTTTTATGCTCTCCCCACTCCCCTTTTTTGGTCATAAGAAGTGTGTGCTTGTTAAAAAAGAGACACGGAGAGACAGTGAGAGGGAAAGTGAGAGAGCATACCCCATGGGGCATGGCCACACTGCAATCCCCTCTCCTCCATTCTCCTCCTGAGTTTCTGGGCACACACACATGCCTGACATGATTTTTAAGCCACTGGGTCTGGGACACAAACTGTGGTCGCCCATGTGGGAGTCCAGTGTTTTAACCAGTTATCTCTTTCAACAAGCATTATTAAGGAGTTCTTAGACACTGAACATAGGAAGTGTAGGCTTTCCTGTTCTCAGTGAGCATGTTGATGGAAAAACAATTACATCAGGTTCTTGAAAAGCTATGGATCAGGTAGACATAAGGACAGGCTGCTGGCATGGTTCTTGCTAGAGCTTTTGGAGCAGCAGAGGACAGGAAGAGACAGAGAGGAGAGGGAAGGAGAGGGAAAGGAAAGAGTGGCATGTGCCTTCCCTCACTATCTCCCTGTTTTGGAATTTTCCTATGACTATTGATACTGATCTATAAATGAGAAATTCAATTGCAAGCAGTGTGTATAAAATACCTTCTATGATACAAAAACACTACTTAAAAAAAAAAACCTTCAAGAGAAATGAGATATCCAATGTTTACTAGTATTTTTATTAATTATATTTTACCTATTTGGATTAAAAACAATTCCCAATTTCCAGCCAGTTTACATTGTCAATCCACTGTTCCTAAAATGACTGACCATTTGATCTAATGAGGTTAAAGACCAAATAATCTAAAACTCATTTTCTTTACCTGAGTCTGGCATAGCTCAGTCCAAAGTTTGGGGAACAGTGCAAGATGAAGAGGCAAACCTTCATAGGCAACTAGGACACCTAATTTCAAAAAGAAATCAGAACAGGTTATAATTAAAGTTATACTATTGAGAGTTAAACTCTGCAGGTACAATAGTATGGATCTTTCTGGTTATAACTATGCATATTTCCCCCATCTAAAAGAAATATATAAAGTACTTAAAAGGGGAATGAATTCATTCCAATGTCTGAACCAGTGAAATAATACAGAATGAAATATTGAGTTGTCAAAAAAGTCATGACGTATTTGTCTATATTTTTCCAAGCTAAAAAAGCAACATGGCTGTTCCAACGACCCAGTACTTTGAATTTATTTATATTATGCACCTGATTCTCAGAAGTGAGAATGCAACTTAAACCAACTCTTCTTTTCTGAGTATTACAACTTTATCTGAGAAATAAACAGAAGTTACTGCAAGTGGCTCCAAAGTCTTCTTGGAGTGAAGTACCACTCTACATGTCAGGTAAGTTTCATGAACAGCTAGCTTTTGGGGGAGGAGAGAGGTCAAAAAGATGTGGAAATTAGAAAACCTATCACTCCATCCTCTTTCACCTTGCTTCTCCAAAGACAGGGAGAATTACTTCTGTGGCACATTTAAGTAAAAACTGCCCTGAGACTACCAGTTTCTAGTCTTGTCCCCAGGATCTTTCAAGTGGACCACATCTGGCACTATGTCAGAATTCTATTTGGAACCTCTATGATTTTAACCTCACTCTTGACTATTCCAGATACCCAATATGTTTCTAAGAGGCTCATTCCTCTATCCTCTGCCATCCTACCTCTCAAAGTCACAAAAGCTGCAATACGACAGTCCTATATAACTTCTCCACCCTCCACATCCCTCAATTCCCAGGGAAAGTATAGTCACAGAGGAGGAGAAATACAATACAAGCTATCCTCCTACAGTTAAGAAGAAATTAGAAGTTAGAGCAGGAGTTGGCAAATGTTTTCTGTAAAGGGCCAAATAGCAGGTCAGGTATTTTGGCTTTGTGCCGTCCCAGTTCTGCTGCAAGTGCTCAGCGCCCTGCCAAGTGTGCAGTGGCCAACACTAAACGAATGCATGTGGCCATCTTTCAACAACATTTTTATTTATAAACACTGAAATTTGAATCTCATATAACTTTCAAGTGTTACAAAATACTATCTACATAGTTGTTTTTTTTTTTTTTTTTTTTTAAACCATTTGAAAATGTGGAACTTATTCTTACCAGCAGGTAGCTGGTTACACAAAAATGGTAACATGTGGGTTGCGGTTTGTCAATCCCTGGGTTAGATGGAGGATTTCAGAAAATGTTATCAAGGTCAGTCAGATCAGTCACTCAAACTTACCAAGGATACCTAAGATCACTTTTGTGGGTAACCCTCTTTATTATTTTCCTATCAAGATTAGTCTCTTTGTAAAGACCCAAGGAAATGATCGTCATCTCTCTCCTTTATGGTAATCTAATCTGACTGGGGTTAGAAGCACCTACCCCTCTTCACATCATAAAGCATACAAACCAACAAAACATGTCATCGAATCTGTGGCAACAGGGACGAGAGTTCCCACACTAGCATGACTTGTGTCTCAACTACTCATAAAACTAGAGAATGGGGAGGCAGACTACAGCTTGCAGGCCAAATTTGACCCATAGTCTGTTTTAGTATTGCCCTGTGAGCCAAGAATGGCAGTTACATTAAGACTGTAAAAAACAAAACATAACAAAACAAACCCCATGGCCAAACAAAGAATAATAAGCAAGAGAGACCACAGTAACCTGCAAAGTCTGAACATTTGGTGTTCTGCTCTTTGCAGAAAGAGTATAACCACTCTATGGGACCAGCAGTTAGCGTAATGGTTATGTTGCTGAATTCCCATGTAGTCGACTGTGGTTCGAATCCTGGACCTGGTGGCTTAAATTCACGCCAGGTGCATGTGCGTGCATGCCCAAGATCCTGAGAGAAGAATGGAGGAGAAGGGATTGCGGCATGGCCACCCCTCCTGGGGGGTTGGTTTCTTGCTTTCTGTCTGCCTGTCTCTGTCTCTCTGGTGAGCGCATGCGCCCTGTAACAAAAACTTCTCAAAAAAAAAAAAAAAAAAAAAAAAAGAGTATAACCACGCTCTAAACTAGAGGCTGTTCTGATACAAACCCTCTTGGGGGAAAGCAGACCATATACTATAATTTCAATTTCTTTAGTCTTTATTTCTCCCAGCCCCTAATTTCCCAAAGTAAAATCACCCTTATTTTTCACAATTACCAAAAAGTTACCACAACAAACAAAAAACCCATGAAGGTCTTTTATGATTTAAAAATCATTTCTGAAAGGTATTCTGAAATAAGTATACCTTTTTTACTATAAATAAATAAATATTAGACCTGTTGTGCTAGGTATGCCAGGTAATCACATGAAATTTTCTTATCAACTTTGAAAATTATTTTATGCTTGATTTTTTTTTTCTTGTTTTTGGATGAGGAAATAAAGGCTCAGAAAGACTGTGTAATCTACTCAGGTTCTTCCTCAAAGCAGTTACTCATACGCTTTAGTCCACTCCAGACTTACGATTCCAAAGTCCAGAAGCCTCTCAATAATCAGTGTTTTCTCAACTTCAGTCACTCATGTATCATTTTTATAATTTTCTTCATATGTACTGTCACCTGTACTATTGCTTACTTAACACTCTTCTTTAGATTCACTTAGGGAGGCTAACATTACATTAGCCTTATCTTAGGCGTAATATCAAGGACTTAATCGATTTTTCTTTTTCAAGTTTTTCTTAGGGCATGTGCACTTACGAGAGAAAGAGAGAGAGAAAGTAAAGTGAGAAATCACCCTCTGGAGGGATGGCCTCACCACAATCCCTTCTCTTGTATTCTCTCATGATTCTGGGTACACACTGACATGCCCAGAGTGTTTTTTTAAACCACTGGATCTGGGACTCAAACCTCACAGTCAGCCATGTAGAATCCAGACACCTTAACCACCATACCACTGGTTGGCCCCAGAATTAATCAATTTCATGTACACAAGTTCTGTACTACAATTTGATGTAATACAGTAAGAACCATGTATTCACTAATACACCAACTATTTCCCCTGGGCCAGCTCATACAGTGCAGTGTGGAAAGCGCTTATCGCCCATGGTACATGTCTTTAGGCAAACTCTCTCATAGCCCTACAGTCACTTGAGCTACACCTCCTTGGAAGGCAGGCCACCTTTACAGAGCAACAGTTTCAGCTTCTTTCTAGAGTCTTCCCAAAGCACTGGGCATGAAAAAAAAGTCTCTTGCCTGTGTGACTCAGTTTGAGGCCAATGCCCTCCTGCTTCACATACTCCTCCTTCAATACTTTCTGGGGTGTCTCACTTACTAGGTGCAAAGCAGAGGGAGAGGCAACCACCAAAGTTCTAAGGCACACACCTAGGCTTTGCCTTGGTAAATGAGATGGCAGGTCTAAAACAGGCTGGCTGCTGTACCACTTATCTTCATTCATCCTGTGACTTGGGACTCCTTGACAAGGTCTATATCCTGCCCCGTTCCCACCCATGAAAGAATATACAAAAATAAAAAAACTAGGGACCAGCAGTTAGCATAATGGCTATGTCACTGGACTCCCACGTAATCGACTGCAGTTCGAGTCCCGGACCCGGTGGCTTAAAACTCACGCTGGACACTTGTGTGTGCGTGCCCAAGATTCCGAGAGGAGAATGGAGGAGAAGGGACTGCGGTGTGGCCATCCCCCATGGGGCGATGATTTCTTGCTTTCTATCTCTCTTTCTAGCGAGCGCATGCGCCCTATAGCAAAAACCTCTCAAAAAAACAAAACAAAACAAAACAAAACAAAAAAAACTACTCCAAATATATCCTGTCCTTATTAGTAATACCTTCTACCAAAAGTTGATGGGTGTGTTATTTAAAAGAAATAATCTGGGGCCGGCAGGTGGTGAGGTGGTTAAGGAACTACTCCCACATGGCCAACTGAGGTCCAAGTCCTGGACTCAGTGGCCCAAAAATCGCAACAAATAAATAAACAAAAAATTAAAAATAAAAATCTTTCACAAATTGCTTTTGTACATAACATGGTATTTTGGATTATTTTGAACTTCTATGACTATTGTGAAGATTAACTATTTCTCTTACAGTTTCTCCTGAGTTGTGCTACGATTCTGTCTAGTTGCGTACAGGAGTGTTTATCCTATCCAAGCACCATCCAGGGGAAATGGAGGCTTCAGCCAATGGAATAAAAGCCATGACTTACGCTCTACTGTGTGACTGATTCATCAAGGTATTTTAGCCCAAGAATATCCCCCTTTGATTTGTCTAATCCTCCTTGTTCTGACATCACATCCAGTAAGTAACCTACTGCTGCTTATCTGGCTTTCCAAGCAGATTACTGAGAAAAAAAAAAAACAAAAAAAAAAAACCCTGATGGCCCTATCACCACGGAATATTTGGATCCTGAGGTAGTTCTTAATAAACTGATTAACTGGTAACCAACTTTGGGTTTATAAATGTCTTCAAACTGCGATCACTATGTATTAGCTTAGCATCAATAGATTTATTCTTGATGGGCTGGTAAAAAATTGGCTTCTGGGGGCCAGCAGGTGGCGTAGTGGTTAAGGCACTGGACTCCCACATGGCCGACTGTGAATTGAATCCTGGACCTGGCAGCTTGAAAATCATGCTGGGCATGTATGTATGTATGCACCCAAAATCCCAGGAGAATGGAGAAGGGACTGCAGTGTGGCCATTCCCTCTTGGAGTGACTTCTTACTTTCCCTCTTATTATCACTCTCTGGTGAGCATGCACACCCTATGACAAAAACCCAACTGGCTTCTGATCCACACTAGATGCCTATTAATAGTCTAGTCTGAAGTATATTCATCCCATGAAGACTTTTAGAAAATTGTCAACCAGTCAATTCCCTAATCAACACCATCCTGATATCACAAAGAGATGAAGCATGAATCAGAGCTAGCTGTGCTTTGTGTAATCTAAATTTTAATCTTTTTACTTTTACCAGTATTCTAAATTTTAATTCTAGAGATTTCAAAGATATAAAATGAGGTATATCATGTTAATTGCAAAAAATAAATTTCTGGGGCCTGTCCCATAGCACGGTGGTTAAACCCTATGTATAAGAATAGCTCATGCTCCTTGGGAGCTGCAATTCTAATCCCAGGCCCAGCAACCTGAAAAACATGCCAAGTGTGTGTATACCTAGGATCCTGACAGAATAGAAAATGAAGGAAAAAAGACTGCAATGTGACTACACTGTATTGGGTAGGGGGATATTCCTCTCTCTCGCTGGCAGATACATACATCCACTGGCAATGAAGGAAAAAATCTATTTCCACTTGTTTCTCAAGCCAGCAGGTTTGAGATTTTAATCATATACTTGTCCATGTGGGGACCCACCTACCAACCTTAAACACCAGACTGTGATGTTAAATTTTATCTGAGCATCCTATTGTTGAATTTGCATGTGAACTGTGGTACCTAAAAAGAAAAGTTAAGCGTTTGCTTATCAGTTTGTAAATGACTTTAAAATTTTCTTTCCAGGCCAGCAGGTGGCATAGTGGTTAAGGCCCTGAACTCCCTTGTGGTTAACTGAGGTTCCAGTCCTGCAGCCAGTGGCTTGAAACTCTTGCTGGGCGCATGTGCATGCCAGTCCAAAAATCCCAAGAGGAGAATGGATTGTGGTGTGGCCATCCCCGCTAGGGGGTGTTTTCTTGCTTTCTGTCTCTCTGGTGAGCATAAACACTCTATAGCAAAAATCTCTAAGAAATAAATAAGTAAAATTCTTTCCAATTATAAAACCAATGGATGGGGGCTGGCAAGTGGCATAGTGGTTAAGGGTGTTGGACTCCCACATGGCTGACGGTGGTTTGAGCGGTGGACCTGGTGGCTTGCTTTCTCACTTTCCCTCCCTCCCTCCCCCTCTCTGTCTCTCCCACTCTGGTCAAATTAAAAAAAAAAAAAAAAAAAAAAAAAAGGTAAATAAAGTAATTCTTAAAAAAAATGTATGATTAACAAATAATTTATGTATTTAACCTAGAAAATAAAAGTCCTCCATAATTTCATCCTTATAGAGTGTAATCATCCATTTTTTTTGTGCATGCATTGATTGACATTCCCATTGATTATAAGAATGTGATTAAATTCTGTGTAATTTTTCAAAATTCTTTTCATGTTACTCAGGTGAATTCCTATTTTATTTTAAAGTCTATATAATACAGCTGGATTATGGTTTATTTAACTAAGCATTTCCTGATGACATTTAGGTTGTTTCTACTTTTTATCCATTATAGTGGAAGTGAAAACAAACATCCTCTGTATGTTGTTGTATACTTTCATGAGTACAGTGGGGTGGATTCATTGATCTGGTATTGCTGGATTAAAGACATGAACATTCTAACTTTTAGTTGACAATGCCAAACTACCTCCCAAACTGACTCTAACTGGCACTCTATTATAAAATCTCCTTTCCACCCCAACTGCTCAAGTATGAGCATCATCTACATTTTATTGAGCTCCAAGTTGTTTTTTAATAATTAAAAAAGAGAGAAGCAAATCATTATTGTTTGCTTTATTAGTGAGACTGGGCAACTTCTCATATGGCTACCAAACGTTTACCTTTTGTGCGTCTCTGAAATCCCTATTCATGTAATTTGTGAATTTTGCTTAGTTCTCTACCATCTTATCAAATCCTAAATGTTAGCCACTTATCTGTTAGGTATACAAACAACTGTCCCATCAGCTATTATTTGTACTTTAATTCAATGAATAGTCTTTCCCACATGGAATATTTTCAATTTTTATGTAGTCAAAAATTTCAATTTATGTTATTGTTATAGGTTCTGTATCTTGCTTCACGTGGTCTTCAAAGCCTCAAAGTGGTATTCATATGATCTCATGTTTTTCTTTTATATTTCAAATATTTTTTCCATTAAAAATTTTTTTTTTGCTCAAGGACACATGTAATTGACAGAGAGAGATAGTAAGTGAGAAGCAAAGTAAGAAAGCCCCCATAGGGAATGGCCGCAACACCATCCCTTCTCTTCCATCTCTCCCTCCTTTCAAGATTTTGGTATGCACACATGCATACCAAGCATCTTTTGCAAGCTGTGGGTTCCAGGACTAGAACTGTATAGATAGCCATGTGGAATCCAGGACACCAGCTGGCTCCACAATTAAATCTTTAATCATCCTGGAATTTATTTTTGTCTACAGAGTGAACTAAGTATTAAAGACTTGGTTTTCCCCCCCAAGAGAGCTCATTAGTTATTTCAATACCATCTATTCTCCACTAATTTGATGTCATCTTTATAATCTACCAAATGCTCATGTATCCTTGTGTGTGTTGGAACTTTTTTTTTTTTTTTTTAGTGTTCAAACTATGTATTAGTCTGTACCCACATTGTTTTATATTATAGTTTATTTTTGTGTAAGAACGGGGAGGAAAACATATCTATATTTGCAAAAGAGAAATAGAAGGTTAAACAAAAACAATAAAGTTGATGGGGGACAGGTCTGAGTAGTATCATAATATAAACCTTTCTGATTTTTTTTTAAGAATTATTTTATTCATTGCCATTATTTTACTTTATTTTATTGAAGTTGACTAGAGAGAGAGAGAAGGAAAGAAAGAAAGCTGCCAGACCTGGGACTTGAACTGTGGTCAGCCAAGTGGGAGTCCAGCTGCTTTAACCACTGTGCCACCTGCTGGCCCCTCTGATATTGTTTTGAATTGTGAACTAGGTGTATGTATTAAATTCTGAAATATTACTATATCACTAATAAATATTTTATAAATCAGCAGTACTGGTCCCTCTTACTCTTTTTCAGAATTTTTCTGACGAACCTTCATTATTTTTTTTAATTGCCAGAGGGCATGTAGAGACAAAGAGGTAGAAAGTACCCCCAATGGAGCATGGGCACATTGCAATCCCTTCTCCTCCATTGTGTAGGGATTTGGGGACACACATGCAAACACACAAGCTATGGCAGTTGGCCATATGGGATCTGGCTGCTTTAGCCACCAAGCTACGGGGCTGGCCCTGAATTTTGCTATTTTTTTTGTGAAGGATTATTTATTTTTTTTTGTTTTGTTTTTGTTTTTGAGAGGTTTTTGCTATAGAGCACGTGCGCTCGCCAGAAAGAGACACAAAAAGCGAGAAATCACCCCCCAGGGTGGATGGCCACGCCGCAATCCCTTCTCCTCTATTCTCCTCTTGGGATCTTGGGCATGCACACACATGCGCCCAGTGTGAGTTTAAACCACCAGGTCCAGGACTTGAACCATGGTCAACTACGCGGGAGTCCAGCGACAGAGCCATTACACCAACTGCTGGTCCCAAGATTTATTTAGTTAGTTTTATTTATTCATTCATTTATTTTAATTTGACCAGAAGGAGAGAGATACAGAGAGAAAGGGAAAGTGAGAAAGTAAGCCAACAGGTCTGGGATTCAAACCGTGGTTGGCCATGTGGGAATGTTCAGAGAGTTAACCACCACACAACCTGCTGGCCCTGCTATTTTAAAATATCAAGACTGTAGAGATTTTTCTATAAGGCATGTGCACTCTCTCTCATGGGGGTGGGAGAGAGAGAGAGACGTCACCCCCCAGGGGAGATGGCCATGCCACAATCCCTTCTCCTTCATCTTCCTCACAGGATTTTTGGGTACATGCACACACGTGCCCAGCATGAGTTTCAAGCTGCTGGCTCTGGGTCTTGAACTGCAGTTGACCCTGTGAGAATCTAAGGCCTTAACCACTACGCCAACTGCTGGCCCCCAAAATATTGTGATTTCAGACACACTGATTTCAGATGGCAACAGGCAGCTTTATTCATTTTCCTTGAAATTTTTTTTCTTTTTCTTTTCTAACCCCATCCCTGAAAGTCTGCACTTTAAAAGCACTCCAATCTTTCTTTACTTTTAGCCAGAACCACCATCTCCCAGTAATTAACCAAAATGACAACATAAAGGGAAAGGGGAGAGGCACCAGATATATGTTCTCTAGGCCTTTTAGAAAACACAGAGTGGTTCCTTTGGCAACATATATGCGAATCTACAAGAAAGGTGATATTGTAGACATTAAGAAAGCGGGTACTGTTCAAAAAGGAATGCCCCACAAATGTTACCATGGCAAAACTGGAAGAGTCTACAATGTTACCCAGCATGCTGTTGGCATTGTTGTAAACAAACAAGTTAAGGGCAAAAGTCTTGCCAAGAGAAATAATGTGCATACTGAGCATATTAAGACTTCTAAGAACAGAGATAGTTTCCTAAAACATGTGAAGGAAAATGACCAGAAAAGGAAAGAAGCCAAAGAGAAAGGAACCTGGGTTCAACTGAAGCGCCAGTCTGCTCCACCCAGAGAAGCACACTTGTGAGAACCAATGGAAAGGAGCCTGAGCTACTGGAACCTATTCCCTATGAATTCATGGCATGGTGGGTGCTAAAAATAAACTAATCTATGGTCTATAAAAATGTTTGCCTTGGGGAACCAGCAGTTGGCGTAATGGCTATGTCGCTGGACTCCCACGTAGTCGACTGCGGTTCGCATCCCGGACCCGGTGGCGCCGGGCGCGTGTGTGTGCGTGCCCAAGATCCCGAGAGGAGAATGGAGGAGAAAGGATTGCGGCGTGACCGTCCCCTCTGGGGGGTGATTTCTCGCTTTCTGTCTCTATGTCTGTCTCTGTCTGTACGGCGAGTGCACGCGCCCTATAGTGAAAACCTCTCCAAAAAAAAAAAAAAAAAAAAGTTCGCCTTGGGACCAGCAGTTAGCGTAATGGCTATGCTGCTGGACTCCCACGTAGCTGACTGCAGTTCGAGTCCCGGACCTGGTGGCTTAAACTCACACCAGGCACATGTGCGTGCGCGCCCAAGATCCCAAGAGGAGAATGGAGGAGAAGGGATTGCGGCGTGGCCATCCCCCTGGGGGGTGATTTCTTGCTTTCTCTCTCTCTGTCTTTTGGCAAGTGCACGTGCCCTGTAACAGTAACCTCTCAACCAAAATAAAAAGATGTTTGCCTTAATTGAGTATAATTGTGTTCCCTCCTCAAAGCTAATTTTTATTAGGCTCTAATTTATTTTGTAATATCTTTATTCAAATTTAGTACTTTTTCACCGGAAAGGTGTTAGGTGATTTGTGCAACAAATAAAACTCAGTTGATTAGAAAACTGTAAAAAAAAAAAAAAAAAAAAAAAAGTCACTCCAATCTTCTGTTATTTGGGTACCTATAACTCAACTGTTCTCTGCAATTCTAAGCTACAATTATCACACAGTTTAATTTCCTTTAAATTTTTTTTTTTTGCTAGGGGCCAGTAGGTGCTGTAGTGGTTATGGTACTTGGACTCCCACATGACTGATTAAAATTTGAGTCCTGGACCTAGTGGCCTGAAAATCACACCAGCACATGTGTTTGCATGCCCAAATTCCCAGGAGAATAAGGAAGAAGAGATTGGAGAGTGGCCATCTCTGCTAGGGGTAGACTTCTCACTTTCCCTTTCCTCTCCGGTAAGCACATGTGCCCTATGGCAAAAACCTTAATTTTTTTTTTCCTCCCAGAGAACACGTGTGCTCACTAGAGACAGGGAGAAGGGGAGGGAGAAAGCACTATGGGGAATGGTCATGTAATAATCCCTTCTCTTCCAATTTCTTACTCATTTTGGCATTTTGGGTATGCACACACATACCTAGCATGTTTCTCAAGCTGCTAGGTCAGGGGTTCAAGCTGCAGGGTTGGCCATATGGGATCCAGCTGCCCAATTACCATGCCATGGGCTGGCCCAGGACATAACCATTTTAAACTTACCCTTTCTACTTCTTCTTGCCAACTATATTTTCCTAGGAAATTAAACAAATTAAAACGATCGACTCTGCTCATCAGTGTGGTGACTGATATGCCCCCCCACCCAAAGCCTATTTCTAGGTGCTTCTCTTTAGAAATAGGCATTTCAGCTAGCAGAGAGAATCTATTTGTCTATTTTGAGCTCTGAGACATAGCTTCTCAATTTTTAGGAGGTGTAAGGACAGTGCTGTTTTTTGGGTTCTTGTCTAACTTCATTGTCCAAGATAATGTCTCTAATTTTCTGTATTAACTAACATATAACCAAGAAAAATGTTTTTCTTGCTCAATTAGTGAAGGTTTTGGTTTGCATCTAATGGTGTGCCACCAGCCATATTTAGCTACTTATCAATTATTTGGTTAAAATTACATAAAAATGCAGTTCCTTAGTCTTATTTGAAGTTTTCAACACCCACATGTGGTTATGACATTGTTAAATGGTGGCAGAATTAGAGAACTTATTTTTCTTTGAAAAAAATTTTAAGAATTAGTTTAACTTTTTTTTTTTTTAATTTATTTTAATTTGACTAGAGAAGGACAGAGTGAGAGAGAGAAAGAGGGCAAGTGAGAAAGCAAGCTGCCAGGTCTGGGACTTGAAACATGGTCAGCCATGGGGAGTCCAGTGCCCTTAACTACCATGCCACTTGCCATCCCTGAGTTAGAGAATATTTTTATCCTTGTTAAAAAAGATTTTAGAAGCAGTGCTGCTTTACTACTTTTTTTTTTTTTTTGGAGAGATTTTCGCTATAGGGCATGTGTGCTCGCCAGACAGACAGAGAGAGACATAGAGACAGAAAGTGAGAAATCACCCCCCAGGGGGGATGGTCACGCCGCAATCCCTTCTCCTCCATTCTCCTCTTGGGATCTTGGGCACGCACACACAGACGCCCGGCATGAGTTTTAAGCCACCAGGTCCGGGACTCGAACCGCGGTCTACTACGTGGGAGTCCAGTGACACAGCCATTACGCTAACTGTTGGTTCCCAAGCAGTGCTCCTTTAAAGAACAGTGCTTCACGGCTGTAAGAGTGATGAATGTCAAGTATGATAGAAGTTGATTCAGCTGCCATGATGCTAGGTACTTTCCCTCATCCTCCTTCCGCCCCCTAAAAGTATACATTTGTGTTGATGAAGAAAACAGTTCCACCTAGGCAGAACATTCATTATTTGGTCAAGACTGTTCCAGAATAGCTCCTCTTGTAACTTTTGGTATAAACCAAGAACTTTTCAAAAGATTGACATCTTTTTAAGTCCCCTTCCTTATCTGGGAGCAAGGCTGTAGTATTAGAATTCTTAGATATTTTCTCATTTCCCACCATTGCCACTGCTAGATTCTAGACTTTTAACAAGTACTATGACCCAGGTTCATAATCCTGAAATTTGAGAATATCCTCATCAACTGTGCCTCTGCATTCTGGCCATACATATATAAATCTAGTTCATAATAACAGGTGGAAGGAACAACCCTTCAAATCTGAAGATGCACAATTGTCTACCAATAAAATGGCTTTTTCTGTTTTCTGAAGAGAAATTATCCCTGACAGCTGTCAGGGATAATTATCCCACCTTCTTCTTAGATAATGAAATCTAAAGTAGGTTCCATGAGTATTTTATTCCCTACCCTTTAAAACAAAACTACAGAACACTAGAGAGAATCCCAGGCCGTTACTAGCAGTCAGGAGGTAGCACCCACAGAGCCCTGGAACTCTGGGGGTCCAGAGATAAGAAACATCTGGAAGAGAACTATGTATCTTCTGAAGGCTCATCAGCTAGAGAAAAATCACCCGAAAGGAGCAGTTTTCTAACAGCTCTCAGGCATATCCTCGAAAAGACAATATTATACTGAAGAATAAGTCATTTTGAGTTTTCCTCCCCGCCCCCATGGTCTTGTTTCCTATTTCTCATACCTTCTCTTTCACATTTCTCTTCTCACTGTTCTCACTATGATATGAGACTTACCTCCTAATTACTCACATATGCACCTCTGCTTCACGCTGGCAAGCCTACTCAGCTTGCTCCTGGCACCGCCAGCTCCAAAGTACAGCTGGCACTATAGATCTCATTTGACCCTCAGGATCAGGGCTGGGGGAGACCACTTCTAAAGCCTGCCTTCCTAAGCAGAGCAGTTTTTTTTGGTTTGTTTGCTTGTTTGTTTTCAAATTCTGCTGGGCAGATGGTGGAGGACTAGGGCTTCTATGTACAAAAGTGATTGGCCCTATTCCACACTCCTTTATAGGCCAGCTGAAACTCTGGGTAGAACGAGTCAATGGAAACCAGTAAGTTGGTGTTTTCTTAATAAAAATTAAAATGCTCCCAAAAAATACTAATTAATATTTTTAAACATTTACTTTAAAAAAGAAAAAAAGAATTGTCTTATTTTTTTCTCCCCTTCCTGAATGGCTAAGGGCTTAAAATAATTCAGTGGAATTTACTGCTCATCTTTTATACTTACTCAGCTTAACTAATGTTTCAGTAAATTTTTCACAGTTGATTGCAACTCGGCATAATAGATGGATGAATTGATGATAAGAAAAGAAGTAGTCTAGCAGCATACGATCATAAACGTCATCTTTGCCCTGAAGGTTAAAGATGATAAAATGGTTGCACTTAAATTGTATAATAAATTAAAGAGCATATTTTGTGCAAAAATGTAATAAGTTCAACTAAAAAGCTGATTAAATCTTTAAATTCTATAAGAATCTAATTTTAAATTCCAAATTCCTAATAATGTTATTAAGATCTTAATTGTCATAAATTTTCAGTGTTCAATTGCTATCAACTATATAATTACCCATTTCTATAAACTTGAATAAAGTAAATTACTGTAGGATTTTAAAATCTGACACTTTAGCTCTGCAGACATATTCAAGGAGAATAAATTAAATTTGATTTTTTAACAGATTCCAAGTTATTTCTATAATGGTTACTCCAATGTTAATTATTTTTAATATTTTATCTTTAAAAACTTCTCAAGTAACACTTTAGATCCAAAGCTGGGAGGCAAGGGAGAGTGTGAATAAAGTGTGAATGAAAACGATAAAGGGGAAAAATTGTTTAAAAAAATGTTGAAACTAAGATAAATTATCCGGTGTCAATGTAGCTTGTCTCTATAATTTTAAATGGTCATTATTTAAAAATAAGCATTAGAGGACAAGAACCAGACTGAAAAGTGATGATAAATCTACCCATAAGTGAGATTATACTTAGGTCAAAGGAATATAATTTAAGGGTAAGAAAAGAAGTCACTGATTATATGGCCAAATTTAAAAGTAGTAAGAACCTAGGACTTGACTTTTCAGATTTAGATAATATGACCAAGTTATAATTTAGCCTAATGACAAATACTTTGACTTATTATTGAGGTAATTTTTGAGGGGAAAAAAACTTACTACTTGTGCTTATTGTTGATTTTGTAAATATTCAACCAACATTTCAGAGCACTAAAAGGAAAAAGTCCAAATGAGTCTAATCTTAGGATCCACAAAATGGTCACTTAAGCCTCATAATACTGATAACTGCCAAGGGGGAAATTTCAAATCACTGTACTACAGAAACATGATTTTCCTGACACCCCAACATACCTTACTGGTTTCCACCATTGTGGGCAAGAGGCACATATTGAGTTCAGGGCGCGGAGGCCGAATATTGCTTTTCCCTCCTATTAGCTTGATATTTTCTCGACAAGGGAAATAAGGTCCAAGAGACACTAAGACATTAAAAGTGTACAATAAGAATAAATGGAAAAAATAAATCTCCATGCTTCAGTGTGCAGAATGATTAAATGTGAACCGTATTGAAGTACTGTGGTAGATGAATACGTACTTGGTATATTACTGTGATGGTAAGTACAATGGTTGTGTTGTAGAAATGGAACCAGAGTATGAAGGAAATCATGGGGACTCAAAAGCACAAGTTCCTTGAGGACATCTGAAAATAAAAATAGAATTTGGATATTAAAAACTGGAATTATATCTACTACCTGTTGTAAGCTTAAATCCTACTGGGTAACTATTTGTAGTCTGGCAACTACTCTTGACACTGGGGGCAAATCTGATGCTCAATTAATATGAATCAGCAGAGTAATTAACCACAATAGGGTCATGATATAGAAACAGAAGTTTAAAACACTATTTAAATTTAACTGAGTGAAGTTTTGTGGAGAGCTATAGTGAGAAAAGTAATACACGTTGATTATGTGCCTTCATAAAATCAATCCCAACAGTTTAGGGAAAAAACTAAGGATCAGAGTTCTATGGATCTGAGGTCTAATTCCCGATCTAGTTTTTGTTTTGTTTTTACACTTTTTTCATGGGGCACATGCACTCACCAGAGAGAGAAAGAGAAAGGGAAAGTGAGAAATCACCTCCCAGGGGGGATTGGCCACAGAGCAATACTTTCTCTTCCAATCACCTCTCGGGATTTTGGGTGCGCACACATGTACCTAGCATAATTTTCAAGCCACTGGACTTGGGACTTGAACCACAGTCAACCATGTGGAAGTCCAGCACCTCAACCACCAGCTACCTGCAGTCCTTCCCTCCCCGAGTCTGATTTTAATGCTTTATAATACAGCCCATGAGGACAGGCTATTGGTAGAGGTCTCTGGTGGTCAGAGGTTATTGCTACATGCCCCTTCCCTCTTCTGAAGAAGAATTTAAAATATGGGGGCAAAGACCAGCAGATGGTGTAATGGTTAAGTTGCTGGACTCCCACATAGTCAACCGTGGTTACAGTCCTGGGCCCTGTGGCTTAAACCTCCCACTGGGGGCATGTGCATGCCTGTCCAAGATCCCAAGAAGAGAATGGAGGAGAAAGAGATTATGGCATGGCCATCCCCGCTGGGGGGGGGGGGGGGGTGATTTCTCACTTTCTGTTTCTCTCTCTCTCTGGGGAGGGCATATGCCCTATAGCAAAAATCTCTCAAACAAAACAAAACAAAAACCAAGAGGGCAGTACTTACACAGAACAACAAGACCAAATGCTCACACACAATAGCTAGAGTTATTAAAGCTATTTTGAGAAACTATAAACAAAAGTTATAGTTTCTAAAGATAATTAAGAGGCTTGAAGGTAGTAAAACATTCACCATAAATTTAAAATGGGAGGGATGACTTTTAATAGCCACAAATTATCATTTAAGGGAAATACTCAGAGCCAAAGAACAAAACTACTGAGAAGTATCTTTAGGTAAAAGAATTCAAAGTGAAATAACCGCTCTAACCATTTATAGTGTCAGCTCTACTTTGTAAATATTTACATGATTCTCCCTTCCATACGCAGGGTCAGAAAAATTTATAGTTGCAAAAAAACCTAGAGTAACCTAAGGTCAAAGAGTCCAGATATGTTAAGTAGCCTACCCAGGATTATATAATTATCAGGAGGTTGGAAAACAGAACTCAACTTTCTTAGGACCCGTTAGCCAGTTTAAGAAGTACAAATTTCTTCCTAACTCTATAGACCTAACAGCGCATTTTACAGAAAAATAAACAAATAAACAAACAAAACACAAAAATGTTCTTATACAGTTTTTACACAGGTATACTTTTCAAATAACTTACCTATACAAGCATTTCTAAGTTCTGGAGGGCTATAGGAATTAAGAAGGGTTAACAATTTATGGGCAAATTCAATTCGCTCCTGCCACTGGATTAATGCTTGTTTCACATCTGCAAATATAAGAGAATACATAAATAAATATGCTATTTGAGAGATCAAATTTCTTGTCTTTTTCTATTGTAAACTATAGAATAGAATGCTATCTCTAAGAAATTTTAATTATTACATAAACATCTTTGGTGAAAGTTAAGTGATTAATTTCAATAGGTGGCTACTACTGCAGATAAACCAATTTTTTTAATTGCTAGAGGGTGCGTGTGCTTGCTAGAGAGAACGGAGAGAATCCCTGTAAAGGGGCGTGGTCATTCTGCAACTCCTGTTCCTCTATTTCTCTATCCCATCAGGACTGCTGGCATGCACAAGTACTCGGTGTGTTTTTCAAAGGTCAAGACCAGGATTACAGGCCAAGATTTCAGTAGCAGTAGGCCACATGGATCCAGCTTCCTGTGCACAGCAGGTAGCTGCTGTACTTCAGAGTCAATCCCGTTAGATTTCTTAAAAGTATATATTTTAGTGATGAATATATCCCTTTCTTCTAGAAATGTATATGAAATTCAGAGTTCATACTACCTTATAGCATGAACATAAGAGAGTTAGTTATGTTTGGTTTCAGTTTTGCTACAGGGCATGTGTGCTCACTGGAGAGAGGTAAAGAGAAAGGAGAGGAGTGAGCAATCACTCCTCAGGGAAGTTAGCCAAAACACAATCCCTTCTCCTCTTGAGATTCTGGGCATGTATGCACATACACCTGGTGTGTTTTTGAGGCTGCTGGGTCGGGGACTCAAACCATAAAGCTGGCCATGTGGGATCCAGTCACCTTAATATTTCTCTCTATAGCCAGCCAGTGACTCTAGAGAGAGACGTTTTATGGTGTTTTAGGATTTATCTTGAAATTAAAAAGATAAGCCATAAATATTTTTAGCTGGAGAACCTTCACAAAACTCCTAACTTGTTACTGTACTTAGCAATGTTTTTCAGTCTCCTAAATCTTTTTCTTTTTCTTTTTTTGGAGAGGTTTTTGCTATAGGGAGCATGCACTCGCCAGAAAGACAGGGAAATAGAAAGCAAGAAATCACCCCCCAGGGGGGATGGCCGTGCCACAATCCCTTCTCCATGCTCCTCTCGGGATCTTGGGTACGCACGCACACGTGCCTGGCATAGTTTAAGCCACCAGGTCCCGGACTCGAACCATGGTCGACTACATGGGAGTCCAATGACATAGCCATTACGCTAACTGCTGGTTCCCAGTCTCCTAAATCTTAAACTTTAGGCACATGCTTGCCTCTTTTACAGACAGGCATAAACAAAACATGCAATATTCCAGCATTACATCAGAAGGTCACAGCAAATGTTTCCTAATAGTTTGGCCCCATGGCTTTGCTGAATAAACTAGAAAAAGACAATTTCTCTGTGACATGATTAAAAAAACTTTCTCTTTTTTTTCAAAATCATAACTGTGTGTATGCACACCAGAGGTGGGGTGGTGGACCTTCATAGGGTTGGACCTGATCTTAGAGATTCCTTTCCTTCAACCCTCCAAGGCCCCTAGATCTTCGGCTCTTGGACATGTGCTTGGTTTTGGGCTGAATAGGCCAGGAATTCAAACTGTGGTTGCCAAATGGGACCTGGTTTCTCTTGAACAGCATATTATCGCTATGCCACAGAGCTGGCTCAAAAACCTTACCTTTCTATAACAGTAGAGTAAGAAAAATAAGAAGTAGGAATGACCAAACCTTTTCTCTGAAGGTATGGGCGTGTTGACTTCAAAACCGAAAGGAATATTGATAGAAGTTCTACCAAGTCTCCAGTTACATGGCAAGCTGTAGCTTCATGATACATCATGTGCAATGTGTTGAAAGACTACAAGTGATTGAAAAAAATAGGTAACAATTTCGTTTTTACTTCGTTGAGCCACAAAATGTTAGCTATGATAGCTATTTCCAGAATCAGACTGTAAGTGTGCACATGTGTGCAAATTTATATGGTGTCTATCCAAAAGTCATATTCTCCCATTCAGCTATTTTTAAATCTAAAAAAGTCTTCACCATCAGAGTGCTAGTATTTTGTACGTAAGTTCTAGTTTGAAAAAAAAATACTTTGTTTAATCTTTTCTTTTCCATTATTTGCCCTAAAGCCGTAAGTCTTAGAGATTATAAAGCAGTGGACAACTTAGAAGACTGGGGAGAATAGCTAACTAACTGCTTTAAGTAACTTTCCACAGCCTCTGTAGAAAGATGATGGTGAAATGGCTGTCAACCATACACAAAGTAGGCTTGAAAGAGGTAAGAGAGTTCTAAAAGGTAGGTATTCTATCCCTTTCATTGTACTGGCTTACTGAATTTTTAAATTCCTTTAACTGTACTAGCTTAATTAAAAACCCTTAGTTTTGTTCCTACTTTACAATAAACCATTCTTCTAACTCTTCTTTTGAGTCAGTTCACCCAAGTCTACATACTCTTCACAGTTCAAAGACCAGAACTCCTGGCCTAGGTGCTGCGGCAGCACATAATCTGTACAATGCACGTGTACAGTATCAACCCTATAAGCTGTAAGAGCAGGAACCGGGTGTGTCATGCTCACTACTGATCCCAGTGCCCACCACAGTGCCTGGTACAGAAGAGCTACACAGCCAGTGAATGAAAGGAGGAAGCTTTCATTACTCCTTGTCACGTAATTTTTCCTTTAGCCAAAGAAGAGATCTTTGGCATTCCTTAACCAGAACGTGTACTTCCTTAATCTTGTGCTCAGAAGTCATTTATCTACATGCTTTCCTGGTTATCCAGGCCAAGTACAGTTTCAAAAAGAGTTCTATTCCTATAATTCCATGAACTAAAGAAACTACCCTGTCTTTTTATTTTTTAAGAGAGACTTTTTGTTATAAGGCACATGTGTTTGCTGGAGAGACAGAAAGTAAGAAAGTGCCCTCCACGGGGGATGGCCACATCAGGATCCCTTCTCCTTGGGATTTTGGGCATGCACGCACAAGCACTTGGTGTGTATTTTAAGGCACCGGGTCTAGGTCTTGAACTGTGGTCAACTACATGGGGTCCAGCAAGGTAACCATTATGCCTTCTGCTGGTCCCTTCCCTGCCTTTTAATTCTTATGGTACTCTTGGCATGCAAGAGTACGTCTATTTTTAGACTAAAGGATGTGATGTACCTCTGGTGACTTTAAAGCCATCTTATGTTTTCAAGAATTATAGGAAGAATTAACAGCTGACTCTCACCACTTGTAGGAGTTCCACTGGTTTTCTCAGATGACAATTATCTCACTTTCTACACTCTATCAAATAAATGGGTTCCTGGAAAATTATGTGTTCCCATAATTAAATCAAATGAATTTTGTTTCTTTCCTTACATATGAAATGAATAAAACTCGTCTATAAGTTATTGTTCTAAATACAAAATGGAGGGTTATGGAATTATCATGGAAAAAGAAATAGCACCCTAAAAGTTATGACCTAATTATCCTCAAAATATAAATCAGCACTTACTGATCTATACTGCCACCTATAAAACAGTGTCCAATGAATTCTAAATATTCATAAAATAAGAAGTCTTGGTGTGAACATTAAAGTGAGACAAGACAATAGTAGAATGTAGTAAAATTTACCTCAGTCATCAGGATCAACCCTCGATTAAATACAACAAGAAGTCTATCTTCATCAGATTCTAATAGTATTCTGAAGGCACTAGAAGAATACATAAAGTTCAGTTTGAGAATTCCAAATTAAAACGGAACACAGAGATGATGAAAAAAACGTAAGTGAAGTTGTCAACTAAGTTCTTTGCTTTATTAGCTACAAGAGAGATGGCTAACTTCAGCAATGCAGAGAAGAGAAAGTTAAATAACAAACTCACTAACTTACAAGAGAAAAACTGTGTTTACTAATATCTAATCAACTCTTAATTATCCACAGTGGCAGGAGAGCTTGGATGGGAATTTATTTTTTTAAGGTTTTTGCCACAGGGCATCATGGCTTGTGAGCGAGCGAGCGAGTGAGTGCGCGAGAGTGAGTGAGAGATATCCCTTCTCCTTTATTCCCCTCTTGGGATTTTGGGCATGCATGCACATATACCCAAGGTGATTTTTTATCAAGTCACTGAGTTTGGGACTCAAATTGTGGTGGGAATCCAGTGCTTCAACCACCATGCTACCTGCTGGCCCTGTGAGTATTTTTAAGTTTCAGTATAAACAATGTTGATTTTTTTTTAAAAAAAGAATTGTTTATTTTATTTGTTATTTATTTTTTAATTCGACCAGAGACAGAGAGAAAGAGAGAGAGAGAGTGGGAGGGAAAGTGAGAAAACAAACCTCCAGGTTAGGGACTCAAACTGCAGTCAGGCACATGGGAATCCAGCGCCTTAACCACCATGCCGTCTGCCAGCCCCAACAGAGTGTGTTTCATTAGGTACTAGAAACTGCTGTTACAAAATATGATAGGAAATCCTCCTTCGTAGATGTTTTTTTTTTTTTGGAGAGGTTTTTCGCTATAGGGCGCGTGCGCTCGCCAGACAGAGAGAGAGAGACATAGAGACAGAAAGCGAGAAATCACCCCCCAGGGGGGATGGTCACGCCGCAATCCCTTCTCCTCCATTCTCCTCTCGGGATCTTGGGCACGCACGCACACGCGCCCGGCGTGAGTTTCAAGCCACCGGGTCCAGGAGGTGAACCGCGGTCGACTACATGGGAGTCCAGCGACATAGCCATTACGCTAACTGCTGGTTCCCCCTTCGTAGATGTTTTATGAAGGAGATAACCTGGAACAACCTCATCTTGGACTCAGCAGCTTAAGATACTACAGTGAGGATACACCAGCAGATGGCATAATGGTTACATCGCTGGACTCCCACGTAGTTGACTGCGGTTTGAGTTCCAGACCTGGCGACAAAACTCTAGATGTGTGTGTGCATGCCCAAGATCCTGAGAGGAGAATGGAAGAGAAGGGATTGTGATTTGGCCATCCCCCTGGGGAAAGATTTCTTGCTTTCTGTCTGTCTCTCTGGTGAGCATGTGTGTCTTATAGCAAAAACCTCTTGGGGGTGGGAGGAAGAAGAGATACTACTGTGAAGTCTTCAGGAAAGTACTACAAAAAAATGTATGCCTAAAAAAAGGACACCATCTGTAAGTTTTAAACGTAATATATAGAAACATTTGAAAAAATTGGCCTAAACTTTATTTCTAAAGAAAAATGGAATTAAGTGCAATTTGTAGCAGTTCTTTCATAGCCATTCTCCAGTAGCTCTGGAGAATTAACTGTAGATGTTTTGTTATTTTGGCCAATTCCTATAGACAGAAAAGACAGACAGGGTCCAGCAGGTGGTATGGTAGTTGTGGGGCTGGACTCGCACATGGTTGACTGCAGCTTGAAAACCAGACCTGGCTTGCTTTCTCACTTCCCTACTAGCTCTATCTCTGGTCAAATTAAAACATGATAATAATAAATAAAATTAATTCTTTAAAAATAACTGTTTAAGAGTAGCTTGTTATGGGCCAGCAGTTGGTGTGAAGGTTAAGGCCCTGGAGCTCACATGGCAGATTCTGTGGTTTGAGTCCTGGACCTGGTGGCTTGAAAATTATGTTGGGTGTGTGTGTGTGTGTGTGTGTGTGTGTGCGCGCGCGCACGTGTGTGCCCAAAATCCCATAGGGAGAATGAAGGAAAAGGGACTGTGGCATGGCCATATCCCCTGGGGGAAGATGTTTCACTTTTTCTCACTCTGTTTCTCTCTGACAAGCATACGTGCCCTACGGCACACATACACATATATAAAAAAAAATAACTCGTTAACTTACAAAATAAAAATGTTCTGAAGTGACTAAATGAATAAATGCTTCCCAAATAACCAGAAAGAATTAGCAAACTTTAGTTATAAATAATGTAAATGTTTGTTCTTTTAATGTCAAAAGTATGTATCCTTATCTCTTCACTTGGAAAAACAAACTAAAAAACAAACCCCACCCAAAAATTAGAAAACACTTTTACCTTATTAAAGTAGTCCAGCAGGAGCGGCCATCTAAGCAACGTAAGTAACAACTTATGGTTGTTTTCTTAAACTGTTTAATGTCTTCTAATTCTTCTTCTCTCATATCTGGCCTCTGAGCAATAAATAGCTGCATCAGGTTAAATAATTCTTCCACTGCCTAAAAAAGGCAAAATAAGCAGTATGATGATCCTTTAATCTTAGAATATTTTAGAATACCTGCTTATAATTTCTGAATGTTACGTTCATTAGCTAACTCTTGAAGTTACACAAGTTAGATTACACTACTACTCAGGAATAGTTATCATAAAATTAGTAACAGATTTTATTTTAAAGATGTAATGTACCATCCACTAAAAGAAATAAAAAAGAAATTTTAAATGATTAAAAATTTTAAGTATAGTTTGTTTTAGTTTCAATACTGTTTAAAGTACCAGTTTTGTAACTTTAAATGTGTGTCTAGAGATGTGTTACACTAACCCTTCCCTTTAATACATGAGAAATAACTACTTGTCATAAAGACTGTGCCTAAATTATATATGAATCAATACCATTTCTGAGATAATCACTTGTGCCAACAGTTGGAATGATCTTTTCAATTAACGATTAGTTCAAGTTCCTGATGAATAAAATATGGGAATCAGTATTTCAGTAAAAGCAATAGTTGTGATTTTATATTTTACTCATGTGCATATTAAGAAAGGGTTGCTTTTCTAACACATACTTGCCAATGAACAAGCAAAGTTATTTGTGGCAAAAAGTGATTTAAGCACTAATTTCACGATAATTTCAAATAGATCAGTTCTACAATAAAGGACACATTTTACCGATTTCATGGCCAAGAAACAGAATGAGGCATGATAAGCATTCTTACTCACTCAGCATCTGTCAAAGGTATATTTAACTCTGGAAATCACATTTAGCAACTAATTAACATATTTACATGAATGTGACAGAGACAAATCTTTTGAAACATCAAATACTGTCCAGACTCCTCTGAAGTCAGACAGACTTTCCCGTTTTTTCCTTTAGTGTTTGTATAGCCTTGATACTTAATGCATTCACTTTCTTTCTTATATTATAGGCATCCGACTTTTCTTGACTGAAACTCAATGCCACATGTATAAAGGGAAGTTTACAACAGAGTGAACAGTGATATCTGGGAATGGTGATCTTACAAGTAGGGGGAGGTTGATTTAATATAAAACCTACGAATAGTCTACAGAGAAAAAGGGATCAGATACAGACTGCAAATACATACTTGTATACTGACAGATCATGTAACCATTTCCTTCACTTGGACAGAACTTGAGAAACAAAACTATGGAACCTACTAGCTTAAGGCAAAATATCGCCTAGCTCATAGCTTACCATAACATGTAGACTGTAATAATAAACAGCTAATTTTTACATCTTCCTTAAAACTCTATCACAAGGGTCAACTTTTTTCATCGAGTACTCCATGAAAGATACATTTATAAGACCCTAAGTTAAAATAGTTAAGTTCCATTAGGGATGAAAGTTTTAACTTCAAGCTAAGAAAATTATCCATATAAAAATATGGAATGTTATAACAATATAGAATTGAATACATGTACCCAAGAAGATAAATATATGTCAAGTCCTTAAGAAAGCATGGTTAGACTATTCTTCTGTATTTTGTCATTACTTTCATCAGGGGGAAAAGCAAGTTATTTCCGGTCAATGTGAGGACACCGATATGAGAGTATCAATTTTACTCACTCCAGGGTATTGGCTGGCATGTGGTGTAAGATTCTTAAAGGCCCACTGGATGTTCTGGTGAGAAGCCAGTTGTCGTGTAAATGCAGGAGACTGCTCACAGCAGAGCCGCAGAATGCCGTAGTAGGCAGGCAGCATCCCACGATTAAAAAGCACCACATCCTGATCATCATGGTCAGCAAGGATGTAATTGAAGGCAATGTTCTTGGTTACCACTGGGTTCTGAACAATAAGGCGGATATTCTCTGGACAGTCAGCACACACATTGTACCAAAATGAAAGCAAAGCCTGTTTATTGTGATTTGTAGCTATTGCTGGCTCAGAAAGTTTAGGCTGGAAAAGGTTCCACAAATCCATGAAATATGTGGAAAACATCAGCTTCTCAGTTTTGGAAATTAAACAGTAAGTCATAAAGCTAAAATATGGCACTAGCTTTGTAGTACCATGAACAGCAGCATCAACATAAAGTTTGGCTCTTGAGAGCAAACCAAGGAGCACGTTGTAGACCTGATGTAGGACTACTGTTGTGTCTGGACTGAGTGGAAGGTCCCGGGTTGGGATGTGCAAAGACCTTGTTGACCGGAACATCTGGCGGAATGAATTGCTCGGTATAAGGGACACCAGAAGATAAGCTGCAGCTATAAAATGTAAAACAAAACCGTCAGATCCTTATAAGATATAAGACTGAAGAGCAGTCATTAAACACAAAGCCACTCTTCCATTCAAATAAAAATTAAGGGACACAAACATTTCATTTAGTATTTTTTTCAAAAAAATGTTAAAAAAGAAAAATTGCTATAGGAGACCAGCACCTGGTGAGGAAGTTAAGGCACTGGATCCCATATGGCTGACTCAGTGGTTTGAGCCCAAACTCGGTAGCTTGAAAAACACTCTGGGTGTGTGGGTATGTGCGACCAAAATTCTGAGAAAAGAACAGAGAAGAAGGGATTGTTGTGTGGCCAACCCCCACGGAGGATGGTTTTTCACTTTTTTTCTCTTTCGGTATCTTCAGCAAGAACGTGTACTCAACAGTAAAAAACTTGAATTTCTTCTATTTGATATAGGGCAATCCCACCAGAGATATAAAATGAGAAAATAGCCTCCAGGGGGAATGCCCTTGCCACAATCCTTTCCACTCCATTCTCCTGTAAAGATCTTGCCATGTATTTTTCAAGGTGCTGGGCCAGAATCTGAACTGCAGTCAGCCATGTGACATCCAGCTGCCCTCACCACCACACTACCTGGCTGGCCCTTTAATACCATTCTTTCTGTTTTCCTCTTGGCCCTGCAGAAAGATCCCAAAGGGTGATAGATAAAACCCTTCCATTCTGCCACTGTTATTTTATAAGTGGTGACAACATCAGCCATTAGCTTACACAGCTTTTAACCTCTTTCCTTTTGCTTTTCTAAGATGTGGAATTACCCCCACTTTATCATTTATCTCTCTTTAGAAGGTAGTATGATTTAACAGAGACACAAGTTTTAGTCAGAAGGCCTGCCACCAGAAGGTGCTTGCTTGCCATCATCAAACCATTTAATGTTTTCTGGTTACTTAAAAATAATCATAGGAGACCAGCAGTTGGTGTAATGGCTATGTTGCTGGACTCCCACATGTAGTCGACCGTGGTTTGAATCCCAGACCCAGTGGCTTAAACTCACGCTGGGTGTGTGTGCATGCGTGCCCAAGATCCTGAGAGTAGAATGAAGGAGATGAGATTGTGACGTGGCCATCCCCCCAGGGGGTGATTTCTCGCTTTCTGTCTCTCTCTGTCTTTCTGGTGAAACACGCGCCCTATAACAAAAAACTTAAAAAAAACAAACAAACAAAAAAAAACACATAAAGAATAATTTGCAGATAATGATAAAATATGACTTAACTTATACAAACAGAATGAGATATATGAAGTGTCCTTTGTGTGTGTATATATATATATGCTATATATATTCAGGAAAATCACTTTGGAAAATGTAAGTCTCTAAGGATAACCTTAAACTCAAAGGAAAAATCTTTTCTTCAACATACCTGAAAACTGTTATTAAGCCTGTTATAATTCTGAGAGGCTAATAACACTAGTTTGAGCCCCCCTATAAAAGCAATTACTATGAGGGACCAGTGGTTGGCCTAATGGCTATGTCGCTGGACTCCCATGTAGCCAACTTCAGTTCGAGTCCCGGACCCGGTGGCTTATACTCATGCTGGGCGTGTGTGTGTGTGCGTGCCCAAGATCCCGAGAGGGAAATGAAAGAGAAGGGACTGCGTGGCCATCTCCCCTGGGGGATGATTTCTAACTTTCTGTCTTTCTTTCTTTCTGGCGAGTGCATGGGCCCTATAGCAAAATCCTCCCTCTCTCCAAAAAAAAAAAAAAAAAGCATTTACTATGAATAACGCCTTTAGCTAGGCACTTTATAAATATCTCATTCAAAGTCCTCACAATCATCCTGTAAGTAGGTGATGTTACGCTAAGAAATCTGAATTGTGGAGAAGCAAAGACCAAGGTCACAAATAAAAGGTAAGGTGAAGGGACTGCAGATGGTGTAATGGTTATTATCACCGGACTCCCGCATAGTCAACTGCAACTCATGCTGGGTACTTGTGCATGTGTGTTCAAAATCTAGAGAGAATAGAGGACAGGGACTGCAGAGTAGCTATCCTCCCTGCAGAGTGACTTCTCTCTCTCTCGCTGGTGAGAGCACGTGCCCTATAGTGAAGAAAAAAATTCTCTTAAACAGAAAAAAAAGGTAAGGTTGAGTCTGGACTAGGCCTTGAGAAATAATGAAGATAATAATAAGAATGGTAAAACAGTAACAATAATGAGACATGCCAACATTTATTGCATGTATACTATTTGATGACATAACTTTTTTTCGAGAGGTTTTTGCTATAGGGCGCCTGCGCTCTCCAGAAAGAGAGACAGAGAGATAGAATGCGAGAAATCACTCCCCAGGGGGAATGACCACGCTGCAATCCCTTCTCTTCCAGGGATCTTGGGCACGTATGCACACATGCCTAGTGTGAGTTTAAGTCACCGGGTCCAGAATTCGAACTGCAGTCGGCTACATGGGAGTCCAGCGACACAGCTATTACACTAACTGCTGGTCCCCCCCACCCTTTTTAATTTTTATTTATTTATTTATTTGATGACATAACTTTATGTGGTAGGCACTGCTTTTATTATCCTTTCTTTCAGGCTTAAAACAGTTAAGACTTCCCTATATTATATAGTTAGTAGCAGAGCTAGGATTCAAACTTAAGACTGTCAAATTCACGTGCTAATGTTATGGAACATCTTCAAAACTCTAATGCCTAATTTAAGGCTCTTTCTAATACACCAATTAGTTCTCTTCCATTATTCTATCCATAATTTAACAATTTCTATTGATTGTCAAAGCAGATAGATTAGGATTCCTAAAATTAATTGTAGTCTATTTTAAAAATGTATCTCAAAGAAATAAACTGTGTGCAATACTCCATTTTCTATATCTGGTTAGTATGATTTTTTTTAGGTTCAGTTTGGTATGTTCCAAATGTAAAACTCTGGCATGTAAGCACTATCCTGATCAACTTTTGGATAAAACTGTGATTTACAAAAGTAATTTGTGATTGGGACCAGCAGTTGGCGTAATGGCTATGTCACTGGACTCCCATGTAGTCGACCGTGGTTCAAGTCCCGGACCCGGTGGCTTAAACTCACGCCGGGTGCATGTCCCTGTGTGCCCAAGATCCTGAGAGGAGAAAGGAGTAGAAGGGATTGCGGCATGACCATCCCCTCTGGGGGGTGATTTCTTGCTTTCTGTCTCTCTCTGTCTGGCGAGCGCGCGTGCCCTATAGCGAAAAACCTCTCCCCAAAAAAACGTAATTTGTGATTTAAAAAAAGTTATTCATTTTAAATACTTTTACCATGGGTCTGTTGGTGGCAAGGTGGTTAAAGCACTGGACTCCTACCCGACCAACCACGGTTCAAGTCCTGGATCTGGCAGCTTTTTTTCTCACTTTCCCTATCTCTTTCTCTGTTAAAAAAGCTTACACAGTTTTTAAACCTCTTTCCTTTTGCTTTCCTAGGATGTAGAATTTTCCCACTTTATCATTTACTTATCCTTAGAAAGTAGTATCATTTAACAGAGACACAAGTTTTAGTCACAAGACCTGCCACCAGAAGGTGCCTGACATAATAAAATAATGATAATGAATGAAATTAAATTAAATAATTCTTAAAAATAAAAAACTTCTACATTTTATAAAGAAAAAAATGTGAACATACTAAAAGGCTGAAAAAATTGTACTGACAACCCACAGACCTACCACATATACTCTACAGTTAACATTTTGTTTTGCTTTATACCTAACCATTTCTCTCTCTTTTTCTTTCTGAGAGCGATTTTTTCTTTAGAGTACGTGTGCTCACCAGAGAAAGAGAAAACAATAAATCACCCCCTAGGGGGCTTGGCCACGCTGCAATCCCTTCTCCTCCAGGGATTTTGGGCATGTACACACAAGCGCCTGGTATGAGTTTTAAGCTGCCAAGTCTGGGACTCGAACAGTGGTCAATGACATGGGAGTCAAACAATGTAATCATTACACCATCTGCTAGTCTGCCATCTCTCCATTCTTATAAAAGCTTTTAAATAAAAACTAAGTTCTGCTGGAGAGAAAAACACAGCTTTTTAATTATGTTAATCTTTGAGAGCAATTAGGAAGGTTAATTTGGAAGAATAGGCTATAACTTAAGAGTTCTTGGGTTTGTTTGTTTGTTTATTTATGTAATTGCTAGAGGGTAGCTGTGCTCACCAGAGATAGTGAGGGGCATCCTTAAATAGGATGTGGTCATATCAACCCCTTCCCCTCCATTTCTCCACACTGTGGGAACATGGAAATGCACATACAAGCACCTGGTGTTTTTCAAGCTGCCAGGGCAGGGATTTGAACTAGAGTTGGCAATGTGGAATCTGGTTCCTTCAACCACTAGGCCATAATTTTACAATTATAAATAAATAGTGCTTGGGTTGGCCCCGTAGCCTAGTGGTTAAGAGGGCTGGACTCTTTTTTTTTTTTTTTTGCTATAGAGCTCATGTGCTTGCCAGAAAGACAGAGACACACAGAGAGACAGAAAACAAGAAATCACCCCCCTAGGGAGAATGGCCATGCTGCAATCCCTTCTCCCCTTCTCTTCCATTTTCCTCTCAGGATCTTGGGCATGCCCGCACATGAGCCCGGCGTGAGTTTAAGCCACTGGGTCCGAAACTTGAACTGCGGTCGACTACATGGGAGTCCAGCAAGATAGCCATTGCGCCAACTGCTAGTCCCAAGGGAGCTAGATTCTATACAACCCAATGTTGTCTAAATCACGACCCTTATCAGCTAGAAAAACCACCAGGATCATGTACTATATGCCCCAAACCCCTACAGGATAGAGAAATGGAGGAGACAAGATTACGCCATGACCATGTCCCGTTGGAGGTGCTTTCTCCCTTTGTCTGTCTCTTTGGTAAGCATCCTCTAGCAATTAAAAATAACTAGGGTCCAACAGGTGATATGAGTCTTACGCACTGGACTCCCACATGGCCGACCACGGTTTGAGTCCTGGACCTGGCAGCTTGAAAATCATGCTTGGTCCATGTGCACATGTGCGCCTAAAATCCAAAGAGGAAGAGAGGAGGGATTGTGGCATGGCCATTCTCCATGAGGGGTGATTTCTTATTTTCTTTCTCTGTGTCTGTGTCTCTTTCTGGCAAGTACATGCACTCTATGGCAAAAACCTGAAATAAACAAACAAATAATGCTGTTGCTCCTCTATAGACTGTCTGACTTACTTATACTAGAATTCCTGAATTGGTATTAGAGTTAAAAAGAAAAGTGCGTGTGTGTGTGTGTGTGTGTGTGTGTGTGTATACACGAGAGATTTTTGTGATGAAGTGCGTGTACTCGCTGGAGAGACAGAGAAAGACAGAGAGACAACAAGAAATCACCCCTGGGGGGCGGGGGTGGCAACGCCACAATCCCTTCTCCTCACAGGATTTTGGGCATGCATGCACACATGGCCAGAATGAGTTTCAAGCTGCCAGGTCTGGGGCTTGAACCACCGTCTGCCATGTGGGAGTCTAGGGATATAACCATTTCACCATCTGCTGGTCCCAGGAAATAATACTTTTAAGGATCTTGGTACATACTGCTGAACTGTTCTTCGTAAGGGTAACATTAATTTACAATGTCACTGTAATGTATAAGAGTATGATTTCCTGGACCAGCATATAGTGTAATAGTTACTACACCATCTCCCCAGGAAGTGAGTTCTCATTCTCTGTCTGTCTCTCTGGTGAGCACATGTGTCCTACAGCAAAAACCTCTCAAAAAAGTGCAATTTCCTTAGCACCATCATGAATATCAGGTGGAACAGCCGGCTAAATAACTGTATTGGCAGTTTAACATGGATTTTTTTCCTTTCATTGTTTTATGCTCAGTGGCAGGCACACATGTCAGTTTTTACAACTATCTTGAATGCTGGGGCCAGTAGGTGGTGTGGTGATTAAGGTGCTGGACTCCCACATGGCCAACTGTGGTTCAAGTCCAGATCTGGTAGCTTGTTTTCTCACTTTCCCTTTCTCCCTCTGTCTCTGGTGAGCACACATGTCCTATAGCAAATTAAAATAATAATAATAATAATAAAAAATAATTCTTAAAAAAAACACCCCAAAAACAAATATCTTGAATGTTAACCAGCACATGTCAGTTCTTACAAATAATTATAATATTGTGGGGTTAAAATAGTAGGAAACTAGTAGGAAAAACAAGCCCATAAGCAAAACCCAATCCTGTTCACTATAAGGTGTTTCTCACAAATAAACCTTTCATTTTATCTAAAAAAGAAAATAAATTCCCGTATGCCCTCACTCAGTTTCTCAGATTATTAACATCTATTATTACCATGGTAGATTTATCCAAACTAAGAAACCAACATTAGCATGTTACTACAAAGCTCCATACTTTAGATTTTACTAGTTCTCTCCAATGTTCTTTTTTTCTTCCAGGATTCCACATAGGATACATTATATTTACTTGCCATGTCTCCTTAAAAATCACAGCTTCTTAGACTTTCCTTTTTTTTTTTAACCTCTTAAGATAGTGTATTTTTTTAAATAAATTTATTTATTTTTGTATATACATTCAATCACATTGTTTAGCTTAAGACTTTCCTTCTTTTTGATAACCTTCTATTTTCAGCAATACTGTCAGTCACAGACTGTCCCTTAAATTGAGTTTATCTAATGTTTATCAAGGTTTGACACAGATTTTGAGTTTGTGGGAGAATGACCATAGAGATAAAGTATCATTTGGCATGATATCATATCAAGGGTAAACACTATTAAAATTACTTATCAGTGATGAAGCTAACCTTAACTATTAGACTGAGTTAACATTTGTCAAGTTTCTTCACTCTAATGTTATAAGTCACTAAAGTCATACTCATGGAGTAGGAAGTTAAGTTCCACCTTCTAAGGGGGAAGACTGCAAGAAATTATTTGGAATTCTTCTGAAGGGGAGATTTGATTATCCATATGTTTTCATTCATTTATTTACATAAGTATGGACTCACGGATACTTATTTTATACTCCAGGTTATAATCCAGTGCCACATTACTTGTTACTCAAATTGTTCCCACTTTAGCCCCTGGCAGTTTTTTCAGTTTAGCTTTGTGTTTCTTGGATATACGTGTATAACTTTTAAATATAATTTATTTTTAATTTTATTTATTCATTTATTGTAATTTGACCAGAGAGAGAGAAGCTACCAGATCCAGGACTCAAACAGTGGTTGGCAATGCGGGAGTGTCCAGCACCTTAACTACCATGGCACCTGTTGATTCCCTAATTATATTTTTTGAGTACTTCTTCACAAATGCTCTAGGCTTATCTTATACATTCCCTGTGATAGCCCTAAAATAAATAATTTTTCCAAGGGCTCTGAAACCATTTACTGAAGAATAGTGTTCAGTTCCAACCGACATCTGGGCACTGGATGTGGTGTTGTTACCAGACTGCCACCATGGCTCTTAGCAGGCAGCTAGGAAATGTTTTCAATGATTAAACAAATGTTTAAAATTAAGTGTTTGATTTTCAATTCCTTAAATTATTTTCAAAAGTGAACATATTATATGTTTATTTATAATTTTATTTTTTTAATATTTGATTTTTAGTTTTATAATTATTTTAATTTGACTAGAGAGAGACAAATAGTACTTATTCAGAGAAAGAGGGAAAGTGAGAAAGCAAACTCAGGGAAAGTGAGAAAGCAAACTGCCAGGTCTGGGACTCAAACTGTGGTTGGTCATGTGGGAGTCTAGCACCTCAACTACCATGCTACCTGCTGGCCCTTATAAACAATTTTCTATTCTGTGAAATATCTATTTTTGATATGTGTTAATCTGTCTTCAAGAATCTTTGTTTAATCTCTACCAGCCTGTGTGCAATAAAGGTGTTTATCATTTACCCCCATAATTTTAGTCAATATTTTCTCTTACCCTGTTTTATGTCTTTATTACTATATTTTATTCTTATCCTTCTTAAGAGTTACTTTTAAAATGGAATTTTCTGACCTTTTAGTTCATTCACTAATGCTGATCATGCCTTGTCACTCTACCAGGCAAAGAAACAAAAAACGTAGAAGCAATGTCACTTAAGAAAGAACACAATTTCCTATTCTTTCTCTTTTTTTTTGAAGAGGATTTTTGATATAGGGCGTGTGCGCTCGCCAGACAGACAGAGACAGACAGAGAGACAGAAAGTGAGAATTCACCCCCCAGGGGGGATGGCCACGCTGCAATCCCTTCTCCTCCATTCTCCTCTTGGGATCTTGGGCACGTATGCACACACGCATGGAGTGAATTTTAAGCCGCTGGGTCCGGGACACGAACCGTGGTCGACTACATGGGAGTCCAGCGACATAGCCATTACGCTAACTGCTGGTCCCACAATTTCCTATTCTTAAAGAAAAAAAAAAATAAAAGCAGTTATTTGTAAAACATTGCCAAAGGTTTCCAAATACAAATATAATTTTGGCCTTTAAATGTCTCCACGAGTTTCATTATACAACAATGGATATACTGTAGTTGCCTTAAAAACAAAACAATAACAAAATTTGGAAAAACAGTAATGGCTTGTTAAATTCTGAATATTTGACTTACAAGTCCTGACTCTAGGATAATTGTGAGCCAAAAGAAACCTCTCGACCCAGTTTTCCATATTCTGTAAGACCCAGCTGTGTGCCAGTTTATTTCGGGGTGTCTGTACTGCCAACCAATCCAGACATTGAGAAGGATTGTATTCAATCACCTACAAATAAAATGATGACAGAATGTAAGACCAACAAAATGAGCAGTTACTTTTTTTAAACTTACTTTTGGTACATGCCATTAAACATTTAAGTATAAATTAGTTTAAAAAAACTAGAGACAAAAGCAAGTCTCACCTATGTGTTTTTCCCCCATCTTTGAAGTGGTTATCAATAGGACATGTTCAAGAAAACTTGTCATTAATTTACAAAATAAGACAAATACAAATACTCAATGACTTTTTGATTTTGTTAATTTATAAATTTAATTAAAAATACTTCAAACTATTAGTTGTTATTTTTTTTATTCTAAGTCTAACCTAGTACTGTTAAATGAGAAACTAAAGCAGTACTTGTTTTTAAAAGAGAGAATTTTGCTATAGGGCATGTGTGCTTGTGAGGGTCACTCTGCAACCCCTTATCCTCCAGGAATCTTGGGCACACATGCATGAGTTTCAAGTCACGGGGTCTGAGACTCAAACTCTGTCTACCACATGGGAGTCCAGCGATGTAACCATTATGCCATCTACTGGTCCTGAGATTTTTTTTTTTTAATGGAAAAAAGAGGGCCAGCATTTGGCATGGTGATTAAGGTGCTGAATTCCCACATGCCTGACCCCAGTTTAAGTCCCAGGCCCAGTGGTTTGAAAAAAATCACACCAGGTACACACGCATGAATGTCCACAAGAAAGGAGGAGAAGGTGATTTCTTACTTTCCCTCTCTCTGTCTCCTTGGTGAGCATACATGCCCTATGGCCAAAAAAAGAAAAAAGACAGAAAGAAGAGAAAAGAGAATCTTAAAATCCAGAGTACAAATTACCGAACTATGACTGACTGTAAGCCCAATCCTGTGGTGGCCTGTTTTTATTGGAACACAGCTAGGACCACGCATATACTTAATGTCTATGGCTGCTTTTAGGATAAAAGAGCAGAGTCAAATAGTTTCAAGAAAGTATGTGTGGCCAATAAAGACTAAAATATTTGCTATCTAGTCCTTTAGAGAAAAGGTCCAGTCACCCCTGGCACAAAGTTTTCTCAACACTCACCACGGAGAAATTTTGTAACCTTAGCAGTTAAGTCTGAAAGAATGGAAGTGCTTGGTGCTTCTTATATCATTTCTGTCAACTGCTAAAAGTATCTGATTTGTGTTTCTAGAGCTTCTACTTGCTTTATGGAATCTTTTCTGAGGGTAGGGAATGGAGAACTTCAGATTGGCAAGCTGTTTAGGACACCAAGAAAAAGTCTTTAAACATCTGGGAGTCTAGCTAAAAACTCATTTTCTCTCCCCTAACCTCCTATTTAAACTCCCCTTCTTTCCTGGATCTGTGACTTACTAAAGCCGTTCAGGGTACTTAAGTAAGAAGAAAGTGGTACTTAAAATGGTAGTGACCATAATGTAAAAAATAAAGTCCTTGTTAAAATGAATACTGAAAACATCCGCTCTAGGACTTACCTCCCATATCCTTTGCAGAATATAAGATGCAAAGGGAGGCATTCCAGGAGGCCCCCCAGCAAACTCCATTAGCATAGTCAACAACTTGAAGAAGGGATTAGCTGCCTGTAAGACACATAACACTGTGTTTGTAGAGCATATGAGCTCATCACTTTCATCAGAAAAGAAACACATACTCTTCTACACATCACACTTAAATTTGCTGTTACAGAGGCCAGTAAGTGGTGTGGTGGATGAGATGCTAGACTCCTACATGGCCGACCGTGGTTTGAGTCCTGGACCTAGTGGCTTGAAAATCATGCTGGGCACATGTGCGTACCTAAAGTCCCAAAAGGAGAATGGAACAGAAGAGACTGCAGAGTGGCCATCCTCCCTGAAGCATGTCTCACTTTCTCTCTCTCTGTCTCAGGCAAGCATACATGCCCTATGGCAAAAATATTAAAAAAAAAAAAAAAAAAAAAAAAAGTTGTTAGATAAGCAGAGCTTTGACCAAAGGGACACAGAGAGTGAGTGAGAGAAGGGAAAAGTGAATAACAAGCCACCAGGTCCAGGACTGAAACCGCGGTCGACCATGTGGGAGTTCAGCACCTTAACCACCAGGCCACCTGCCAGCCTCAGTCTTTATTATTTTTAAACTGGCAAACACCATATATATTTACGGTATACAACATGCTTCAGCTATTAACCAATGTCATCATATTGTACAATAGATCTCTTGAACTTATTCATACTAACTGAAATTTTATTAATATATCCTTTGACCAACATCTTTCAAAATAAATTTGGATAACGAAACAACCATGATCTACTGAAAAAAAATTTATATGTGGTGGTGACAGCAGGTAGCATAGTGGTTGAGGTTCTGGACTCCCACATGGCTGACCATGGTTCGAGTCCCAGACCCCAAGGCTTGCTTTCTCTCTCTCTCTGTTGAGCATACAGGCCTTATAACAAATTTTAAAACAATAATAATAAATAAAATAAAAAAAAAGGATTTCTGTGGCAACCTTTAATCACTAAGGGGTAATTTGTATGACATACATATTGTTAAAGAAACTGTATTTTACTTTGTACCTATTTGTCCACATATGCAGAGTTCTGTTTAGTCTACTGCTTCTCTTGGGCACAATTTCTCAATGACATCGAGTCATTGGGAAAGTCATGACACATTTTTGCACTGAAAAATACGTCAGGGGCCAGCAGGTGGCATGGTGGTTAAGAGCACTGGACTCCCACATGGCCAACCACAGTTTGAGTCTCGGACCTGGCTGCTTGCTCTCTTGCTTCCCTGCCAACCCCCTCCCCCTTTGGTCTCCTCTTTCTCTCTCGCTCTATCCCTCTTGGTGAAAAAAAGAGAGAAAGAGAGAGAGAGAGAAAGAAAGAGAGAAAGAGAGTTAAATGAAACAATTCTTAAAAAAAAAAAAAAAAAAAAAAGAACCCCAGTCAGAATGGCTAAGATTAAAAAAACAAAAAATGATAAGTGTTGGCGGGGGTGTGGTGAAAGGGGAACTCTCTTACACTGCTGGGGGGAATGTAAATTAGTCCAACCACTGTGGAGAACAATTTGGAGATTCCTCAAAAATTTACAAATAGAACTGCCATATGATCCAGCAATCCCATTTCTTCTTGGCATCTACCCAAAGGACAGAAGAATTTCTCATTGGAAAAGTGCTTGCACATCGATGTTTATTGTGGCTCTTGTCACGATTGCCAAGACATGGAATCAACCCAAATGCCCTCTTATGGATGAATGGATTGAAAAACTGTGGCACATATACTCTATGAAATACTATTCAGCCATTAAGAACAAAACCCTGACTTTTAACAGATAGTGGAAGAATATGGAAGATTTACTGCTGAGTGAAGCAAGCCAGGCTATGAAGGAGAGACACTGTATGTCCCCACTTAATATATACCGAATGTCTGCACTCTTTAACTGAAACTGACAGGCTAAAGGATGTATAAACAGGAGAGGTGGATATGAATGCCAGATGTGGGGTGTGTGGAGGAGTGGGGCCTGGGGAAGAACATTTGGAGGAGGGATACAAAGACAGCATTGTTGAGACAGGGAGGCAGTGTTGTTTATATATATATATATACATATATATATATATACATATATATATATGTATATATATATATATTTTTTTTTGGAGAGGTTTTTTAGCTATAGGGCGCGTGCGCTAGCCAGACAGACAGAGAGAGACATAGAGACAGAAAGCAAGAAATCACCCCCCAGAGGAGATGGTCACGCCACAATCCTTTCTCCTCCATTCTCCTCTCAGGATCTTGGGCACGCACGCACACGCGCCCGGCGTGAGTTTTAAGCCACCGGGTCTGGGACGCGAACCACGGTCGACTACGTGGGAGTCCAGCGACATAGCCGTTATGCTAACTGCTGGTTCCCCAGTGTTGTTATATTTTGATCAACTAGACCAGGAAGAAATGTTCATATATTGAAATGATCACCTTGTAAGCTAAATAATGTAACTGAATGTATTAAAAAAAATGTAAATAAAAAATAAAAAAAAAGAATGAAAAAAAAAACAAAGAAAAGAAAAATGCATCATGACTTTCTCAATGACCCAATATACGTGTCAAACCAAACAACTTAGCTTAGCATCTAGGTGACATTCTGACATACTGAATTTATATGTATATTCAGTTGTGAAAACGTGATAAGACATTAAGAAATAATTCAGCTTATTCAAATTATGCACTTAAACAATAGGCTATCATGTTATGGGAAAAACTAATAATTTTTGCTAAGAACAATTAGAAAGGCTCAGTTGAAAACACTACCAGAGCTGATAATAGTTTTAATAACATGATTAGCAAATGTTTACATACCTCAGGAGTCAACTTTGCTATTGATGTGAAAAGCATGGATACAATCTAAAATGGAAAATAGAGACTTTCAGAATATTCTTTTTAAAATTACCAAAAAACTGTGACTGTTTCTTACCACTTACATGTTCTGCAAGTCGATTATTATATCGGCACAGGCTGAAAATCAGGTTACAAGTCTGTCTTATATTGATGCCATCACGAATATGTTGAAACAAGAAGGGAAATCCCTGTTAAGAGCAAAAGTTGTTCATTTAAGAACTGCCGTTTTATTGTTTTTGTGATGATCAAATTGTCCAATATTAGAGAAGGTATTACCTTTCCTCCTGTTAAAGCTGCCATGTCAGTCTGTGATAATGTCAGATGCCTAAAAGAAAATATTAGTGGGAATAAGTTTTTCTTCTTTGGTATTATTTTATATGTATTTATATTGTGACATGCATCAGAACTGTTCATTCGATTATATCTGTGTCAACCTATAAAGTGATTTTTTTTTTTTTTTTTTGATTTTGCTCATTAGACTTGCTTGCTAAATATCCTTTAGAAAACTTCTCAAGATTCCAGGATTGGCATAGGGAAGCCCCAAAACACTTTATTTCCATTTAATTAACTCAATATTTTAGAACATAAAAACACCAAGAGAGATCTAAAATTTTCTAATTTTATTTAGAAAGCTGGGTATGACATGCGATCCCTCAAAACCAAATAGACTTTTGGGGTCAGCAGGTGACATGGTAGTTAAGGACTCCCTCCCACCTGGCTGACAGTGGTTTGAGTCCCAACCTGGAGGCCTGCTTTCTCACTTTCCCTCTCTTTGTTTCTCTGTCTTTCTCTGGTCAAATAAATAATAATAATAATAAATAAAATTAAATGAAACACTTAAAAAAAGACAAGTGGACTTTTAAGAAATAATAGTTTCATCTCCCAGTTTTAAATTGCTACACACTTCTAACTTATCACAGAAAGTTTCAGATAAATAAAAAATAGAATAATGCAATCGGTCTATCGTTCAGCTTCAAATTTAGTAAAATCATAGTAATTCTTGGGGCCAGGAGGTTAGCATGGTGGTTAGGGCTCTGAATTCCCGCACGACTGTCATTTGAGTCCTGGACTTGGCGGCTTGCTTTCTCACTTTCCCTCTCTCACTGGTCAAATTTAAAAATAATAAAAAAGAAAATAATTGTTTTTAAAAAATCATAGCCATCCTTGCTTCATTGTGCCCCCCACCCACTACATATGGATTATTCTGAGGCAAACTCCAGGGACTTTATCATTTAACCTATAAATGATACTCGGTGAGTATCTCTAACAAATAAATTTCAGAACATTACCATGTACCATTAGTCAAGTCTAAAATAGATCATCAATTCTTTACTATCATTAAATATCTAGTGTGCAAATGTTTTCAAATTTTTAAAAGAAAACTTTATACTTAATTTGTTTGAATCAGGATCCAAATGAAGTCCTTTATTGTAACCAGCTGAAAGGTCTCTTACATCTTTTAAACTATTGGTTTCCCTTTCAACTTAGTTTTTAATCTTGTAATTCATCTGTGAAAGAAAGCAAGTTGCTTGTCCAGTTTCCCACATTTCTGTTTTGCTCACTCTATCCTTGTGGTGGTACCATAACATGTTCTACTGTCCCTGTATTTCCTGTAGTTAGACCTAGAGATTTGGTAAGATCTACATTTGACTTTTTAAACAAGGAAATTTTGTGGGCAGTGATGTGGATTTTCATCATGAGGCACATAAACATTGTTGGCTTTTTGGTAGCCTTTCTAGCCAATGATGATCATTGTCCAGAAATATTATTTCATGTGGAGTTGGAAAAGTGATATTCTAATTCCAATAGTCCTTGCATTTATTAGGGTCAAATATCTCTATGATGACAAACTTCTCATCCACCATTTGGCTGCTATGAAATATAAGTCTTGCCAATATGAAAAATGCTCGATACTGTTCTATATATCAATCTCATCTCCAAAATGATTTGACTTCTTAATATACTCTAAAGGTTTCCAGTAAATTTTAAACAGTTTTAGGTATCATTATGGACTTACAGATATGTTTCATAGTTGATGGCAGTTATTATTGATGCTCAAAGTGTATAATCTATGACCAGTAAAAAGCTGCTAACGTTGGCTCTTGAGTTTTTTAAATAATTATTTAATTTAGCTTTATTTATTAATATTGTTATTTTCCAGTTTGATCAGACCGAGACAGAGAGAGAGAGAGAGAGAGAGAGAGAGATTGAAAGTAAGTCACCAGGTCCAGGATTTGAACCTTGGTTAGCCATGTGGGAGTCCAGCACTTTTTTTTTTTTTTTTTGGAGAGGTTTTTGCTATAGGGCACGTGCGCTCGCCAGACAGGCAGAGACAGACAGAGAGACAGAAAGCGAGAAATCACCCCCCCGGGGGGATGGTCACGCCGCGATCCCTTCTCCTCCATTCTCCTCTCAGGATCTTGGGCACGCACGCACACGCGCCCGGCGTGAGTTTAAGCCACCAGGTCCGGGACGCGAACCGCGGTCGACTACGTGGGAGTTCAGCGACATAGCCATTACGCTAACTGTTGGTCCCGGGAGTCCAGCATTTTTAACCACCATGCCAACTGCTGGCTCGGATTTGAGTTCTTTTAATGACCTCGGTAATATTAGGTAGATTCCCTTGCTTTCCAAAATGACAAAACGTTCTAGGCTTCTCATTCATTTCTTGCCCCCAAACTGGAATTGACCATTTTTGCCAAGGTATCCAAATCCTTTCAGTGGGACATGAGATCTAGAGACTACTATCTAGATGCCAGAAATACTCACTAATTCTGGGTTAGACAAGGTTTCCCAGTCTTTTCAGAAAACAAAAGTAGGAAACACATTTTATGTTTGCTTAAAACAAAATATGCCATAAACTCATTGCAGTATTTCCAGTGCAAATTTAGTATAGAATAAATTATGTAAAAACCCTACAATTTTATATTTTTATCCCTTTGTTCTTTTGCTAAAAAAATCTTAGTTTCTAATGACATTACCGACCACTTATTTGCTTTAATACATAATATACTCTAATAACTAGTTTCAAAATAATAATTCCAATTATATTACTAACAATAATTACTAAAACTATTTAGGATAATCTTTCAATTCTCTTTGCTAATGTTTACCAAAGCCACTTTATTCCCCAGTGGCTATGTCAAATGCTGAATATACAGTTGTGTTCACTTATTAAATTGTTCTTTTGATTTTTAGGGGTAACCTCTTATTTATGTACTTACTTATAATTATGCAAAACATTTATGTGATTCCAAATTTAAGTCTATGAAGCTTCCATTCCCCTCAGCCCTGTTTTTCCTCCCCCATTAACTGGAACCATAAATTTTTAAAAACATCTTACATTTATAGCCATTAATGATATTTGTGGTAGTTCAATAAAGTGATGCAAACACCAAATTTGTGAATACCAAATTGCTGCTCCTAGGAAATATAGGATTAGTTCCTATGAGTCTCTGTCTCAACCTTTTCATCAATAGATCAATATGTTACCTTGTTTTATGGGTGTTTTTGTTCAAAACATCTTATTTCATATATACTGTTACTTAATTAACATTGAAATCGTAGCCAGCAGCAGTATAACTCTCGTAACTGAGTAAAATTTATCTAGTACATCTATTTTCACCGTAAGGGACATCAAGACCTTCTTTAGCTTAGAAAACACTGGTCAGCATTTCAACATTACCCTTAGTAGCCATTTTATACAGTGAAATCACAATGAAAAGCAAAAAAATGTGAAAATGTAGCATACACATGAAAAGCAAATTTGTTTACAAATATGAAAACTAAAATAAGAAGGCAGATCACTGCCTTGTTTGACCTCAGGTGGGAAAGTATGTCTCAGGTAACTCGTATTTTTCACTGCTCTGCATGTGCACATGCTGTTTTCAACTACTTCTCTTTAGGCAGATATCTGTCTGCTTCTAGACTTTTGCTATCAGAAACGCTGTTTTGGCCAGCCGCGGTGGTACAACAGTAACACAATGCTCCATGATGCTGAGGCCACATGGCAAGGTCCCAGGTTCATATCCTTAGATCTCCGCTATGTGTTAGGCATATGCGCTAATGATCCTGGCTGGGGGGCTGGAGGTGAATTGCTAGGTGAAGCCCCTGTTGGGGAGGTGACTCTCCCCCAGCCCAATCAATCTCTGACAGAAGAAATAAACTTAAAAAAAAAAAAAAAAAAGAAATACTGTTTCAATAAAAACAGTACTTTCTTTTTCACACATACTTCTTTCTGTACTTTTATGACAGATGCATAGAAGTGGAGTTGCTAAGTAAATGGATGAAAATACATATACTCTTGCTAGATGATTTCTTCAATGATTGTTTCTAACATGACTTAGATACAAAGTCAGAATCTGATAAGAAGGAATGAAATTTTTATGCCTTAAGAGTTGATGAATAGCGGTGTTATTATTTAAAAGGTATGTCATAAAAGCTACTGAATTAATACTGGTAAAACAATTATGTAGGAAGAATAAAACTGAACATGCTTTAAGCACTCTAAATGTTGAAGCATTTCACCTTTCTGAGCGAGACTGTTCAACCAAAAGAGCAACTAAAGCTATCATCTTTTCAAGGGCAGCTGGCCTGTATTTTTCTTCTGCCAGAGAAAGGATATCTTCTTCCTCCTCCTCTTCTTCCCCTTCCTCTTCTGACAACACTTCAACTTGAGGCTAAAAGGAACAAAATACAATTGCAACATGGTATTGATTTTTAACATCACCCAGAGAACAAATGACTTGTTTTATATAACTATCTACTGTAGATGGTGGCAGGAACTTGGGTCATGAAAATGAACCACTTGAAAACCTAACTTTAATGTGAAACAGTCTAAACCACACTCGTGGCAATTTTAGTCTACACTTGCACTATAGAGAACAATGTTTCTCAGTACTGACTATTCACTTTACCTAAAGGGATAAATGCTATAATATTTTTTTATTATAAACAAGACACTTTGAGCATCAATCAGGATAAAGGTTTTGAGTATGATAAAACAGTATTTTGTATTACATAAAAATGCCAGCTACAGCCCAGCTGGTAGGGTGGTGGTAAAGGTAGCTGGCTCCCACATGGTAGAGTGCATGGTTAGAATGTCAAACCCAATGGCTTGGAAACATGCCAAGTGTGTGTGCATGTGCCTGAAATCCCAACTGGAGAATGAAAAAGGGATTGTGGTGAGGCCATCCATCCCTCTACCCCCCCACCATGCTTACTCACTTTCCTTCTCTCTCTGTAAGCACATGCACCCTATAGCAAATTTGTTTTAAAAATGAATTATTTTTGTCTTTGCTATAGGTGCGTGAGCTCACTAGAGAGATAAAGGAGAGTGAGAAATCACTCCCTGGGGAGATAGCCATGCTGCAATCCCATCTCCTCCATTCTCTTCTCAGGATTTTGGGCATGCATGTATAGGCTGCTGGCATGACTTTCAAGCTGCCAGGTCTGATACTCAAACTACACAGCCAGCCATGTGGGATCCAGCGCCTTAACATTCATGCCATCTGCTGGCACCCACTGTATAGCAAATAAAGCCAGTTACATAGAAGATGAAACCCTTATTTGTAGTTTCTAGATAATCTAGTTAGTGGTATGCCAAAGAAATTTGTTTGGTCTTTGAAATGCAAGATACTGAAAAGATTTTATGATATAACAAAACAAGATGAAGTCAAAACATGTAGCCATGTAGGCTGGAAAGTGATAATATAAATCCATCTGTAAGAACTATAGCATACTGGTTAAGTTTTAATTCAGCAGTGTGACCCAGGATCGAAGTCCAACTCACTGTGATTTAAAACAAGCTAATTTATCTAAGTCTGAAGTACCTTACATATAAAACCAAGATAAAAACAGTACTTACCTCTTAGAGTTAAGAAAAGGACTAGGACAAGTAGCTGGCACAGTGGTTAAGGCACTGGACTCCCACATGGCTAACTACGGTTCCAGTCCAAATACAGTGTTTGAAACTCATGCTGGTCATGTATGCATGCATGCCCAAAATCACAAGAAAAGAAAGAAGGGACTGTGGTGTGGCCATATCCTTGGTGATGATTTCTCACCTTTCCTCTCAGTGTCTCTCTTTGGTGAGCGCAAACACACTATGGCAAAAACAAAACAAAGGAAAGGAAAGGAATAAATAAGAATGCAAATATGGGAGCCACCAGGTGGTGAGGTGGTTACATCACTGAACTCCCACATGACTCAATTATGAGCCCTGGACCTGGCAGCTTGAAAATCATGTTGGAAGCACTGCATGCATGTCTGAGGTCCCGAGAGGAGAGGAGAGAAGAAAAGAGGGGATTGTGGTATGGCCATCCTACCCCCCCGCCCCGAGTATTTCTCACTTTCTCTATCTCTGATAAGTGCATGTGCCCTATGGCAGAAACCTAAACAAAACAGTGCAACTATGAAAGAACTCCAAATAGTTTGTGGAAAATTAGAAGAATTAAGTACAAATTTTGATGCAAAATGAATTCTGAAATTCATGCATAGTTTTTTTGTAATATGTTTTTTTCGTTAACTTGAAGATCTTTCACAGATTTTGCAACCCAATGGGGTTGTCACAGACAATACAATATGTCATACAATACTTTAATATTATTTACAGACCACCTACTTAAATTTTTGGAAGACTCTAACAAATTAACAGCCAAAGATGGAAAAAAAAAAATAAGACCAACCAAAAATGTTCACTAATATATCGTTGATAAGATGCCAAAGTAGGGACCAGCAGTTAGTGTAATGGCTATGTTGCTGGACTCCCATGTAGTCGATGCGGTTCGTGTCCCGGACCTGGTGGCTTAAAACTCACGCCGGGCGTGTGTGCGTGCGTGCCCAAGATCCCGAGAGGAGAAAGGATTGTGGCGTGACCATCGCCCCTGGGGGGTGATTTCTCACTTTCTGTCTCTCTGTCTCTGTCTGTCTTGCAAGCGCACGCGCCCTATAGCAAAAACCTCTAAAAAAAAAAAAGATGCCAAAGTAGGCGATGGCCACTTTGCATAAGTTCCTTTGCTTTGTTTCAATGAAATTAACTACTTGATTGTATATTCTCTTGCGGCATCCACTAAAAATTACATCAAAAACATCACCAAAACTTAGACTCTTATCTAATATAAGGAGCTACAAGCTCATCTCATGATTTTGAATGCTGCAAACTATTAATAATATGGCCTCAAAATCACCAAAATAAAACAAAATTGTACTTACATTTTCAGGACCTTTGGTTCCCATGTAAAAGTGTACCATTGTAGATATGGCTTGCAGTGAAAGTAAAAATTGGCTCTGAAATAATAAAAATATAAAATAAAAACAGCTAAGTTCTAAATACTAAAAACAGACATCATTCAAACAATGAACAAGACATAGTCTCACCTCTTCTTCACCCATTTTGGCAAATTCATAAAGGAAGGCAAAATACTCTGTGAGATGTTTACTGTGAGGTTTTACACCATGTTCCATAATTAATAACAGAGTTCTCACGAATCGAGTGACACATGAACGACCACCAATGTCTTCTACTGAGGCATCCATATCATCTGACCTGCAAAAGACAATCAAATATATCTCAGAGAAAGTGTGAGGTAGTTTTATCTTCTTGATCTGTATTATTATAGATAGCTTAAAAACATAAAGCTTTATATCTCCCAGTGTAGATTTAGACTTTTGTAGGCACAATGTCAAAAAATTTTAAAATTGGGCCAGCAGGTAGTGCAATGATTAAGGTGCCAGATCCCACATGGCTGACTCTGCTGTTTGAATCCCAGATCCGGCAACTTAAAAACATGCTGGCTGTATTTGCATGCATGTCCAAAATCCCAACAGGAGAATAAAAGAGAAGGGACTACAGAATGGCCATCCACCCTGGGAAGTGATTTCTCACTTTTCCTTTCTTTCTGTTTGTCTCCAGTGAGCACACATGCTCTAAGACAAAAATCTATAAAAACAAGCAAAAAAACCCCTTGAAAATGAAATAGTCTAAAAGTACTTCTTGGGCCAGTGTGACATGGTGATTAAGGTAGTTGGATCCTATGTAGTTGACTCTGTGGTTCGAATCTTGGACATGGTAGCTTGAAAAGACCTGACAGGTTCATGTATGTGTGTCCCCAAAATCCAGAGAGAACGGAGAAGAAGGAACTATGGTGTGGTCATCCCCACTAAGGGGTGATTTCTCACTTTCCCTCTGTCTCTTTCCAGTAAATACACATACCCAATAAAAAAAACAATTTAAAAAACAAAATGAAAAAAACGTCCTACCCATCTTCTAATCCTGGCTGTAGATAGAGATGAGCATGGACAGGTCTCAATCTCTGAATCACATGGATGCATAAACGTTGAAACATCTGCAAAGCAAAAGATTTAATAACCCAAGAGCCAACTGATAGGTAACAAATGTACTAAAAAATTAACATGATTCAAAATTATTTGCCACTAATTTATATTTTGCTCACAGATTATCTTTTGATATTTGAAAGCTTCCCTGAAGTATCAACTACACACCAAATATTATAAGGCAAAATTAGTATGAAAAACAATATTTAGTTTTATATAGTAAGAGAAAAAAACAAAAGCAAACAAAAACTGTAGGTTTCACTCAAACAGAATAACAAAAACAAAGCTTTGTAAAACCTTCCTACCTAGTAGAGATAAAAAGGAAAAAAAAACGAGGAACCAGGTTCCATGGTGCAATGTGAGCACCTTGCTCCGTAATGTTAAAACCATGGGCTCAGTTAAACCTAAGGATTCTCTAAAGATGATATACAAGTATCACAGAATATGTTTAACGCCAATAAGCACAGAAGATATCAATATCATTAGTTACTAGAAAATTGCTAAACAAAATGAGATACCACCTCATAGCCGCTAGGATGATTAAAATGAAATAGGTGGGGAACCAGCAGTTAGCGTAATGGCAATGTTGCTGGACTCCCACGTAGTCGACCGTGGTTCACGTCCCGGACCCAGTGGCTTAAAACTCACGCTGGGCGCATGTGCGTGCGTGCCCAAGATCCCTAGAGGAGAATGGAGGAGAAGGGATTGCGGCGTGACCATCCCCCCCTGGGGGTGATTTCTCGCTTTCTGTCTCTATGTCTCTCTCTGTCTGTCTGGCGAGCGCACGCGCCCTATAGCGAAAACCTCTCCAAAAAAAAAAAATAGGTAGTACCAAATGGTAAAGAAAATATAATGGGGGACCAGCAGATGGCAAACAGACTGGCTGACAACAGTTCCAGTCCAAGACCTGGCAGCTTGAAATTCATGCTGGGTGAGTGTGCATGTGTGCCCCAAATCAATCCCAAGAGGAGAACAGAGGAGAAGGGACTGTGGCATGTCTGTTTCCTGGAGAATGATTTCTTACTCTCTGTCTGGCAAGTGTACACATCCTATACCAAAAATCTCTCTTTAAAAGAAAAATAGATGGTGAAATTGAAACCTTCATACCTCACTAGGGGGGAGATGTAAAATTGCCTGGTCACTACGGAAAACCGTTTGGTACTCCTAAAAATGTTAAACATGGCTAGCTCAGTAGTACAGCAACAACATGCTCCTCAAGCAAAGCTGGATTTATATGGACGACTAAGTTTATAGTTCCCCAACAAACTAGGTTTTTAATTCCCCAATGAACCTATAAACACCAGGTATGGATGCCCACGATCCTGGTTAGCTGGGAAGGCTGGGGGTGGGGGTGGGATTATGGTCTGAGACTCTCTGGCTCTCTTGAGGGAGCTTTTCTTTTTCTTTATCATGAAAGAAATAAACTTAAAAAAAAATTCAAACATAGTGACCACATGACCCATCAATTCCATTTAGATGAACATACAAAAGATAGTTCTGGCTCTATAGCATGGTCGTTAAGCACTGTGCATTGGGAGTTGAATCCCACATGGCTGACTATCGTCAGCCCTGGCAGCTTGAGAAACAAGCTCAACACATGTGCGTGCATGCCCCAAATCTTGACAAAACGGAGAAATGAAGGAAAAAGGATGGTGGCATGACCACACCCCATGGGGGATTGCTTTCTCTCTCTCTTTGATGAGCACACATGTCCTCTGGCAATACAACACACATACCAAACATATATACATACATATATATATACCCAAAACAAATGAAAATATACTTGCAGATGAAAACTTGTACATAACTGTTTATAAGTAACATTATTCAAAATGGTCAAAGTACAAACACTTCAAATGTTCAACTGATGAATGGATAAACAAAATGTCATATATCCATTCAATGGAATATTATATGAGCAAAAAATGGGGAAATGAAGAATACATGCTATAACATGAATAAATCCTATAAAGACTGTTAAGCCAAAACAACGGGTCATCAAAATCCACGTATTGTATGATTCAATTTGCATGAACGACAAAATAGGCAAATCCAGAGAGGCAGAAAACAGATTAGTACTAACCAGAGGTCGAAGAGAGAGGATAAAATAGGGAGTGGCTATTAATGGATATGAAGTTTCTTTTTAGAAACATTTTTTCCTTACCTGTCTAACAATTTGATTAGGGCACTTAATTAGTATCTGCATTGGCCACCAGTCATCATCAGCCATGCGGTCTAAAAACCACTGTAAGAAAATAGAGTATGATTTTAATTTTTAAACCAATACTTGTTAAGTGGGATAAATTGATTTTACTTTTATTAATGTTTTAATTATGTTACATTTTTACCAAAAAACACTTCTCTAATTATTATAAAGACCAAAATCTAAAATGATAGTAAGGTTCACCTCATTTACGGAGGCCATTTACATCACAGAACACAACCTACATAATGGCAACATGAGATCCTTATAATAAAATGGGATATGAGTTTTGTCTTAGTTCTCATAAATGTCATCTGTAGAACCTTTTGTTAGTATAAATAATGATATACATGATTAATTTTTTATACATAAAAACAAATTATAAATCTTATCAACTCTATGGATCTGTAAAATAAGACAGAAAGGGGAGGAGGGGAGAGAAAGGAAGAGGTTAAACAAATCCTGGAAGATGGAATAGGTCAAGACAGCATGTGATTCTCTGAGAAGATTCCACATGGATACTGGGAACTAGATATTTCAGGGCACAGGCGAAATGAAGATTTTCTACTCATAATTCAGCCTCCAGCAAGCAAAGCTAGTGTGCGATCACTAGAGTTGAGCCATTCTCTGAGAAGATTCCACATGGATACTGGGAACTAGATATTTCAGGGCACAGGCTCATAACAGCCTCCAGCAAGAAGTGTGCGATCACTGCAATCCGAAGACCTCTGTCTGCTTGCTCCTGAACGCTTAACTTCATTTCATTCATCAGATGACAAGAAATCACCGTCGGATCACGAGAAATGTGGGAAAACGAGAAAATACCTCTCCTCCAATGGAAAAGAGTAACTCTCCTTCATCCACAAACAGTTCGGTGAAAGTCATGGAAATGTCTGATAAGGAATTTAGAGCATTCGTAATGTCGAAGCTAACAGAGATGGAAGAAAAGAGAGATAATGAACTGCTAAAGAGAAAGGAGAAAGAAGTTGCCGAGTTCCAGGAGATGAGGAAATTCTTGCAAGATCTAAAAGAGGAATTACACACTTTACAAAAGACTCAAACGGAACTGCTAGAGATCAAGTCTATAATACAAGAAGTCAAAATCTCCCTTGAAAGTATTAAAAGCAGACTAGATCATTCAGAAAATAGAATCTCAGATGTAGAAGAGAAAATGGCTGGCTTAGAAAAGTCCACCACGAAGACTGAGAAAATGGCTCAAAAATTTGAGAATGATATGCGAGAAGTACTGGATACCATCAAACGTCCAAATATCCGGATAATTGGCATTCCAGAAGGTGAAGAGACCCATAAGGGCATTGATAATCTATTCCATGAAATCCTGCAAGAAAACTTTCCAAACCTAGAGAGGCATTCGAAGATCCAGTCCCAGGAAATACAAAGGACCCCAAATAGAATCAACCCAAGAAGATCTTCTCCAAGACACATTATAGCCAGGTTGACCAAAACCGCAGACAAAGACAAGATACTAAGATTGGCAAGAGAGAAACATCAAGTTACCTACAAAGGACATCCCATCAGGCTAACAGCAGATCTCTCATCGGAAACAATGCGAGCGAGGAGAGAATGGGAAAATATATTCAAAGTGTTACGAGAGAAACAGTTTCAGCCAAGAATACTGTACCCGGCAAGATTATCTTTCAGGTGGGAAGAAAAGACAAGAACATTCTCAGATAAACAAAACCTGAAAGAATTTACCAGCACCAGACCAGATCTCCAAGAAGTTCTCAAGGGTGTGCTGTATCAAGAAAATTAAACACAGACACACGGAAATAAGAGTCCAAAAACTATGAAAGTGGCCAACTTAATCAGAGGGACAAGTCTGAATTTGAATATTATATCCCAGAATTTAATCAGGAAAATTGAACCAGAACAGAAGATAAAAGTACATGAGACTGATAGGTTCATGCACCTTCCATTTGAACAGAATCCTAACTTGTTTCCTGGCTTTAAGCAAAGTTCCTTGGCATTTCTTTGAGTTAAGTTAAAACTGGTTTTCTTAGTAGTAATGAGTGAACTCACCATTGAAAGTAGTTAGATTATGTAGGAAATTGTGTGATCAATGCAACGTGGGTGGGAAGGGAATGAAGGACAATTGTAGACACCGGAGGTGGTGTGAGAGGAGGGTGGGAAGGGACAGAGGGTCAGAAAGAGGGGTGGAAGTAATTCTAGGAACTAGTAATGGAAAATTTTTTGTAATGTGCATGATTGTATCACTATGCAGTGTGTACTGGATGGGAGATTGCATTTTGTATGCTGTGATGAAGCTTAGGGAAGGAATGTAAATTGAGTTACAAAAAAAAAAAGTTTCAGAAAAAAAAAATATATATATATTCAATGACTGCAGTAGGATATGTAGCCCCAGCTAGGTGCTACTTTATAGGATGCGTAAAGTAAGACTTGTGTTCATGGAAATGTGGGTATCACCTGTGTTTGCTATGAGGGTATTTGGATTGATTAGGGTCTTTGGCGTTACAATAAAATGTGAGGAGAAAACAGTATAGAAAGCAAACATAGATACCAGAGACTGTGGGAGGAGAGTGGGAGATGGCAGAGGGTAAGAGATAGAGAATCTAGGATGGGGGGAAAAAAGCAAAACATACAGAAGACAAGAAATGGAAGATCATTTGCTGACAATAACATGCTTGTTGATGTGCTTGATTGAGACAATATATAGTGTAATTTGGATGGAAAATCTCATTTTGTATGCTGTAATGATGTTCAGAGAATGAATGCAAACAAACAAACAAATAAATAAATAAATAAAAAGACAGCATGTGAAAAACCTGCATAACAAATAACACAAAATGACAGGAAAGAAAAGGCAAAAGCAACTGTTATAGATGGAAAGGAGATTTATGACACAAACGAATAAAAAATGTGGACCTTGCCTGAACACCAACTGAAACATACCCAACCAAAAAACAAAACAAAAAAACAAAACCACTTTTGAGACAGAGAAATCTGAACATAATCTATGTATTAGATAACATTAAGAAATTATTTCCATTTTATCAGGAATGGATGGAATTAAGGTTACATACATGTTTTAAAAAGTTTATCTGTTATAGACATATACTGAATAATTACAAATTCACGCTGTGATATTAGGGCTTGCTTTAAAATAAGTCAGCTGAGAGGCCAGCAGATGGTGTGATGGTTATGGTGCTCAATCCCACATGGCTGGCTGCGCAGTTTGATTTATGGATTCAGGAGCGTGAGAAACATGCTGGGCATGTCTGCATGCCCGTCTTGGTCTAGAAAGCACGTGTGCCTTATAACAAAAACAAAAACAGCAAAAAACAACAAACCCAAAATATAATAATACTTCAGTTGAATAAAAGGCTTAGGGCATAGGAATAGATGAAACAAGAATGAAAGAATATTATTTGTTAAAGCTAGGTAATAAGTACATGAGGATTCATTATATTATTTTACTTTTGTGCATGTTTTCAAATTTTGATTATAAAGCTTGTAAAAGTCATACCCTTTGTTTGAAATTTCCAGTGATCAGATTCTTGTATTTCATTGTTACAAGTTATAATTAGATGACATTCTAAATCAGCAAAAAAAATCTTAACACTAATCTTCATATATTGCACATTTTGCTGCTATCATCTGGAGAATACATTTCTCTCCAGATGCTATTTCTGAATAGCAAATAGATAGGAATCTCTGGAAATTCTTAAGATTTGCATTCCTTTTTACTTATTTTTAAGAATTATTTAATCCAGTTTATTATTATTTTTTAATCTGATGAGAGAGAGAGGAAAAAAGAGAGAGAAAGTAAGAAAGCAAACCGCCAGGTCCAGGACATGAACTGTGGTCAGCCATATGGGAGTCCAGCACTTCAACTACCATGCCACCTGCCGGCCCCAAGATTTGCATTCTCAGAGAGGTTTATACCTCTTTGGTTTCAAATAAAAAATTATAAATGATCTTAAAATGTAGATATGATAGTCATTACCCGTGAGCAGGTTATCTTTAGGGATGCATTTTTTAAAATTGAGGGAGAAAAAGTTGGACATAAACTGCTATTGGGATACACACACATATATTTTTTGGGGGGTGGGGGGGGAACAGGGGTTGAGGTAGATGTTTTAAAATATTTTCCAGTAACAATATAGTATTTAAGAGAGGATTGAGAGTGATAAGGAGAGGTTGACCAAAGGGTACAAATTTTGTTATTAAATCAAAAAATTCTAAGGCCATTATATATAGCATTGTGATTATACTTATTAATACTGTATTGTTTGTTTAAATTTACTGACAGAGTAGATTTTAAATATCCTTATTGCTCATACAAAAATGGCAACCAAGTGGTGGTTAATGTGTTAAATTTGACTATGAAAATAACTTCACGATATGTACATACATCAAGTCATTACAATGTACGCTGTGAATATATACAATTTTTAGTTGTCAAATATACCTCAATGAAGCTGGGGGATAAAAAAGTATTTAAGAAAGACCTACAAAAGTCTTTTGAATTTTCTGTACCTTTTTTTACATGAGGGAGAAAAACCTAAAGATTTAAAAAATAACTTAATAATTAGTTGTGCTGCAGTGATGTAGGTGGTAGGGTGCCCATGTAAGGTCCTGGAGCCACATGGGAAAGCTCAGGGTTTGGATCTGGGCGAGACTAAACACAATTAGCATGCCTGAAATCCTAGCTGTGGAAGGAGGACTGCATGACAAGATACTGTCAGGGAAACTCTTGTCTCCCTCCCTCTCTCTCAAGAAATAAATAAAACTTCTGAGACCAGTGGATGGCGTAATGGTTACATCACTGGACTCCCATGTGGTCAACCGTGGTTCAAGTCCTGGACCTGGTGGCTTAAAACTCATGTCAGGTGCATGTGCATACATGCCCAAAATCCCAAGGGGAGAGTGAAGAAGAGGGGTCTGCGGTGTGGCCATCCCCATAGGGAGTGATTTCTTAACTTTTTGTCTGTCGCTGTCTCTCTGTTGAACGTGCTCACCCTATAGCAAAAAACTCTCTAAAATAAGAAAGAAAGAAAGATTTAAAAATTTAAAGGCCAGATCCATAGTGCCATGGCTAAGCACTGTGTGTATAGGAAGCCAGATCCCACATGGCCAAATGGAGTTCAAATTCTGGGCCCAGTGGCTTGAAAATCACACCAGGCACAGTGCGTGCATGTTGGGAATGTGTGTGAACATGCCCAGGACACAGGATGGAGAAATGAAGGAATAGGGGTTGTGGTGTGATTATGTGCCACAGGTGGGGTTGGGGTGCTTGTGCATACATGCTCTCTCTTTTGCAAGTACACATGCACTCTGGCAATAAAAAATGTTTTTCATGTGCATACATGCTCTCTCTTTTGCAAGTACACATGCACTCTGGCAATAAAAAATGTTTTTCATTAAAAAATTATTTAATGGGTAATAGATTTGATATATAAATTATAAATTTCTCAGCTATCAAATGGTTTTATGAAACAACTTACATTGGGCTCCCTATGAATTATGATAGATGAAATAATTTTATTGCAGCATCTCTAATAAGAATAAAAGAAAACAAAAAAGAGAATCTTAAGCTAGGTATTGTTTGCTGAATTCTTCACCTCACCTCACAAGCTGCTTGACTATTATTAAATTGTTTGGTCAGTAGTTCAATCCACTGAAGCATTGTTGGCTAAAAGAGAAAAAGAAAGAAGTCAATCAAGGTACAAGGACTTCTGAACCAACAATAAGAAGAACCAAAGGTATCTGATAAATAACATATATGACACAAAAAACTCAAAATAAAACACATACCTTTTCTTTTGAATGAATAAATGTCTCTAAGACAAAGGAAGTACTTAACTGTAAGAAAAATAATTCAAAATCATTTAGTTCTCTTCCAGTAATAAATTTTTAACAAAATTATTTGAAGTTTATGTATTAGTGTTACCTTTGCTGTCATCAGGGACACAGCTTTAGGATCTGGTAATGTACTGGGAATACAACTACACAACTGCCACATAAACCTAGAAAAGAAATGACTTAGCATTTTTACAGAATAACATTTTTGATAAATATGCAAATACTCTACAACTGAATTTACCAAACTTACCCAAAATATGTATGCTCGAAAATGTTTTTGTCTTGAAGAAACTGCATGTTATCATGCCAAATCCACTGAAGAAAAAATATGTTAACATTAGATATCATACAGAAATTTACTTCCTAACACTTAACTAGTATTTTTATTAGATTAAAAAAAAAGATGCTCTAAAAGAAAATGTGCACTTAAAATTTCATGTTGATTTTTTTTTCCAGGTATACATACTGTAAAATTAGTTATTAAACCTACTCATATATGTTTTTTTACTTATCTCGTTACTCAAGCTTTTTGAATATATAATATTTATAAAGATTTTCAAAGAAAGAATTTTGAAATCCTATCTGAGGATCAAGCGTATGAATGCGTAAAATGTATGTTATACTGCATTTTTGATAAGAGGTTATAAAAAACAGTTTATATTAGAAAGCTGTCAAGATAAAAATATTAAATTCAGGTTGGCAGACCTAAATGAGAGATTAAAATAATGAAAATGATCAAAATGATCAAAAAATAATGAAAAATGGGGCTAGAGGGTAGCAAGAAGATTAAGGCAGCTGAATCCTACATGGTTGACTCAGGTTGTTCAAGTCCCAGACCCAGTGGCTTAAAAATCATGCAAAGTGCATGTGCATACATAACCAAAATCGTGAGAGGAGAATGGAAGAGAAGGGACTGTGGCCATTCCCCATAAGGGGTGATTTCTCATCTCTCTCTGTCTCCGTCTCTGGTGAGTGCATGTGCCTTACAGCAAAAAGAAATGAAAAAGGGTAACTTCTGACATACAGTCTATAAGACCACTGTTCTAGTTTTGTGTTCCTTCATCTGAGTATTCTAAACATGTTAAATCTTTGTCAGACAATTCCATAAAGTGATTTTATCTACAACACATCTATATTCTTTTTTTTTTTTTTTTTAAGAGAGGTTTTCACTATAGGGCGCGTGCACTCACCAGAAAGACAGAGACAGAGAGACGGAAAGCAAGAAATTCTCCCCACCCTGGGGGATGGCCACGCCGCAATCCCTTCTCCTCTATTCTCCTCTCAGGATCTTGGGCACATACGCACATGCACCCAGCGTGAGTTTAAGCCACCGGGTCCAGGACTCAAACCGCGGTCAACTACATGGGAGTCCAGCGACACAGCCATTAAGCCAACTGCTGGTCCCGAGCACATCTACATTCTGATTACTGACATTATCAGGTGTCTTTCTTAACATCACATTTTTGTATATGTTCTGGAATTCTAGATAGCAGGTTCATTTTAAGCTGAAGGTCTTAACTCTACATTTAATCTTCCACGAAAGATTCTCAACTGGCTCCCCAGCCATTAAACTAGTCTATAACTGAGTCTTACACAGCTTCCTGGTGTACTAGGGTTCCTTGTCCACAGTGATACTTATTTGGAAAATAACAGGCCTTGTCACTGAAGGGCCTGCTTCAGAGTTCTTGTGCATTTACAGGCATATGATTTTCTTGAAAGCTACAGCCCTGAAGAGAGTTTGACAGCCTTCTGCTCCTCTTGTTATCTTTTCACAGTAACGGAACCCAATTCAACTTCTTGATTCCATTCACAAGTGCATTGTGCCACATGATGTCTGTCCCCTTTACCCCATGAGAATGCCTAACTCTTGGTTACTGTTACATATTTCTGGATCTAAAGCCTGATAGTTCAGTAGTTTCCAACATACTCAGATTTTAATTCTGCTCCATTTTTGTTCAACAGAAACACTCATCTTGTTTTTCTGATGGACTTTTTTTTTTTTTTTTGGGAGAGGTTTTCTTTTTTTCTTTTTTTAGAGGTTTTTGCTATAGGGTGCGTGTGCTCGCCAGACAGAGAGAGGCAGAGAGACAGAAAGCAAGAAATCACCCCCCAGGGGGGATGTCCACGCCGCAATCCCTTCTCCTCTATTCTCCTCTCGGGATCTTGGGCATGCACGCACACGCACCCAGCCTGAATTTTAAACCACTGGGTCCGGGCGCGAACCGCGGTCGACTACATGAGAGTCCAGCGACATAGCCATTATGCTAACTGCTGGTCCCTCTGATGGACTTTTTAATGTTCTATCAGTAGAATGTATTTGAAGACAAATGAGTATGTCTAAGTCTGAAATTAATGCATTTATTCAACAGATCAGAACTTTCCTAGCTATTTTCCATAGAACTTTCCAACCTTATTCTGGGCCATTTTTCCTTCAACTTATACATCAAAGCCACACAGGTCATCTTTCTTCTTCTGAAACATGTGATGACCACTGTCCTTCTCAGGAAATTCTTAAATAAAATTCCTTTTGCCTGGAACACCTTCCACACAATGAACTCCTCCATAACTTTCATGTCTGAGTTTATGTTCAGCCTCCTGAAGCATTTCCTGATCTCCTTCCCCTACAAACTGTCATTTCTGAGAAATCTACTTGTATCTTCTGTATCAGTTGTTATAATATTTACCTATTTAATCTCCCTCTTTTTTTTTGTTTTTTTGTTTTTTTGTTTGCTATAGGGGCACGAGAGCTCACGAGAGAGAAAGAGAGGGAGAGAGAGAAAGTCACCCCTCAGGGGGCATGGCCCCAACACAACCTCTTCTCCATTCTTTTTGGGATTTTGGGGACACATATGGATACATACACACATTCAGCATAATTTTCATAATGCCAGGTCAGTCCAAGACCAAGATGAAATCGGTCATGTGAGATAGAGCCGCCTTAACCTCTGTGCCAACTGCTAGCTCCCCCTCCCCCCGTAACCTTTTAAAGTAGCCTTTACAATCAAAATACTTTTCGTGGTAATACCATGGTATTACCTGCCTTTTAACATTTTTATTTTTTTCACATGAATACAAAGAAGTTCTCTAGTGGCTATGCAGTAAGATTAAAACAGACAAAATGCCTAAGCTGTTAAGAAAATTCAGCTTTTATTAAACTAGATATTTAAGAGACTTACAAACATGTAAAAACAGAGCAATTTCTCTCACTGAATTACTCTGTCTGGAAATACATATTTATAAATTTTTTTTAATGTTAGCATTTAGTGGGCTTTTGCTATTTTTGAATAAACCAAAGTTAAAATTTTTGTTTTAATCTTTTAAACAAATTTTTCCCCCTTTAATTGTCAGAGGGTGTGTGAACATGCCAGAGAGGGAGACAAAGAGCATCCCTCAATAGGGAATGGAAACACCACAATTCTTTTTTGGACATACATACACATACAGACACACGCCTGGAGTGTTTTTCAACAGCTGAGGCCAGGATTCCCACCAAAATTGACCACACAGAATCTGGCTTTCTATACAGCACTCACCTGCTGTACTATGTTGCTAGCCCTGTTTTAATTTCCAATATGGTAAATGTTCATAGATATAACCAAGTGGGAAAAAAGACAATTCTTAAAAGAGTCCTAGGACCAGTAAGATTGAGAAGCACTAATGCAAGTAAAAAACTACACATCACGGGACTAGCAGTTGGCATAATGGCTATGTCGCATGTGGTTGACCGTGGTTCAAGTCTCAAACCTGGTGGCTTAAACTCATGTCAGGCATGTGTATGTGTATGTCCAAGATCCCGAGAGGAGAATGGAGGAGAAGGGATTTCAGTGTGGCCTCCCCACCTGGGGGTGATTTCTTGCTTTCTGTCTCTGGCGAGCGCACATGCCCTATAGCAAAAACCTCTCAAAACAAACAAACAAACAAACAAAAATCATTAAAGCCTTATTTAAAATTTCATTTTACTTCACAAGTATGCTGGTTGCCATCAAGTACTGTTGGATCCTCATACAGGGAAAGGTCTAGAATTGCCTGAATATTTTGAGGGTAAAAGCCTTGCACGAACAGGTGATTATAGTTTATTTAGTGGTAATGGTGATGGGACCAGTAAGTAATATAGTGGTTATGTTCCTGGACTCCCACGTGGCTGGCTGACTGTGGTTTGAGTCCCAGACCCAGTGGCTTGAAAATCATAGTAGGCGGAAGTGCACGTGTTCCCAAGATTCCTGAAGGAGACTAGAGAAGGGATTATGTATGGTGTGGGCCATCACCCCTGGGGGGGTAATCTCTCACTTTTCCCCTCATTATCTCTCTCTCTCTCTCTCATTGGTGAGAGCTCATACCCTATGACAAAAATCTCTACAAATAAATAAATAAATAATGGTAATAATGTTGGTGGAAACAAATTTTTATACAATAGGTGAGTTTAATAGATTCTAGCAAGGCAATTTGTAATCAACAGTATCTAATTCTGGTCAAACAGATTCAAGGAGTGGAAAAAATACAATGTTTTTGACTGTTTTCTCCTAACATGTTTTCCCATTAACATACAGGAAAGACAATAGTTGGAGAACAAAATCTATTTAGTTTTAAGACTTGATTGAACAGTGAAAAAATAGTTTGCACTGTTCCAACAGTGAAAAAATAGATTTGTTTTTTCAGAAAATAAAAGTTGGACTGTCTAGATGAAAAAATACATTTTTATCAGGTATGCTTTTTGGAGATTTACTTTTTTCAGAGAGATATTTTGTTATAAGGTACATGAGCTCACCACAGAGAGACAGACAAAAAGTGAGAGATCACCACCACAAGTGGAAGGCCACATTGCAATCCCTTCTCCTCCATTCTCCTCTTGGAATCTTGTGCACACACACACACCTGGCGTGAATTTTAAGCTACTGGGTCCAGGACTTGAACTGCATGGACCTTGTGGTAGTTTATTGATGTAGCCATTAAGTTATCTGCTGGTCCTGGAGATTTATTTTTAAACCTTTGGCTGAGTAAATTTACTTTAACACTGACACAGTATACACTGAGGTAGTTTTTCAATAATGTATTATTACTACCTACTATGTTAAGAAACAAGTTCTCATTACTACAAATCTTTATTTTTCAATTTGTAAAATACCCTTAAATGCATTCCAACTACACTGTACACTTAAATGTGTTTGTATCATGAAGCCTAACAGAAGGAACATAAGAAAACATTAGCCAACCAAAGAGGCAGAACATTGCCAATCACACTAATAATTTATGAGTACACCCTCAATTGATCAACCCATTTGCTTTTATTTTTCTTCACTTTTAATGATTTTTATTGTCTACTCCCTTTAATCTCAGTTTTCATTCATCTGTCTATGTCAGTATTATCAAGACTATCTGTAGAGATTGTTTAAAGTCTACTTCAAATTTTAACATTGTATAGCCTTATAGTATTCCTTGCATAAACACTTAATATACCTACTTATTTTTAAAAATTATTTATTATCATTATTTAAGTTTGCTATAGGGCATGTGTGCTCACCAGAGACAGAGAGAGAGAGAGAGAAAAAGAGAAAGCAAGCCACCAGGTCCTGGACTCAAATCATGATTGGCCATGTGGGAGTCCATCACCTTAATTATCATGTCACCTGCTGGGCCAATATACTTTTTAAAATAGTTGCTGAAGTCAAATTAACTTATACCTCTAGTAACTCTGATGAAACATCAAATTTGTATTCTCTGCCGTTTTCTTCCTCTGGTTCCATGCGTTTGTAAAACAGCATATATGCACTGTGTGTCTTAAAGAGGCAGGCAAGAAAAAAAAAAGAGTATTTTTATTTTGACAAGATATAACTCTGAAAATAGACAATGTGGAAGAAATAAAACAATATATAATTTTTTAAAGAAGAAATGGTTACCTTTTCAAAGGAAAAATCCATAAACTTATCCGTAACAGAATCATAGGTCTTGGTCTGTTTCAAAAAACAAAAACGTTCCTTCTTTAAAAAGTATACTCAGCTATATTTATAGATCATTTCATAAGCAGTTATTTTGTACTTCATAGCAATTTTGCAAATAGTTTTCAAGAAACACTACTCAAAAACTCCTACATACTTCACAAATTTGGAAAATGTATCCTAACATAATATTTGGTACATTTATTTAATTTAATAGTATAAAATTAAGACTGAGAAATAATTTAGATATGTCAAGGAAATGGTTTTGTTCTAATTCTTATAAATGTGAAAAGAGAAAATAAAAAAGAAATGTAAGTTGTACATACTCAGCTACATTATAAATAAATTTTTAAAAAACAGATCATAAATATTTCATAGCCGGGACCAGCGGTTGGCGTAATGGCTATGTCGCTGGACTCCCTCGTAGTCGACTGTGGTTCAAGTCCTGGACCTGGTGGCTTTAACTCATGTGCGTGCATGCCCAAGATCCCAAGAGGAGAATAAAGGAGAAGGGATTGTGCCGTGCCATCCCCACCCCCCGGGGGTGATTTCTCGCCTTCTATCTCTCTGTTTCTCTCTGTCTTTCTGGTGAGCACATGCACCCTATAGCAAAAACCTCTCAACCCCCACACCCCCTCTCAAAAAAAAAAACAAAACCAAAACAAAACAAATATTTCGTAGCCATAAAACTGATCTGAAATTTCAAAATACTACACATATGTACTGCCACCAATTCTTTGGAAACAAAATTTTGAGCTTCAGAGCTACAGATAACTTTTTACAGAGAAATGGATTTGTCACTATACACATTAAGCAATGCAAGAGATCGATGACAGGGAAAACAGTATGGGAAAAAGGGGACACTCAACCAAAGACATCACAAAATAAATCAATGAAAAGAAAAAGGAGAAAATGAGGGCATGAGAAACAATTAGTAAAGATCTGAGGGTTTTTGTTTGTTTGCTTGAGGTTTTAGCCATAAGGCATGTGCGTGTCCCAAAGAGACAGAAAGAGAGACCGTGAGAAACCGCCTCCGGGGGGATGGCCATTTCTTAATCCCTTCTCCATTCTCCCTCTTGGGATTTTGGGCACACACCACACGCAGCAGAGTGATTTTCAAGTCACTAGCTCTGAAGCTCAAATCAGTGTCATGTGAGAGTCCAGCTTGCCTTAACCACCATACCACCTGCTGGCCTTGATCTGAGGTTTTAATAAAAGAAGTACAAGAGGGGACCAGCAGTTAGTGTAATGGCTATGTCGCTGGGACTCCCACGAAGTTGACCGCGGTTCGAGTCCCAGACCTGGTGGCTTAAACTCATGCTGGGCACATGTGCATGCATGCCCAAGATCTCGAGAGGAGAATGGAGGAGAAGGGATTGCAGTGTGGCCATCTCCCCCCCACCCCCCCCGGGGGTGGTGGTGATTTCTTGCTTTCTGTCTTTCTCTCTGTCTGGTGAGCGCACGCGCCCTATAGCAAAAACCTTTCACAATAAATAAATAAATAAATAAAAATAAAAGAAGTACAAAAGACCACAAGGAACATTGTAGAACAAAACAGTTTTTCCAAGGTATTTTACCATAAAATATGTAAATTGAGAAAATGGACCTACAATCTGAAAACTGCCTTCTAAGAAAAGAGCCTTGCAAAATTTACTGTTTTTTTCTTTCCCTTTTATTTATTTAAAATTTTATTTTATTATTTTTTTTTGAGAGACTTTTGCTACAGGGTGTGTGAACTAGCCAGAGAGCCAGAAAGAAAGAAATCACCACCCGGGGGTATGGTCATGCCTCAATCCCTTTTCCTCCATTCCCTTCTCAGAATCTTGGGCATGCATGAAATATGCTAGGTTTTTTGGTTAAACTACCAGGTTCAGGACCTGAACTGCATAATTGGCCTTGTGAGATCCAGCCGCCTTAACCACTGCACCACCAGCTGGCCTTCTCCCGTCTTCTATCTATTTCCAAATTGTTAGTGATTAACTACTCTTCCTTTTCAATTCAGAAAAGTAGATAAGAATACCAAGAATAAGGACATCCATCATTAAAATCCAGAATGTAAACAGTTATTTCACATTAAACATGGTTATTAATTTTAAAAATTGCTTTACTGGTCCTATCTTCGAAATGGGAATGACCACTTTAATATCTCATTTGTGAGAATCAAAAGGATAGCTTTTAGGTTTTTGCCATAGGGTACATGCACTTATTAGAAAGAGACAGAGAGAGGGAAAGTGAGAAATCACCCCCAAGGTGAATGGCCACATCGCAATCCTTTCTCCTCTATTCTCCTCCTGGGATTTTGGGCATGCATACATATGTGCCCAGTGTGGTTTTCAAGTTGCCAGGTCTGGAACCTGATCTGTGGTCGGCTATGTAGGAAATCTATTGTCTTAACAACCGTGCCACCTACTGGCCCCAGGATAAAGTACTTCTAAAAAGTTCTTGGAAAATTGCTACTAGGGTAAACTACCGATGGAGAAGTAAAATTGCTACAATAAAGTCACTGTCCTGTTGTCAATTACATAATAAAGATGTTCTTTTCCTTACCCAGTAAGTACTGTTTTGTTTTGCTATAGGGCGCATGTGCTTGCCAGAAAGACAGAGAGAGACAGACAGAAAGCAAGAAATAATCCCTTCTCTTCCATGGATCTTGGGCATGCACTCACACACGCCTGGCTTGAGTTTAAGCCACCGGGTCCGGGACTCGAACCACGGTCGACTACATGGGAGTCCAGTGACATAGCCATTATGCTAACCGCTGGTCCCTCCAGTAACTACTGTTAATCAGGTTATTGCTGCTGTTTTGAAAAGCACTAAAGGAACAATTTTTTCTTGTTTTTTGAGAGTTTTTTGCTACAGGGCACATGCGCTCACCAGAGACAAAAAGTGAGAAATCACCCCTCAAGGGGATGGCCATGCTGCTATTCCTTTTTCTCCATTCTCCTCTCAGCATCTTGGGTATACACGCACACACGCCTGACGTGAGTTTAAGCCACTGGGTCCAGGACACGAACTGTGGTTGACTACACGGGAGTCCAGCAACATAGCCATTATGCTAACTGCTGGTCCCAAAGGAACAATTCTTTTATGTTAAGCTCACGCCAACTTCCTAATAAAAATTTTCAAATTCAGATTGTTCGATTTTTCTTTTTTTTTTTTAAAGTTATTTATTTTATTTATTTTTTAAATTGACCAGAGAGAGAGAAAAAGGGAAAGTGAGGAAGCAAGCCACCAGATCCAGGACGGTGGTTAGCTATGTGGGAGTCCAGTATCTTAACCACCATGTTACCTGTAGGCCCCTCAATTATTAAAAAATAAACAAAAATTAGATTTAATCATAGCTATTAAAAAAAAGTTAAGTGACTCTGCTATTGGATTTTATGACAGGACAAAACACTTCAAAAGTTACTAACCATTTATAATTTCTAAACAAATTATAACATAATTACCGTCATTTCTCCACCAAAACATTCAGAGGCAAGTTGAGCAGAATCAAAAGGTTTTACCTCGGCATCATTAAAAAGATACCTAAAACAGAGCATATAGTACTGATCAAGTATGTATGTATGGGATATCTCTGTATTAAGTCTACCACTTTTCAAATATTTAGATCACATACTGATATGTTACAATTATCAAAGTAGCTTATGAAGTTCTAATTACATTCCTATTTTTATAAGAAATTAGCAATATAATTTACAGGAAACTGGGAATATAAATTAATCACATGGCATAACCACCTTAAAATCTAACAGACCTATTTATAACCTAAGATTAAAAAGATGACTAATTTTTAAAAATGAAATAAAAAGTCTGCTTAAACATAGGATATGAAGCTATAGGACAGGAAAGATTAAGAAATGTGAGAACTTTCAACGATAGAACCGCAATTTCAAAATTTGTGATAAAAAACTATGATAAAAAGATTGAAAAATGCACTTATGGAAATACATTCAATTGAATTAAAAAAATAAAATAAAGACATGATGGACATGATGGCTGAAGGAGCAAAAAATAGCAGAATGAAACTATTCTGCTAATTACAAATCAAGTAACAATTGCACACTTTTTTAAAAGCAATATCCTTGACATGGTCCTTACGTAAGAGAGCCTACTTAACAATAATCAAGCCCCCAAAACAGCTACTGGGGACTGATTTAATCACTTTCAACCATTAATTTGATAAAAGATGATAAAAAGAAACTGTGTGTGGGAGGGTAAAAATAAGGTGAATAGTGAGGCACATAAAGGTTAATTTCTAACTGATACATATGAAGACTTTGCGGTCTACACCAGTGTAGAAGGCATTAGTAAACGCCTCTCGTTTGAATGAATGAACAGATAAGGTAAGATCTGGTAGATGTAATACTGTGTATGGATCTCCTAAACTTGTGTGCAAAACTTTGAGTGCTCATTTTTTCTTAAGAGAGTGGAGATCCATAAATTTAAGAACTGATTGATTCATACTGTCTTTTGAAAGTCACCTTCATTTAAAAATTGTGTTGCCTCTTTCCCTAATTTTATGGGGCGTTTCTAGAAATGAAACTGAAAATATATCTAAAGAACAAATCATCATAAACTTGTGACATAAAAACAGAAAAAAAGTTCTAAAAACCTGAAGAAGAAATATTTAACTTACCATTTATTGTTTTTATAAGCATGTGGATTGACTATATCTCTGATGAAGCTGTAATAGTGCCCACCATCTGCTGTTCCTGTGTGAACAGTCACTCCTATCAAGTCATACTCATAGCTCTCTGTGTCTTTTGAATGATCACTTACTTCCTTAAAACCTGGAATGAGTTACATAAAATAATGGCAGTAATTTTGAAAACATCTTAGAATCACTTTTTCTAATATACTTTATGTACAGAAATAGGCACAGGTACTTTATATATTAGTAAGTCCTAAACAACACTATTTGCAAATCATTCACCATCCAGTCCCTACTACTTTAAAGAACATAATACATAAATGACTAGAAAAACAATCGTGTATTACTACATAATTACAGTTAATCACAATATAATCTATAAATATAAAATATCTTTTTGCTTAACATGACTGGCCTTTTGAAATAGATAAATACAAAATACTTCATTTGATTTTATCTTTATTAGAAGTAAACACAAGGCCTGACAAGGTACCATCACATTTCTTTTCGATAAGAGATTTTTGCCATAGGGTGCTTGTGCTTGGTGGAGAGGCAGAGAAAGAAAGAGAGAAAGTGAGAAATCACCCCCCGGGGGAACGGCATCATAAACCCTTCTCCATTCTCTTGGAATGTCGGGCATGCATGTACATCCATCTGGCATGAGTTTTAAGCCACTGGGTCTGGGACTCAAACTGCGGTTGACTACATGGGAGTCCAGTGATGAAACCATTACACCCTCTGCTGGTCCCAGCTCTATCACATTTTGTCTTTTAGTATCACTTAAAGGAAAATGGAGCACTGTCCTGGTAACATGATTCTAAATGTCTTCCAGTTAATACAAAACACTACATATTAGAAGCTTTGTGTACATAGAAACAAAATAAATAAAAGACACACTTTCCATCTCTAAAGGCTTTAAAATTTAAAGGTAACAAAAGATACTAAATAAAAAAATTACAGAATAATTTAATAAATTCAAAGATGTAGGATTTACGATCTGTATTCTCACTACCAGCACACAGAAAAGACCAAGTAGAATTAGGAGCAAACAAGTGAGAAAAGATTTGATTATCCTGAGAGCCCAGTCTAAACTGCAAAGTGAAGTGACAAGGAAGTGAGGGAGAGGAAATGGCTGACAGTGTCAAAGCACCAGCTTTGTCCTTATGGGAGTAAGCACACTGTGTGGAAGTGCTCATGTAGGCAAGAGGTCTGAATGTATCACTGCGGCCTGACACATTTACGTAGGTATAAATTTCTACCACTTCCACACATGAAAAATAAAATGAAACACAGCTGATGAGAAGTCCTACTTTCCAAATGGTCTGATAAGAAGTCTTTATAATTATGACTACCTTCTTAGAGAGACAATAAACACAAATCAGAGAAAAATAAAAATTACCTTCTTTCCTGTCACACTTTCCCATGAGAAAATCTTCTGTATAGGGTGTCATATCCAATCGTAATGGGAAGGAAAAATGTGTATTCACTTTCTCTTTCATCATTGTGACCATATTAAATGTATATCTCATAGTATTGAAACTCAGAATGCGAGGTAATTTCTTAAAACATGCCCTAAAAGACACGCACACACAAAACGTTAAAAATTGTCTTTTGAAATAGTTCAATTGTTTTCATTTCTATTTGTGCTATAAATATAAATTACATTTTAATACTTAACTTAGAGTAACAGAAGTTTTCTTTCTTTTTTTCTTTTCTTTTTTTGGAGAGGTTTTTGCTATAGGGCGCGTGCACTCGCCAGACAGACACAGACAGACAGAGAGACAGAAAGCGAGAAATCACCCCCCAGGGGGGATGGCCACGCCGCAATCCCTTCTCCTCCATTCGCCTCTTGGGATCTTGGGCACGCACGCACACGCGCCCGGCGTGAGTTTAAGCCACCAGGTCCGGGACTCGAACCGCGGTCGACTACGTGGGAGTCCAGCGACATAGCCATTACGCTAACTGCTGGTCCCAGGAAGTTTTCTTAGTTTAAGTTTTTGCTATAGGGTACATGCACTCCCTGGAGAGAGTGCAGACAGACAGAGAGAGAGAATGTGAAAAAGCACTCCCCAAGGGAAATGGCCATGTCATAATCCCTTCTTCCTTCTCCTTTGCACCCTCTGGCACACACACAGATAAAATTACTCAGGAAGAATGAATAGACTGAAAAAACTAGGGATTTGAAGATAGAGTAGAATATGATTCAGTTGAGGATAATAAAGACTGTCTATTTCTTCAACTGGCCCATTTACACTGTACATTATGTATTACTAACATACCAAGGAATTTCAAACAGATAGTGGAAAATGAAATTAAAGTATAAATTTACTATTACTGTAAAAAAGTATTTTAAATCCATACACAGTTTTTCCATTATACACTTTTCCATGAACTTCCTGAGGACCTGCTAATATGTAAGTATGGTAAGAGCACAAAAGATGGAGTAACTACTTTGTCTGGAGGGATGAGACAGAGTTTTAGCCAGAAGAATGAAATGTTTCAAGAGAGAGGGGTTATCAAGAATGGAAGGTACATCTCTTCATTCCAACTACAAAGAGACTCTAAGGAATGTGACTCAGACCCAATTTTTTTTTTTTTTAAGACTTATTTTATTTAACTTACTTGTTATTATTACTAAATTTGATGAGAGAGAAACAGAGAGATGAGACCAACAGTTAGCGTAATGGCTATGTCACTGGACTTCCACATAGTCGACCATGGTTCGAGTCCCAGACCCGGTGGCTTAAACTCACGCCGGGCGCGTGTGCATGCGTGCCCAAGATCCCAAGAGGAGAATGGAGGAGAAGGGACTGTGGCGTGGTCATCCCCCTTGGGGGGTGATTTCTCGCTTTCTGTCTCTCTGTCTCTGTCTGTCTGTCTGGCGAGCACACGTGCCCTATAGCAAAAAAAACTCTCAAAAAAAGAGAGAAATAGAGAGAGAGGAAGAGAAGGTGAGTGATAAAGCAAGCCACCAGGTCCAGGACTTGAACAGTGGTCAGCCATATGGGTGTCCAGCACCTTAACCACCTCACCACCTGCCAGCTCCCAGACCTGATTATTATAGTGATTTATTACATTCATCTATCATACCTAACTTTGAACTGACTCTATTTTGTGTCAGTCCCTGACTCTTACCCTCATCCAAGACACATCAGAAAAATCTTTTGTTTTTATAACTGCCTGTGACAAACATGCTTTCATTTCATTATGTCCACCCACAACTTTTTTTTCTTGTAACCAATCTAAGACTGAGAGAATGACATTCCTTTCAAATATATATTGACCAAAGAAAAGCATTGGTTAAGCAATTTTTTTAATTGCCAGAGGACATGTGTATCTGAGAGCGAGAGCAAAAAAGAGTGTGTGTGCACACTTGGTCATGCTGCAATCCCTTTACCTCCATTCTCCATCCCACCATGGTGGGATTTTCATGCTATATAGAGTTCAAAATTTGAAACATGGTTTGTTATGGATAGCATTTAACTACTGTGTTATAGGGCCAGCCCCCTTAAGCAACTTTTAGAATCTTACTGTATGACAGATTTTCACTTCAAACATGGTCAGATCTCTTTCATCTAGCTTTGATCCCAAAGTTCCTTCTAGCTTCATCTTGTTTTTTATTTGTTTGAAGACAGAGTCCTGTCATGTCATAATTCTCCGCTTTAGCCTCCTGGCCAAGAGCTACAGGCAAGTATACTACTATGCCCAGCTCTTTTTCAGACAGGGTCTCTCACTACATTGCTCAGGCCAGCCTCAAGCTCACAATACTCCTTTCTCAGCCTCCAGAGTCTCTGGATTACTGGTGTTAAGCCACAACACCAAGCCTTTAGGTTGGACCAAGAATTGAAGCCAGGCTTCCCATGTGGTCCCAGTTGGTGCAGTAAAGCACCTTAGCAGTGTCTGCCATCATGGCTGAGCCTCTTTATATTTATTGCCAAACTTCTAAAATGAATGGTGTATGCGTCAAGCCTTATACCTAGAAAACCCTGTTTCTATTCCTATAACCCAATGGAACCTATCACCTAAACTACCTTTTTAAAAACATAATATTTTATTCAGCTGTTGCTTTCAATCATCCCTTCGAACTATTTCAACTGAGTACCTTTCCTGGGGATTCTTTTCCCAGTTTATAGGTTATCAGCCTATAAAATTCCTCATTTCTCTTCTACTACTTTCTCCTCTACACTTTTATGGGGGTTTAGGTCTCAGTACTTTGCAATAATTGGATTCTTTCTTGGTCAGACATTCTGATGGCATCACAATATATTATACAAATAATTCCAAAATTTGGATATCAAACATTTGATGTCATTATTATGTTACCCATCTTATTTTCTATTATAAAATGATGTGAACCCTCTACTTCATGCACGTATAATTGTGGAATTTGTTGCACATTTGAGGTCATTTCTATTTCTGGGCCTTTGTTCCTAGTAAATAAGTGCATAAAATGTTCTTCAAGTCCAATTTCTGCTTATCATTCAATGTTTACTTGTAGAATTAAAGCATGCCTAACTACTTTCTCCTTAAACTGCCATCTTAAAGTTCATCAATACAGATAGTAATGAAAATGATCCCTGTCCTTGCCTTTCCTATTTTTGCTCCTAAAAATCTAGACCACAGATTCTGTGACTTCCCCTTGTGTCCCACCTCATAGATATTTCAAAATAAATTATAATTCACTGAATAGAGGAATAAAAAGTTGCTACATTAAACTGAGCTCAAAGTAGCTAGCTTATTTTATTTACCTCAGTCACTTAATTTTCACAAAAGCTTCATCTTGGTTAATCCTCAGTTTATCTTCCATTTTCACGGGAGATGTATCGAAATTATAAAAATTTAAAAAGTCTTACCTTTTTTCAGCTCGTACTTTTTTCCCACAATGAGAACAAGTATACATGTTGTCACCTTCTAATGTATCTTTAATAGTAACTTCATCAAGAGATTCCTGAGTAAAAAAAAAACAGATTTAAAAGTTGCCTATTACTGTTTATAGAATGTAATTACAGTAATTACAACATGGCAGAATACTAAAAAAAAAAAAAATTCTTAAAAAAACAGTAAATTCTTAGTTTTGGTATTAAATTGTTTTCTCTCATATGGACAAGACATTCTGAATCTACACTAAATTTTTCAAAGGGCTAAGTATTTAAATTTTGATTGGCAAAAAATAGACTGTAAGGGCTTTACAGTCTCCCTTTAATTCTTACAAGCACAGTAAGAAGAAAATATTTAAAATTTTTTTAAATTTAATTTTATTTTAATTTGACCCAAGAGGGAGAGAGTGAGAGAAAGAGAGAAAGCCACTAGATCCAGCACTTGAACCACAGTTGGCCATGTGGGAGTCCGGCACCCTTAACCACTACATCATCTGCCAGCCCCAGAAAAAATACTTTTAAAAAGTTAATTTCTTTTCTTGGGGCCAGCAGGTGGCATGACAGTTGGGGTACTGGACTCCCACATGGCCGACCACAGTTTCAAGTCCTAGACCTGGTACCTTGCTTCACTTTCCCTTTCTTTCTGTCTTTCTCTGGTTAAATTCCAAAACAACAACAAAAAATAAAACTAATAATCCTTTTCTAAAAAAAAATAATTTCTTCTCCAGATGATAAACACTAGCCTTCTATATACAACGACTTAAAAGTATTTTTAAAAGTCTAAAAATTATGCACAGTACTCACATAAATGTTCTTCATATCAGCCACTTGACATCTCACAGTATAAAACTCTTCGGCAGTCTGACTAACATGTTCACAATCCTGATCAATTAACAGTAAGAAATTAGAAATTAGTAATTTAATATTATAAACCAAAACATATAAAAAGATCTCTAAAAAAACAAAAGCTGGTATATACTTACCAAGGAGACCACATTGTTTGTAATGACACCTCCAAATAAGCTTTTGACAGTATTTTTCTTAAATATGAAACAAATAAAAGTAATTATTACAAAGAAGGCAAATCTGTTCAAATTAAAAAAAAAAAAAAACATTTTCAGTATTCTGGCACTAACCAGTTCTGGAGACATTTCTTCAATCTTGGTAATTAGATCAGTAAAAAACTCAGTCATATCTTTCTGCTCCCCAGTATTTAGAGGCTGCTTATCCATGGTGTATGTTTTACAGAAAGGTCTAGGATTGTATGCTTTGCATTCACTCTCCTAAAATGAAAAGGGAGAGGAGAGGAATACTGTAAGTATCATATAAAAATAAGAAAATTACCAAAGTTCTTGAATGAATGAACAATAAAAACAGAAAGAAAGGTAGTAAATTTACACAGAAATGTTTCTTTCTTTCATTTTTTTTCTCCCCCTGCTATAGGGCGTGTGCACTCCCCAGAGAGAAAGGGAGAGAAGGTGAGAAAGCACCTCCCAGGGAGAGATGGCCACATCCCAATCCCTTTCCTCCACTGTCCTCTTGGGATTTGGGGTACACATACACATGTGCCTGGCATATTTCTCAAGTCGCTGGCTCCAGGACTTGAACTGCATAGTAGGCCATGTGGGATCCACCTGCATTAACCACACCACCACCAGCCGGCCCCTATGAAGAAAATTTTAAGATGCTTTCTTCAAAACTGAAGCCGTGATCTTTGCTCTTGACCAGCTCATTTTCTTCCTCTTCCATGAGACAGACAGTAAGAGAGAGAGACAGGCATGCATCTTCAAACCGATCTTTATACCACATTCCATTCCCAGTCTTCGTCAGCCCCAAACATAGGCACGCATGCATTTGGCTTGTAGAGGAAGGTCCCAGGATGATAACCCAGAATTTTGCCTTGTGGGTCCAGTTTTGTCACTACTGAGACACCATCTAGAGCACTATTTCATTATTTGGCATTTTTCACTTATTTAAGGGACTTGGTACCAAAAGATTCTAAACATTAAGAAATTTGAATTTTGTTTGAAGTTCATTTTACTAATGATAGAAAGTACACGTGTGTGTACCCGTGACAGAAAAGCATTCATGACAGGGTCTTCTCCTAGTCCTCCAGCTTGTCAAGATCTCGGGCATGCACACATGCCTGGTATGTTTCAGGCCAATATGGCCAGATATTTGAGCCCAGGGTCAGTCGTATGGCTTTTAACACAGCAGTTCAGTATGCTGACTGTGCCACCAAGGCTGGGTCAAGAAAATTGGAATTCAAAGGATTCATTTGATTGGGAAGCATAAACTATAAAACCTCTGTAGGCTAAATAAATTTCTACAGACTTAAGTTTTATTTTCTATTTTTTAAAATATAGTAGTTTAAAATACTGGATTGTTGGGAAAGTCATTAAAAAAAGTAAAAAAAAAAAAAAAAAAAAAAAAAAAAAAAGCCGCATTTTTGCAACAGATGGTGCTAGTTAATCTTTGGAAATACCAGAGTCATAAACATCTATGTTTGTTTTTTAAATAAAAAGATTCATTTATTTACTAGGAGTAGTAGTTTTTTGGACTCAAACCATGGTCACCCATGTGGGAATCCAGGGTTTCAACCATGCTACCTGCTGGTCCCTTGCATCTGTGTTTTTGCTATGTCATTTGACAGCTGACAGTTATAGCTTTATTCTAAAAAAAATAAATAAATGAATAATTTGGTTGAGTTTTGGAGATTTTACAAGTTGAAGACCAAAGACCAAACTGTGCATTTTCACCGTATTTTACTGTTTTACTTTTGTAAAGGGAAGAATGTGCAGCAAGCTTGTGAAAAGTTGCATGACAATGCTCTACAAGAACGTCAATTCCAAGGATGGTTCATGAAATTCTGTGTTGGTGATTTTCATCTCAACGACTTTCATTGGTCAGGGAGGCCCGCCGAGGTTGACGGTAACAAAACAAAGGAACTGATGGATCGAATCAAACCTACATTACACAGCACGAGAGACTGCAGAAATCTTGACCATCCATCATTCAAGCGTTCACGACACCTGAAGAAGCTGGGTTATGTAGGGAAGCTCAATGTTTTGGGTTCCTCAAGAACTCAAAGTTGTTCATGAGATGGTGCATATGAACACCTATGATAATTCTCATTTAATGTGAGGAAAATGATCCTTTTTTGAAGCAATTGATAATTGGTGATAAGAGGATTGTTCAAAAAAATGAGGTGCACAAATGGTCTTCATCCCCATGTGATGATTTGCCTCAAACAACAATGAAAGTTGACATTCATCAGAGAAAGGCTATGTTCTCAGTGTGGTGGGATTTTAAAGGTGTCGTGTTTTTCAAGCTCCTACACCAAGGCACCAATAAATCAATTCAAATATCTACTGCACAGTTTGAATGAATCCATTATCCAGAAATGTCCAGAGCCCATTGATCATAAAGGAGTTGTGTTCCATCACGAAAACATGAAGCCACACAAAAGTTTGAATACCCATCAAAAATCACCGGCACTTGGATGGGTTATGTTGCCACACCCACCATACTCGCCAGACCTGGCACCATCAAGACTTCCACTTATTTTGCTCTCTTCAAAATGCCTTGCAAGGGAACCAGCAGTTAGTGTAATGGCTATGTCGCTGGACTCCCACGTAGTTGACCGCAGTTTGTGTCCTGGACCCGGTGGCTTAAAATTCACGCCGGGCGCGTGTGTGCGTGCCCAAGATCCCGAGAGGAGAATGGAGGAGAAGGGATTGCGGTGTGACCATTCCCCCTGGGGGGTGATTTCTCGCTTTCTGTCTCTATGTCTCTCTCTGTCTGGCGAGTGCACGTGCCCTATAGCGAAAATCTCTTTAAAAAAAAAAAAAAAAAAAAAAAAAAAAAAGAAAGCCTTGCAAGATGTAATGTTCAATTCAACTGAGGCTGTATAAATCAGAACCTTGTTCAGCTTTTCACTGATAAAGGCAGGTTCTTCTATGAATGAGGAATTATGAAGTTCACTAAAGATGGCAAAAAGCTATCGAATAAAATAGGCAATATCTCATTGACAGATCTTTGTTTTTTAATATAAAAATTAACCTTTGATAAAACACAGAAAAAACATGTCATGACTTTTCCAACAACCCAATAGGAGTTTTCTGTTTGTCAGTTCAACTGGCATATTCCAGCTCTGTTAAAAGGGAATTAAACATAGAATTTAGAAAAGACTAGTAAATCTTTTAATGTTGTTAAAAAGACCATTTACTTAGTCCATACTAGAGGATGAAAAACCCAAGAATAAAATATGGCATAATCTTTGTCCTTAAGAGTGTAATAGGTAAGTCAGGTGACATCAATACAAAAGGGAAGAAAAACTACAGAGGCATGGTAACTTGGAGATACTCTTTGAGTCTGCAGAATCTATATTGTCTTAGAAGAGGTGAAAATCAAGTTGACTCTTAAAGGATGACAAGTGGAAGAAAGTGGAGAAGAGAACTGAGATAAAAACTATGTAGGCAGAAGAAGCGGCATCAAAAGCTGCACAAGTGACAACACAAGAGAGTGATAAACTCCCAAAGTTTTACAGATACTATATGGTGAAGCTGGATATGGGGAGGGATAACAGAGGAGATTAAAGGGTACAGAAAAAAAAAATCACAAAAGACATGTACCATGGAGATGAACTTTAAATACCATTTTGTTCATGAAGAATAACTGAAAAGTTTTAAGTTGGAGGATAATATTGTAAGATTTGCTAGGTTTTTTATTTTTTAGATTAATTGCTTTTATAGTTCTAGAGGTAGAAATTATGAGGGACAAACAAAAATCAGAAAGGTTTTGGCATTAAAGAAGAATACTTTGTGATGGGAAAAGGATCATTATCAAGGAATTTTTCAAAGGACAAATTAACAATATACAGACAACTAAGATAAGACTGATAAAAGTTGTATGACAAGGAACAGAGGTAAGTGACATTAAATTTTAAAATTAAGAGTGTATAGTCTAGGGACCAGCAGTTAGCATAACGGTTATGTTGCTGGACTCCCACGTAGTCGACTGTGGTTCAAGTCGGTGGCTTAAAACTCATACTGGGCGCGTGTGCGTGCGTGCCCAAGATCCCGAGAGGAGAACGGAGGAGAAGGGATTACAGCGTGGCCATCCCCCTGGGGGGTGATTTCTCGCTTTCTGTCTGTTTTTCTCTGTCGGTCTGGCGAGCGCACGCGCCCTATAGCAAAAACCTCTCCAAAAAAAAAAAAAAAAAAAAGAGTATACAGTCTAAAGCCAAATAAAATCTGTTTAATGTTTTTAGCTTTTTCTATGGATATATCCCTTCATGATTCTTAAACATACCATTAAATAGGTAAACATTTTCTGAAGTTCCAGAAGAGTGGTCTTATGCTTCATATCTTCTGAATACTGGAAATCAAGAGAACACTTTCTATTAAAACATATTAAAGACAGCAAATTAGATATTCTAGCAAAAAAAAAAGTCCTTTAATACGCTTAACACTGTATCTATTTTCACTTTTAGTTGAGAAAAAAACATCACAACATATTTTGTTTTTCTTCATCAAAATTATAGCATAAAAAACATTCATTACTTAAATGCACCTATCACTATTATGTCTGGAAACAAAATAGGTTTTTTTTTTTTTTTTAACTTTCTAGATCAATATTCTTTTGGTACTAATGCTGATTAAAAGGCAAGAATGAACAACACTTAAGGAATACAACAAAGTTGTTTACCACAAGAAAATCCACATATTTAAAAAAAATTTAAGATACTAGTAAATGATATATCATCATCTAGTTATATGTTTATTTTTGGGGGAACTATATCCTTAACCCCAAAGAGGACTACTAGCCATTTAAATATTCAAATACCAGTAACTGTGATGCACGATTGGCTCACTGACTGAGTCCTGAATACCAGCCTTACAGAAGAGATTCATATTTATGTAAAACACTAATTAGATATACTCTATCTCATTCAGGTATTAAACCTATCAAGTAGGTATTATCTCTATTACTACCTGTCACAACCTAGTTAGCTCTGATAGTCTTGTGGAGTAATAAACCTCTTGATATGCCAAGAGTTATGTGTGTCCATTTTGTATAGAGTATAAGTAATATGGTAGCTTAGGAGCTTACAATCAAATTTAAGTCATAGGATAAAGAATTGAAAAGAGACCCATTTGGCCGATAGTTATCATAAAATTATATGATGTTAAGTATAATAGAAAGTGAATAAAAAGAATAAACAAAATTGGCAAAAATAACTATAGGCTATTCCTGATACATGGGAGACTTAATCCATGAAGTTATGAGAAAAGTCACATAAAATGGTAATTGCCTGAATATAATAAATCACATATATGCAAAGGGTGAATTCAGGATTCAAAAAGGTAAGAAATAAAGACCTGGATTTATACTTTTGTTACTGGAGAATAAAGCATTACTTGGCTAAAGAAACGCCCCAAGTCTTCAAAACTGAGCAAAAACAAGGACTTTCTTTTTTTTTTGAAATTACAAAGAAAATCTACATAATGCACAATTTAAAAATAATAATCTACAGACATGATAAACTTAAAAAACAGCAATGTAACCAAAGCCAAAAGACCCAAACCCACTTGAGTCACTTGAGTTACTGTAAATTGGAGACTGAAGATAACCGTTATCAAAGGATTTACTGAAGGTATTTAAAGGATCACAATAGTGTGTTAAGAGAAAAAAATGAAGCCCCAAAATGCAATGATGATATGAAAAAAGACCAAAACTCAGTGCAAACATAAAGTCTGACAAGAAATTGTAAAAGATACATAGAAGGCAAACTAAAAAATAGCCCACAGTAAAAAAGAATGCAAATTAGAAAGAATAAGTGAACAAAAATAGCATGAAACAGAGTTTATTCAAACGAGGCTCAAAACTTCATTTGCCTTATGATATGCAAATTAAATGAGCTTGGTGCTTCCGTTAATATTTTCCTACTTGGTTTCAGGCTTTGCTTATCTTCTTCTTTTTTTTTTTTTTACTGGAAATTTTTGGTATAGGCCACATATGCTCACTGGAGACACAGAGACAAAGAAAGAAATTACCCCCAAGTGGGGATGGCCATAATTGTAATCCCATCTCTTCTCATGATTTTAGGTACACATGCACACATATCCAGTTTGAGTTTCAAGTCACTAGGTCTGGGACTCAAACTGCAGTCGGCCATGCTGAAGTCCAGTGCTTTAACCACTATGCCCCTACTGACTGTGGCTAGCTTTGCTTATTTTCTACATAACTAAGATATGTGTTTATTTATTTATTTTGGAGAGTAACTTTTGCTATAAGGTACATGTGTGCTCACTGGAGACACAGAGATAGACAGAAAAGGCGAGAAGCCCCCGCCCCCAACCCAGGGGGATGGCCACACTGCAATCCCTTCTCTGTTCTCTTCTTGGGATTTTTGGGCACACATGCACCCAATGTGAGTTTTAAGCAACCAGGTCCGGGACTCAATCCACTGTCAACCATTTGGAAGTCCAGTGTTTTAACCTGCTGGCCCTGAAAACCTGTATGTTTTTAACTGAATACTATATACATTAAGTATGTATATTTCACAACTGTTTTCCTTGGCAAAAAGATTAGACTATAGCATTATGAGTAACCTTAAAATTTAAAAATTTTAAAACTGGTACCAGCAGTTGACATAATGGCTATGTTGCTGGACTCCCATGTAGTCAACCACAGTCAAGTCCTGGACCCAGTGGCTTAAACTCAAGCCAGGTGCATGTGCGTGCATGCCCAAGATCCCGAGAGGAGAATGGAGGAGAAGGGATTGCGGCATGGTCATCCCCCCAGGGGGAGTGGGGGCGGGGGAGATTTCTCACTTTCTGTCTCTCTCTGTCTCTCTGGCAAGTACACATGCCCTATTGCAAAAACTTCTCCAAAAAAAAAAAAAAAAAAAAAAAGATTAAAATTACATGCTAACTTGTTATACAATCAAATTTTCTCTTGCTTTTTATTAATAAATTCTCCCATGAGAGGGGGACAGAGGGAGAAAAAAGAAGGTAAAGAGAGAAGGAGGGAGACCTAAGAGGTCTTAGTGCTGTGGTCCTACCCCCAGCTTCAGTCAGGGAGTATCCTAGAGAACCATGCGCCCAAAATGGGAGACCTCAAAATGAGAGCTTCAGACCCTCTTACATGGCCTCAGCATTGTAGAACATCTCACTACTGTTGGGCCTACGGCTATAATTTTTTTTTTTTAATTGCCAGAGGGAATGACCACTCTCAACAAGCAGAGGAGGGAAAGCACCTTCCAACAGGGAGAGGTTGTGTCACAATCCTGTGAAATTCTCTATCCTGTCAGGATTTTGGGTATGATATATACATGCCTGGCAGGGACTGAAACTGCAGTTGGCCATGTGGGATTCATATCCCCTAACCACTAGACTATGGGCCAGACACTGTAATTTTTATTAACTTTATTTCTTCTATGAATGACAGAAGGAGAATGCACCCCCAACTATGTCCTGAAACTGCGATCTACTCCCAGCTTCAGCTATCCCAGCTCATGGGCATACATGCCAGATATACTGAGAGGGTATTCCTGACACAGCCTGGAACTTTCTATGAGTCTGCCTAGTAGAGCATTGTGTTTTATGGCTATGACATCATCTGGCCCATAGAGTTGCATTTTTAAAAATTTGCTATAGGGTGCATGCACTCACTGGAGACAGAGAGAGGGAGAGAAAGTGAGGGATGGCCATGACAAAATCTCTTCTCCTCGGGAACCAGCAGTTAGCGTAATGGCTATGTCACTGGACTCCCACGTAGTCGACCGCAGTTCGAGTCCCAGACCCGGTGGCTTAAAACTCACACCAGGAGCATGTGCGTGTGTGCCCAAGATCCCGAGAGGAGAATGGAGGAGAAGGGATTGCGGCGTGGCCATCCCCTCTGGGGGGTGATTTCTCGCTTTCTGTCTCTATGCTTCTCTCTGTCTGTCTGGCGAGCTCATGCGCCCGATAGCGAAAACCTCTCCAAAAAAAAAAAAAAAAAAAAAAAAAATCTCTTCTCTTCCATTATCTTCTTGGGATTTATGTATGCATGTACACAAGCCTGGCATGTTTTTTCAAGCTGCCAGGTCCAAGACGCAAACTACACATTTGGCACATGGAATCCAGACACCTTAACCACCACGCCACTGGCAGCTGTAATTTTTTTAAAATTTGCTGTAGGGTGTGTGTGCTCACCAGAGAGAAAAAGTGAGAAATCACCCTCAAGGGGGATGTCCACACTATAGTCCCTTCTCCATTCTCCTCGGGATTTTGGGCACACTTGCATGCACCAGGCGTGGTTTTTGAGATGCCAGGTCCTGGACTTAAACCATGCAGTTGTCCATGGAGGATCCAGAGTCTTCACCCTCATGTCGCCTGCTGGCCCAACAATTGTAATTTTTAAAGTGAGGAAGAGTCTACCTTAGCAGTGAAGACAGCCTGTCTTGCCTCAGGTATCATATAAAGTTGCTGAATAGTAGAAGCCAAGTAACAAGTAGCTCCAAGGTTAGTCAAGCCAACAAATCTGCACTCAGCACGGACATCTTCATGAGGCCAATAGTCCCATTTATAAGGTGCATGGGCTGCTGAGAAAAAAGGGGAGAAAAGAGGCACCCCCCCAAAACAATTAAACATAATATATTGTGTTTTTATTTATAGCTGCAACCTCTATTAGTTATCTAGTAAATACATACAAGACGTTACATATAATTATTTTAGTTTTTACTATAGGTGTGTGCACTTGCCAGAGACAGAGAGCAAGAGAGAGAAGGAAAGTGAGAAATCGTGCCCAGGGGGATGGCCACACTGCAATTCCTTCCCCTCCTTTCTCCTCTCAGGATTTTGAGCATGCATGCATACATGCACGGCATGATATTCAAGCTGGCCACATGGGATCTAGCAACTTAACCTCCATGCCACCTATTGGCCCCTATTTATAATAATGTTTAGCATTAGGTACAAATATATTCTAAAACCAATTTGTTATCTAAACTTTAAACAAGATGTCAACACTTGGCACTAAATTATTTTACCAAAGCAATGCTCAAGTATTTAAAAGGCCTATAAAAAGGTCCTTTGTGCTTTTTTCTTAAATGCAGATTTTAGTTTTTAACTTTAACAACATCCTAACAACAACAGGTTATAATGTGTGCAAAGAGGGGATTCTTTAAATAATGCCCTCCAAAATCTCATTTCTTTATTCAAAACTTGTAAACATTAAAAGAAAAAAGAATGCTTACACTGCATGTGTTGTGCCATAACCCAGTTATGTATTAGCCTGTAGTTCTCAACAGAACCCTTTACCATCTCTACTAACAAATCATAAGCAGCAGCCCTTGAAGAATGTGATTTGCACTTTGGCTGTTGTCGATCTTTTAGACTTGGCAACAAAAACAGAAGATTGAAGATATCCCTTAAAAATTCCTGGGGGAGAAAAAGAGCGAAGTATGTTATCTCAACTTGGATATTAATTATATTCCAAATAAAACATATAATTTATATTAAATAAACAGGAGCATAAAACAATCTACAACTTCTATTTATAATATACCAACAAAAATGACAGAATTCCTTGTAATAGTAAGAAATAAACTTAAGAAGTACTAAAAATCCAAATTCTAGATAAAGAAAACCTCCAAGTAAGGAACACAAAAAGACTGGTCTTATGTAAAAAAATAATATAATTTTATTAAATGCCAGAGGGCACATGTACTCATGAGAGACAGACAAAGAAAAAGAGACAGGAAGAAAAATGTATCCCCCAATGGGGATATCCAACAGGGCTGGGTCTGGCCATAATTTCTCCTCCTCCATTTCTCTATCCTGTTGGTATTTGGGAACACACAGATACCTAGTGTGTTTTTCAAGCCACAGGGCCAAGATTCAAACCTTGGTTGGCCATGTGGAATTGAGTACCCTTTAACTAGTAGGCTAAGGGGCTGGTCCTGCTATTCTATTCTTCTACTGAAAAATTCAAAATCATGAAGATATCAATTCTTCATCAATCTACAAATTGAATGCAATTCCAATAAAAACCTAGTTTATTTTTTTTAAAAATTAGATAATTTGATAAAGTTTATTTAGAAAAATAAAAGCCAAGATATCTCTGAAAATGCATAATAATGAGGATTTATCAACCTCTAAAAGTATTAACTACTGTAACTATACATAATTAAGATACAATATAAATGAGTAAACAGATCAACGAAATAAAGCAGAAAGTCTAGAAATAAAATCTGTATAAAAGTTTACAATATGATAGAGGAGCATTTCTAATCAGTGGATAAAAAATAAATCAGCCAATTAATCTTTCTGTATTATTCATTTCAACTAAATAATTTTCTTACAGAAAAAGTTTAAAAATGAAATTATGAAAACATTAAAAGCTAATGGCTATTAGACTGATAAATGTGACTACATAAAAATGGAAAAAACTCCATTTTAAACAAAAATTAGCAAGGCCAGTAGGTGGCATAGTGGTTAAGGTGCTGGACTCCCACGCGGTTAAACAAGGTTTAAGTTCCAGACCCAGTAGCTTGAAACTCACGCTGGGCATGTGCACCGTGCATGCCCAATGTCCCGAGAGGAGAATGGAGGAGATGGGATTGCAGTGAGGGCATCCCCCAGGGGGTGATTTCTTATTTTCTGTGTCTCTGGTGAGTGCACGTACCCTATAGCAAACATCTCTAAAAAACAAAATCAAATTAGCAACCCTGTAGACCAGTGGTTAAGGTGGCTGGAAGTCACAGGGCCTACTGCACAATTTAAATTACTAGACCAGCAGGTGTGTGTACATGCCTGCCTAAAATCTCAAAAGGAGTGAAAGTTGAAAGGAAGGGACTGCTCAGGACCATGTCCCATGGGGGACTTTCTCACCTTCCCTCCCTCTCTCTCTTTCAAGTGCATGTGATTTAATTTGCCACAGGAGTCTGGCAAATTAAAAATAAATGAGGTAAAAAACAAAATCCCAAATCCACAAAGACAAATCACAAATAGAAAAAAGCCTTACAATTCATTTTATATTTTGTATTTTTATTTTTTGACCTTATTTATTTATTTATTTTTTTTTTTTTTAAATTTGACCAGAGAGGGACAGAGCGAGAGAGAGAGAGAAAGAAACTGAGAAAGCAAGCTTTTAGGCTTGGAACTCGAACCATGGTTGGTCATATGGGGAGTTCGGTGCCCTTAAGCACCATGCTAGCGGTCAGCTCTTTGCAATTCATTTTAGAAAAGCGTATGTATTTTATAGAAAATTTCTATAAATTAATATAATGAAAGGACTAATAACAGATATAATAGGCATGTTAAATGATTTAAGCACGTCAGAGAAAAGTTAACACATATAAATGGCTTTCAAACACCTGAAACCAGATCAACCTTACCCATAATAAAAGAAATACCAAATAAATGTATGAAGATCTATTTTTGCCTATCAGACTAACAGAAATTAACTCCATAAAGATACAGTAGATTGGTAGAAATGTGGCAAAACTGGACCTCAGACTGTAGGTGAGCCCTTAAACTGGCTCAATCTCCAGAGGGCAACTTGGTTATATAAAATCATAAATGTATACACTCATGAACCAGCAATTATACATTTAGAACTTTTTTCCTAAAGATTTTCTAAATCTATGTGTAAAATGATGGATGTAGTTTCATCCTCAATGCAACATCATTTGAAATAGTATAGGGGCATGTTCACTCACCAGAAATGGTGAGAAGGAAAGTGAGAAATCACTTCCCGGGGCAATGGCCATGCCACAATCCCTTCTCCATTTTCCTCCTGGGGTTTTGGGATCACATGCACATACATCCCGCATGACTTTCAAGTCACCAGGTCTAGGACTCAAACCAAGGTCAGTCATGTGGGAGTCCAGTGCCTTGACCACTATTTCATGTGCTAGCCCCCCCACCCCCACATTTGGTTATCTTAATACTTACTTGTCCTTCTCTTGAAAATTTAAAGGGTGGTTTGTGTTTAATAACACTTGTTGCAAGCCTTAGGAGTCCTGTAAGCCCATCATCTTCTATATTACCATCCTGATGATCAAGGATCTCCCTACTACAAAAAAAAAAAAAAAAGGAGAGAACACAAAATAAGATAGTTCACATAATTACATCCTTTAACTTTCATCAAAAATAAAAATGCCAATTTCACATCAAATTTTACCTTCGAATACAGTCAGCCAAATGTCTTGCCAAAGCATCTAGGTCGAGCAGAGTTGTCTTAATACAAGAAGAAAACACAACATTCAAATACAGATTTTTGTTTAGTAGTACTCAGAATTTTAAAACAACAGAATTTTTCTTACACATAATAAGATTTTGGTTCTCCTCAAAATCATTAATGATACTATAAACTTAATAAATCTAGTCTTTATTTATTCAGGTTGAGTCTCCCTTACCTGAAATGCTTGGACCAAAAGTGTTCCAGATTCTGGATTTTTTTTTCAGGTTTTAAAATATTTGTGTATATATAATGAAAAATTTGGAAGCTGTGACTCATGTTTAAACACGAAATTCATTTATGTTTCCTACACACTATATACATAGCCTTAAGGAAATTTTATACAGTATTTTTGTATTGCAGCATTTTAACTACAACCCTTCACTTGAAATCAGGTGTAAATTTTCTACCTGTGGTGTCATGTTAGCCCTAAAAAATTTTGGATTTTATGATTTTAAGATTCTCATTTTGGGGAGGTTATACCAGTACATGATGCCAGTTAACAGAGTTATAGCTTTAAAGACATTACTGATAGACCTACCAAAAAAAAAAAAAAAAGATCAATGGAATGTTGGTAACAAATTATGATGGCTACAATAAACCATTGAAAAGACACTAAGGTCTATTGTTCTATCTTTTTGTTAATAGTTTCAAGGTATAATTCACATATAATTCACCAACTCAAGTTTGTTTTTAATATCACCTTTAAACTAGACTTTTTTGTTTGTTTGCTTTTTGTTTGTTTGCTTTCTTGCACTAGCAAGAAAGACACAGAGACAGAAGAGAGAAATCACCCCCCGGGGGTATCGCCCCGCTGCAATCCCTTCTCCTCCATTCTCCTCTTGGGATCACGGGTACACACGCGCATGTGCCTGCCATGAGTTTAAGCCACTGGGTCCAGGACTCAAACCACGGTCGACCACATGGGAGTCCAATGATGTAGCCCTTAGGCCATCTGCTGGTCCCTGTTTGTTTTTTTAAGAGAAATTTTTGTGCTATAGGGTGCATGTGCTTGTCAGAGACAGAGACAGAGAGAGAGAGACAGACAGACAGACAGACAGACAAACAGTGAAAAAAGTCACACACACACCCCAGGGGAGATAGTCACACTGAAATCTCTTCTCCATTCTCCTCTTAGGATTTTGATATGCATGTATGTAGCATGTGAGTTTCAAGCCACTGGATGGGACTTGAACTTTGGTTGACCATGTGGGAATCCAGCGCCTTCAATACTATACCATCTGCTAGCCCCTAAACTAGGCTTACTAATCAACTAAACTCGACAGTTATTTTCAGAAAGCTTTAATTTTCATTATAATTGAAAAAAAAGAAAATAGATATTACAAATAGGATTTAAAAATACAAACAAACTCAGCTCTATTAAAAAGAAACTGTTCTGACAAGCAAGAAAGATTAGATTCCTATTTTGGCTTAAATAGAAAATCCAGGTTCAAAACAAAAATCAATGTTTTATGACTAATAAGTAAATTATAACCTGCTTGATATTAACTTTTACAATTATTTTTCAAATGAAAGATTTGAAGAATTCAGATATAACTTAAAAGGAGTAAAAATACTATGTCTTTCTTCCTTCCCCACACCTCCCTTCCCCCCTCCTACCCACCCTTTTCACTTCTCTCCCCTTCCCTTCTTTTTTAATGGCCAGAGGCCACAAGTGCTAGCCAAAGAGAGAGAAGGGAGAAAACACAGTCTAATGAGGGTTGGTTATGGTAAACTCTTCTCTATCTTGTTGGAATTTTGGCCATGCATGCACATGTGCCCAGTGTTTTTTAAGCTGCCAGGGTATTGAAACCACTGTTCATCATGTGGGATATAGTTCCCTATGCACAGCATTTAACCACTGTTCCACAGGGCTGGCCACAGAATTTTTTAAATGTAAAATGTATTTAACTGCACTTTCATTTAAATACATGGGAAACAAAAAATAAATCTCAGAAGAAATATTTCCTAAATACTAAAATGGATTTTCTTCATGTGCTTATTTCTTCTGAATTAATGTAGACACACTAGCTTACTAAATTTATATAAAAAGGAAAAAACAAAAAACCTACATGTGGTATGTTTATCTCTGAAATTTACTTGCTTCAAACACTTGTGTTTGGAGAAAAACATAATTTTAGTCTGGAATACTGATCGAGTTTCTATAGCTTAAAATAACTTTTTTTATATATAAGATTTATTTTATTTATTGTTATTATTATTATTTAATTTGACCAGAGAGAGACAAAGAGAGGGAAAGTGAGAAAGCAAGCTGCCAGGTCCAGGACTTGAACTACGGTAAGCCATGGGCAAGTCTAGTGCCTTAACCACCACGCCAACTGCCAGCCCTTTAAAATAACTTCTATTTTAACTGAAATTTGACTTTATACAATCAGAATTCCACATTTACATGCATTATAGATAGTTGTGTATTTAAAATCTAAATTTCACTTTCCAAATAAGATTTTATATCTGGGGCTGGCAGGTGGCATGGTGGTTATGGTGCTAGAATCCCACATGGCTGACCATGGTTCGAATCCTGGACCTGGCAGCTTTCTCTCTCTCTCTCTCTGCTCAAATTAAAATAAATAAATAATAAAAATAAAATAAACAGAGTTAAAATAATTCTTTATAAAAAAAAAGATTTTAGGGAACCAGCAGTTAGCGTAATGGCTATGTCGCTGGACTCCCACGTAGTCGACCGCGGTTCGCGTCCCGGACCCGGTGGCTTAAAACTCACGCCGGGTGCATGTGCGTACGTGCCCGAGATCCCGAGAGGAGAATGGAGGAGAAGGGATTGCGGCATGACCATCCCCCCTAGGGGGTGATTTCTCGCTTTCTGTCTCTAATGTCTCTGTCTGTCTGTCTGGCGAGCGCATGCGCCCTATAGTGAAAATCTCTCCAAAAAAAAAAAAAAAAAAAAAAAAAAAAAAGATTTTATATCCACAAACTTGACTCAGAAGAGTTAGGAAACTACTTATAGAAACCAGATGAAGATGTTTCAAATAAGGTCAAAGTAAAAAACAAGAAAGGGCTTAGAGCAGGACAAAGGAACAGAAAAATTATGACAGTATTAACCAGCTATATATAAGACAGCACTTAATAATAAAAACAAATGTAAGTCATGAACATACATGTACGTATTCATACAACATACCTGACTAGCGTCCTTTATATGTATGTTGTCAACTAATTTGCATAACAACCAAAAGTACTCTTTACATCCAGGTTTTAACATTGGTTCTTCCTCATAATCATCTATCTATTAAAAAAAATTTAAACTTCATAAAAACATTTTCAAAATAACATTGTAACACAATTAAGAAATTCTACGAAATAAATCGCTATACAAATTAAAGAACATTCAAAATCTAACCCAAAATGGAGTACACTCCTAGTTTTTATAAAATCAGAATAACTAAGTACAAAAATGACTACCATGAGAACTCAGAAAAGTATTAATCTCATATTACTTACACTTGAAAAGATAGAAATAAATGGAAAGTAAGATAAATGTCACAACACATATTTCTGGTATTTACAAAAGTTTATTAATGAACTGTGGATTTATTATGTGATAGAAGCCTTTTATAAGGCTGGTATATACACTATATATATATATATGAAAGAAAATTTAAAGTTCAGAATACCATAAGGATAAAAAAAATACTGACTAGAGAAGGAGGCTGCATTTATGACATGTCTATCATTCAACTTACTAATGCAAGGCCCAGAACCTATGGTAGTAAGAATAAATGTTATTTCCAAAAACAATATACCTATAAGAGAGCTGACAGACCTGAAATCAAAACACACAGATTCCTTTCCTAGTTGTAATGTGGATACAATGTACTGCAATGCTGTCACTTTAAGATATACAGTCATCCCTTGGTATTCTAGGAGGCTTACCTCCAGATTTGTGTATAAACCTACTTTAAATAAATCACGCCCATATTACTTATAACACCTAATACAAAGTATATATAATGGTTGATATACTCTATGGATTTTTCTGGTTCCTAAAATTTTTTGTAATTGCTGTATTTGTTTTTCCCATGAATATTTCCCATCTGCAGTTGGTTTTATCTGTGGATGTGGAACCCACAAATATGGAGGGCTGTAACCACTATCTTCTTGGTAATAATGATACACAAAACCATGTGCTCAAAATTAATTCAAGAATATAGAGCAATGATGACCATGAGCCAAAAAAATTATAGAAATTAAAATTGCCCCTAAACAAAGCAAAAATCTTACCCTGATAGGTTTGAGTGCTTGAGCATCAGGAAGAAATTTCAACAATGTTGAGGCAGCCAGTAGAAGGAAAGAGCGATTGATTGAGTCTCCTCCATCTAGTCCTGACAGAGATAACTTATAAAGACCACTACAAGATTCATGACGAACTGCAGTCTAAATGAAAAAGCAAGTTTCAAAGATAGACTTAGTACTAAAAAAAAAAAAAGCTAATGTTAATATGTTAGCAGAGATAGCATCAAGTGACTCTTCAGTAATATATTTAAATTAAATGTTCTGATCACACACACCTGCATGTAAATAATTTATCAAATAAAGTACTCCAAACTAGAGTAACAGTCTTGTGCCCTACAACAATGTTCAAGTCAACAAAATACCACATATACAGTGGTAGTCCCATAAGATTATACCATATATCTCAGGTATATAATAAGCTGTATCACTGAGGTTTGTATGAAAGTATACTCTACAATGTCTGTACAGCAACAAACTAGCCCAATGTGCATTTCTTAGAATGTATCTCAGTTTTTAAGCAACAAATAACTGCAGATAAAGAAAGTCCTAACTATGGCCATAAAACATTTATAGAAACAAAACCAAATAAGCACAACAGACAAGGGATTGCGGGGAGAGTATTTATAAAGGTCTAAGTTATGTACAAGATAATAAAATAGTTTTTGAAGCTGAAGCAACTGAGAAAATACTAAAAGCACAACATTCAAAAGGACTTGCCTAACTGTTAAAATAGTTATCCAAGACAGTGCTAGAAAAAGAATACGTGGGAACCAGCAGTTAGCGTAATGGCTATGTTGCTGGACTCCCACGTAGTTGACCGCGGTTCGCATCCCGGACCCAGTGGCTTAAAACTCACGCCGGGTGCGTGTGCGTGCGTGCGTGCGTGCGTGCGTGCCCAAGATCCTGAGAGGAGAATGGAGGAGAAGGGATTACGGCGTGACCATCCCCCCTGGGGGGTGATTTCTCGCTTTCTGTCTCTCTCTCTCTCTGTCTGGCGAGCGCATGCTCACTATAGCGAAAACATCTCCAAAAAAAAAAAAAGAATACATGGCATTCCATCTTGAACTAACAGTAGTATTATTAGACAATATTGACTAAAAATATCTAACTTGTGGTTAAGTACATTGGTAAAGAGTCCAATTTTATGAGTTCACTTAGGAATATGATAGGACCAACATCAAGACAGGGATAGTAGAAATTACACTGGCCTCAGTGTCAAATAGGAAGCAAAATATAACTGACTTATACTTAAAAAATTAATTAAAAAAAATTTTTTTTTGCCATAGGGCCTGTGGGCTTGCTGGAGAAAGACAGACAGACAGAGAGAGAGAGAGAGAGAGAGAGAGAGAGAGAGAAGGAAAGAGAATTCACTCCCCATGGGGGATGGCCATGCCACATCCCTTCTTCATTCTCCTCTCAGGATTTTGGACATGCACACACACACATGCACCTGGCATGATTTTCAAGCCATTGGGACTGGGACTCAAACCGCCATTAGTCATGTGGGAGGCTAGTATCTTAACCATTACGCACCTACTGGATGCGTGGTTTATTTATTTTCAAGTCTTAAGTGGTTAAAGTGGCAGGATCCTACATGGCTGATGACAGTCTGAATTCTAGTCCTGTTTGGCTGAAAAACACATTGGGTGCATGTGAATGAATGCCCCAAATCCTGACATGATGGAGAAAAAGAGAGTGTGGCATCACCATGTCACACTGGAGGTGCTTTCACCTCTCTCTGTCCCTCTCTGACAAGTACGCATGTCCTCTTGCAACAAACAAATAAACAAATAAAATCCAAAGCAAAATAGTCACTAAGTAAGCAAACATTTCAGAAAGAGACAAATATGAATGTCATAGAATATACAACATTCATTCTTTTTTTTTTTAAGAGGTTTTGCCATAGGGCACCTGGACTTTCAGAGAGATGAAGACAGAGACAGTGAGAGGAAAAGTGAGAAATCACTCCCCGGGGAGATGGCCATGCCACAATTCCTTCTCCTCCTGGAACCTTGGACACACACATGCATGCCTGGTGTGATTTTCAAGCCATGGGGTTCAGGACATGAACCAGACCAGTTGACCATGTGGGAGTCCAGCAATGTAGCCACTACACCACCTGTTGGACCCATTCACACTTTGTAAGTGCTATACATAGTTGGAAACCTTCTAACCCTTAAAGGACTAAAGAGATGATATATTTATGGAATCATGCATATTTGTTTCTATTAGCTCTGCTTTCATTTTCATTGCTAATAATATAAAAACATATGAAATACAGCAATACTAATCTTCAGTTTTTATCTTACCTCAGGAATAAGGAGGGTCAATTTCTTTAGCCAGTCTTGTAAATGGTCACTATCTGCGAGGCTAGATTTCACTAAAGAACAGCAATGAGCCCAACTCACCAAAAGCCACATTGAATAATGTGAAACTAAAGAAAATCAAAACAAAGTATGACTATAAAAGCTTTTGCTAAAAGAAGATACATTACTCATTGTTAAAGAGAAAATATATATTAAAATATCCATTATTGAAAAGTATTTTTATTAAAAAATAGTTTTGAGAAACTCTTACCTTCATGTCTAGACCTGTGATCAGACTGAGCTTTCAAAACTCTGTAAAGAAAAAAATACAACAAACCATGAATTAAATTCATCAATGAATTAAAAGTAACTCAATTTATTACCAGATATCCTTTAAAGTTTATAACTTCACTCTCCAAAAAGATAAAACATTAAGGGAGGGTCTTTATTATTTATTTAAAGAATCACTGATAAGTAACTCAAAGAAAGCAGAGACCAGAATGACAGCTGCAGAAGCTAAAGTGGTTATTAATTAACATAAAAATTAATGTCAATTAATAAACATAAAAAGAAAACCATTTGTGAACAAAATATTAATATTTAATTCAGACATTAATTACAGTGAAAGCTAAACCCAGTAAGTGATAGATTTATGGAGAGCTGACAAATTTATACAGCTCTAAAATATCTTACGAAGGATTATTTAATAATTAACAAAGGAAAAATCTGACACTTTATATAGTAGAGAAGAAACTTGGAGGAAACCAGATTAACTAATTAAAAACACCACCAATAATGGGATAAACTGACATCACCAAAATATATCTGGGAAAGACACATTATTTATGGAGCATCTTGCTAGAAATGTATAATCTGAACTTAATCACAAGAAATAATAAGAAAGCCTCAAAAAATGTCTCTGATCAAAAGAGATAAAGAAATGTGACAACTAAATGCAATATGTGATTCTGCATCAGGAAAAGCAGCGTCATTAAGTGGTATGAGAGAGAGATTTAAATCTGCCAGAGGGTGCATATGCTCACCATAGACAGACAGAGAACAGAGAGAAAGAGGCAGAAGGCACTTTCCAGTGGGGAGTGACCATGCCACAATCCTTTCTCCTCTTTTCTATCCTGTTGAGATTTTTAGGAAAACACACACACTCTTGCTATGTTTAGCAAGCTGTGCAGGCTGAGATTCAAACTGTGGTAGGCCATGTGGGACCTGGCTCCCTTAACCACTAGCCCACAGGTCAGCATGTTACAAAGAATAGTAATAGGAAGGGGCCAGTAGGTGTTGTGGTGGTTTAGGTGCTGGACTTCCAGATGATCAACTACAGTTTAAATCCCAGACCTAGTGGCTTGAAAATCATGCTAGGCATGTGTGCCTAGGTGCCCAAAGTCCCAGGAGAAGAATGGAAGAGAGAGTACCGTAGCATGGCCATGCCCCCTGGAGGTGAGAAATCACCCTTTATTCTCACTTTTCCCTCTCCCTGTCTCTGTCTCTCTCCTCTCCGGTGAGCACATACATCCTATGGCAAAAACCTTTAAAAAAAAAAAAGGAGGAGAATAATATTAATTTGAATATGGGCTATGTATTAGATAATGTATAAATGTTATGTTTTGTGAATTAGAAAATTTGGGCTGACTCCACAAGCCTAACAACTAAGGGCACTAGTTCAAATTTCATTATCAGTGGTTTGATAAATATGCTGGGCGTGTATGAATGCATGTCCAAGATGCAGATAGGATAGAGACATGGTGAAAGGACTATATATTGTGACCATGCCTTCTTAGGAGGTGCTTTCTCTCTCTCTCTGGTGAGTACAAATGCATGCTGGCAATTAAAAAAAAAAAAAAAGGATAAAAAAGATTTTAGTCTGGTTATTAATAAAATGTCCACAGTTTTAGGAGACACACATCAAAATGTGTGTGGCTAAACAGTCATGATGTGAGGCCTGCAATTTAATCTCATGTAAGATTCAGGATAATACGTAAGCATACACAGAAAACTTGTGTTCATAAATACAGAATCAATTTGGGCACATGTTTGTAACATGTAAATTTAGGTGACAGGTTTAAGAGTTCATTGTAATATAATTTTTCCATTAAGTTTAAATTTTTTTGAAATAATGTTTTAAGACACTGTATTCTTACTACAAATATATACATACACTAAATATATTAAAAATGCATACCTAGGAGCCAGATTATCATAAGTATAAGCAACAGACATAAGTCGCTGAATCAAATTGGTTCCTTGGACAAGAACGAGAAATACCTTTAAAAACAAAAACATTTTTATAATCTTTAATATGGCAAAACAAAACTGTACTTTTAATCAGATTCCAAATTAGCTTTTTATCTCTGACAAGATAATGTCCTAAGAAAAATTATTTTAAAATACTGTAAAATTACCAAATATTAAAAAAAACAGAGTTTTGTAACCACACTTAGCAGCAATTCTATAAAGAAAATGTGAAAATTTAGAAGTAGAGACAAAAATATGATTTTCACTTGATCTACAGATTCTCTGCATGTAACTACATGAAAATGTATAAATGAAAAGCATATATTACATATATCAGGATTTTGGGAGAGGTGGGTAAAGAATTAAACTTTTGGGGCCAGGAGATGGCATAATGGTTATGTTGCCGGACTTCCACATGGCTGACCGCAGTTCAAGTCCCAGACCTGGTAGCTTGAAAATAAGGCTGAGTGTTCATGTATGTGTCCCCAAGATCCCAGAAGGAGAATGGAGGAGAAGAGACTGCAGCATGGCCATCTCTCCTGGGGGTCATTTCTCTTTCCCTCTCAGTGTCTCTGTATCTCTTCCTCTCCAAGAAGTGCATATGCCCTAAGGCAAAAACCTCTTAAAAAAAAAAAAAAAAAAAACTAAAATTTTTTGTAGAAGATGTGTACACTCACCAGAGAGAGAGAAAGGGAGAAAAGAAAGCACCACCCATGGGTAACTGGGTAATGGTCACACTGCAATCCCCTCTCCTCCATTCAGGATTTTGATAGCACAAGAACATATGCCTGACATGTTTGTTAAGCCACTGGGTTTAGGACTTGAACCACACAGGTAGACCATATAGGATCTAGTTGCCTTAACTACAAGGCAATGGAGTTGAGTCCAAGAATGAAACAATTTTCACTTTTGAAATAGGAAAATATATGTTTAAAAAATAAAAAGCAGTGGCAGATTTCTCAATCATCCTGAAAGGCATATTTAAAAAGACATTTAATAGGAGCCATCAGGAGGCATGATGGTAAGCATGTTGAACTCCCACATGGCCAACTGCGATTAGAGTTACGGACAGCGCGGCTTGCTTTCTCACTTTCCATCTCTCTCTCTCTCTGTCCCTCTCTGGTCAAATTAAATAAATAAAGTTAAATGGAAAAAAAAAGATATGTATGGATACTAAACATGAATTTTAGATTTACAACCCTGAGGCTCAAAATTTAGTTGAGACCAGCAGATGGCGTAATGGTTATGTCACTGGACTCCCACATGGCCGATCACTGGCACGTGTGTGCGTGCGCATGCGCGTGTGTATGCCCAAAATCCCAAGAGGAAAACAGAGAAGGGACTGCAGAATGGCCACCGCCCCAGGGAGTGATTTCTCACTTTCTGTCTCTCTCGTTTCTCTGGGTTCGCTAATTTTCATGCTGAATGATCTAGGTAACATAAGTAATTTTTCAGTTCTACTTCTTCATCCATATAATAGGGACAAAAAAATTTCACTAATTTAAAAAAGAATCCCTCCTGCGGCTCAGAAATAATTTTGGACATAACAACAATGAGTCTAGAACAATGCATGGATTTTGGAACGATTTTTGCACCCAAAACCCCTCATGCTTTCAATCCATTTTCCCACAAATGTTTTGAAGTCCCCCTTTACAAAGCACTGGAGTAACTTGTTAGTCCAGTGGAACAGTTAGCCACAAAAAGTCCTGAAACATGGGTATATATGATGCTACAATATGCTATATTAATGACAGAAAGGAGCAGCAACTGAACCTGTCCCTGGCAGAATCAAAAAGGCTTCCAGAAATGCTGATGTTTAGGTTGGAACCTGAAAGTGACTTATTATTAAGGAGACCAAATGGAATAATACATGGCAGTAAATTTTTAGTGTTCTTCCTTATGTATACTGTATCAAAATGAGATAACTTTATTTCCAGAACTAATGCAATAAAAATTTCTATTCCCAAAAGCTTATATACTCTTCTCTCTCTCTCTCTCACTCTTTCTCTCTCTCTCTATGAGGTTTTTGCTATAGGGTGCGTGTGCTTGCCAGAAAGACACAGAGAGAGAAAGCGAGAAATCACCCCCCAGGGGGGATGGCCATGCCACAATCCCTTCTCTTCCGTTCTCCTCTCGGGATTTTGGGCACACACGCACACGTGCCCAGCCTGAGTTTAAGCCACTACTAGGTCCAGGACTTGAAGTGAGGTCAACTACCTGGGAGTCCACTGACATAGCCCTTACGCCAACTGTTGGTCTCCAGGAAGATTATATACTAAGCCTTAATTATTTGATAAACTAATGCAAAGAATATATAGTATGCACCTTTTCTAAACTACAAAAATATAACATTGGCATGTATACAGAAAGAGCTCTGAAAAAAGGAATCATATAAATTAAGGATAATCTTTGACAAAGGGAAAGGTTTACCTGTATATTCTGAATTATGTTCAATAAACATGTAGTTGCATATATTTTTTAGAACAAACCAATTACTTTAAAAACACTATATTCCTGGCCCTTTGACACAGTGGTTAAGACCTATCCCATGCAGCTGACTATGGTTTCAATCCTAGCCCAAGCAGCTTAAAAACATTCTGGGCACATGTATGGACACCCCAAATCTTGATGAGATGGAAAAAAATGAAGGAAAATGTAGAGTCCCCCTCTACTGGGGCGGACTTTCTCTCTCTCTCTCTCTCTCTCTCTCTCTCTCTCTCTCTCTCTCGTAAGCAAATGCACTCTCTGGTAATTAAACAAACTGGAAAACCTCAATTTATCTTTCTATATATTTTTATATTATTAAAGACTCAAAGGAAATCACTAAGCACTGTAATTATTTAGTGAATTGGTAAAAACACAGTCAATTCAAGCATTTACATTAGAACCTGAAAAGCTTATTCTGGGGGGGGGGGGGGAGGGGTAACGTAATTGAAACATTATAGCAATGCAAAGTTCTTAGAAAAATAGTCCACAAGATACAATATGGCTTGCTTTCCCTCTGCAACACCTACTCAACCAATGGGTGTATGCACCCTTTGGCAAATGAGGGGAAAAAAGAATTCTACTTTTTTTTTTTTTTTTGAGTGGATGTTGCTATAGGGCATGTGTGCTCGCCAGAAAGACAGAGAGAGACAGAGAGACAGATAGCAAGAAACCACCCCCTGGGGGGATGGTCACATCGTAATCCCTTCTCCTCTATTCTCCTCTTGGGATCTTGGGCACGCATGCACACGAGCCCGGCGTGAGTTTAAGCCACCGAGTCCAGGACTCGAACCGCAGTCAATTACATGGGAGTTCAGCAACATAGCCATTACGCTAACGGCTGGTCCCTACTTTTCCGTTTTTGAAAAATATTTTAATTTTAAAATTAACATTTAATTATTGTACATCTTTAGAGTTTACAACATGGTTTTTCTCAGAAAGAATGCAGTGCTTATTACTCATGTAAAGACATTATCATTTACATTATCTTTTAACAGATAACTTCATTTTTGTATCCATTAATTTTGGTTGTTTCTTTTTCCCTTGATCTCCTCCCCCAATCTCAAAATACATTCTATTTAAAATAGTGTTCCCTTTTTAGAGAGTTGTTATAGGGCAAGTGTGCTTTTTGGAAAAAGAAAGAAAGGGGAAGAGAGATAAGGAAAGTGAGAAATCAGCTCCTTGGAAACAATGGACACACCACAATTCCTTCTCTTCCAATCTTCTCTTCGGATTTTGGGCACATACGCACACATATCTGGTGTGTTTCTCAAACCAACAGATCCAGCATTGGAACCAGCCAGTTGGCCATGTGGGATCCAGCTGCCTTAACCTCCACACCACCTTGCTAGCCCAAGAATTCCACTTTTATTGTTGGATGTTCTAGTTATTATACGAGTTCCTTTCAGCTCTAAATCCAACCCATTCTCTATTTACACACCTACATTGCTACAGGTAGTTCAAAACAGACCAAATGCATCCTTTGCCTGTTATCTCCCTCTTCGGTTTTGCTAGTCCATTTTAAGCACTCCTAGAACCAGCTTTATCTGGTAATCTCTGAGAATCCCACAGCAGCTAAAAAAACTCTTATCTCAGAGGCCTAAACCCTAGCTCAACAGGAAACCTCCAATTAAGTCTGTAATTCTTTATTACCCCCATTGCTTCCCGTACGTTCATGTTCCTCGAAATTTATCTGTGGTGAATGGTACCTTGTCTGGATTACCTCAACAATCCATGTTTGCTTTCTGGTCCTTAGACACACAGATAAAATTAATTCTCTATTTTGGGGCCAGTAGGTGGCATTAGGGTGGTAGACTCCCATATGGCCCACTACAGTTCGCATCCTGGAGACCCAGCGGCTTGAAAGTAACACTAGGGGTGGTGGGTAGTGTGTGTGTGTGTGTGTGTGTGTGTGTGTGTGTGTGTTTTGTGTGTCCAAAATCCTAAAAGGAGAATGGAGGAGAAGGAAGTGAAGTGTGCCCATCCCCCGGGGGTTGATTTCCCACTTTCTGTTTCTCCTGTGAGAACATGCGCCCTAAAGCAAAAATCTCTAGGAAAGGGGGGAAAAAAAGAGAAATACCTAGTAGGAATTATTTCCTGAATAGACCCTGATAACCTCAGAGTATAAATTACTGATTCCAAATAATAACCCTAATCATATAATTAGATAACATTAAAATGGCACATAATTCACTTCTGCATTCTGGATGATGAACTGAAAAGCATTATTATTTCATAACCATTACCACTTAAAAATAATGGCACTATTTAGTCTGCCTGGTGGCCATGTGGTTAGGGTAACCAGATTCTACATGGCTATCGGTGTTGTTCAAACCCCAGGCCCAGCTTAAAAAACATATCAAGATCATGAGTATGGATGTCCCAAATTCCAACAGGATGGAGAAATGGAGAAAAGATGGTGGTGTGAGGACATTCAAGTGGAGGTGTTTTCTCCTTCTCCCTCTCTGGTGGGTACACATGGCAAATGAAAAAATATTTTAAAAAATGCTATTATTTCAACTGTTCTAGGTCATATTACAATATTTTAAGATCATATTTCTTATGACTTAGTACACTGCTGCATTTTGTAAAAATAAAAACATAAGTTCTTTTAAAACAAAAATAAGATTCATCGCTATAACTTCATATTAATTTCTGTACTTTACCTCTGTTAATCGTGGTATATGAAGACCTTTGGCATGATCACCAGCAGCCTTCCTTGATTTGCCAGGCCAGGTTCTTTTCCTATGGCTTTCTGCTATACCAGACCAGGCAAAGACATCATGATAAGCTAAATCCAAATCGGATGGATCTACTGCAAACTGGCATATTAACTTCAGCAAGCAAGCAAGACAGTCTAGCTGCCACTGTGGATGAAAAGAAAATGTCATTTCCCTTTTTTTTAAAAAAAAAAAAAAACTTAGTATGACCACTATACAATTCTGAAATTAAGAGAGTAGAAAATAAAAATAATTACATCTAGTACTTAACCTATGTGCTAAAAAAAGTCCTGCTCAAATATTATGGTTATGATCCAAAATGATAAAAACAAAGAAAATTGTATCTAGACTATAAGATGGTATATTAAATGAAATGAAAATGACACTTTCATTTTTCATAAAAGCATCATAAAAATGTGATAGCTGTAGAAATGTTTATTTCTGAAAAAATGCTAAAAATATAATTTAAAAAATCATTAAAATGCTAACAAGAATTTAATTTACTCACCAATAAAATGAACTGTGAGATTCAGAATACTGTATGTTGTTTCCCCACACAAGTGGCATATACTTTTAATATTTTGGGACCAAAGTAATTCTCAATAATTCTAGAAGATAATTCAACTGAAAATCTGGCACTTCCTATACACATTTTTAAAAAATACTTCTTTAGTAAGATAACGCTTGGTATGAAAAATAAAATTTACAACTGATTTCAAGCTCCATTTTAAAAATGTAAAAAAAAAGTTATTTGAAATTAATTAGAACTTATTCAAGTATGGATAAGATGAGCATTTCAGTGCTTTCTCTACAATAGCCCTTGGCCTCCTGTTCTCTTGATTCTACTGCCAACTGATACATCTATACCAATAAACCAGGAAAAAATATTTTTCTATGGCACCACTATTATATTATTCAATTTCAAGAAAGATACCGAGATAATGCAGAAAGGAATAAGTCTTTTCAACTAATGGTACTAGAAAATTAGATAGTTATAAAAACAACAAAAACCTCAAACTTCTCAACAAATACAAAATTTAAATCAAAATGCAATATAGACTTTAGAATAAAAGAGAACTATAAAACTACAGGGAAAAAAAAACACGGAAGAAAAATCTTTCTGATCTTAGAATACATACGGCTTAGATTGGATACAATTTTCATTAAACTTAAAAACTTCTCCCCTTAAAAGACACTGTAATATAATGGAAAAACCATAGACCACAGAAATATTCCCTACAGTTAAACCTGAAAAGAGACTTGTCTGAATTGGTTAAGGAGAAAAAGCCTCACAAACTCCATACACAACCAAACAACAACAGAAAAAGCAAAAGGTGTAAACAGATATTTCAAAAACGAAGATAAAACATATGGTCAATAAACACAAGAAAATATGCTAAACATAATAGTAATCAGAGAAGGGCAAGGTAATGCAAATCACCAAAAGATAACAATATAAACCCAACAGAATGGCTTACATTTTAAAAACTTGACCACACCAACTATTAGCAAATAATATCTCATATTCTGTATGGTACAAGTGCTTTGGAAAACAGTAAGTTTCTCATAAAATTAATCTTATATTTACTGTATTATGTAGTACTTTTAGTATTTGGTTTTAAGCCAAGAAAAATAATAATATAAATACACAAAAAAAACCTTGTAAGTGAATGTTCATAGCAGCTTTATTCATATTCAACCATAATTGAAAATAACTCAAATGTCCATTAGCAGATGACTGGATAAACAAACTGTGGTGAATCTATACAACGAATATATTTCTCAGCAATTCAAACTAACAAACCATCAATACACATTTAACAATCTCAAAATACATGTTAAGTAAAGCCAGACACAAAAATACATAGTGTCTACTGTTCCAATTTTATGAAATTCTTTCAAACGAAAATTCTAATCTATAGTAATAGAAATCAGAGACCAGCAGTTAGTGTAATGGCTATGTTGCTGGACTCCCCTGTACTCGACCATGGTTCGCGTCCCGGACCCGGTGGCTTAAAACTCACGCCAGGCGCATGTGCGTGCGCGTGCATGCCCAAGATCCCGAGAGGAGAGTGGAGGAGAAGGTATTGTGGCGTGGCCATCCCCCCCGGGGGGTGATTTCTCGCTTTCTGTCTCTCTGTCTCTCTCTGTCTGGTGAGCGCATGCGCCCTATAGCAAAAAACCTCTTCAAGGAACCAGCAGTTAGCGTAATGGCTATGTCGCCAACTGCGCTTCACGTCCTAGACCCAGTGGCTTAAAACTCATGCCGGGTGGGTGTGCGTGCATGCCCAAGATCCCAAGAGGAGAATGGAGGAGAAGGGATTGCAGTGTGGCCATCCCCCCTGGGGGGTGATTTCTCACTTTCTGTCTCTCTGTCTCTCTCTGTCTGTCTGGTGAGCGCATGCGCCCTATAGCAAAAAAAAAACCAAAAAACAAAAAACAAAAAAACCCAAAAAAAACAAAAACAAAACAAACAAAAAAAACCTCTCCAAAACAAACAAACAAACAAAAAGAAAGCAGATTAGTAGTTGTCTACGGATGGTGGTTTGTTTTTTTTTACTGTGAATATAAATATATATATACATTTAAACATTCAAATGCTATACACACACACACACACACACACACACACAAACACACACACACATACACCATTTGGCTTGTAAAGTGGAAATATTCTTTAACTTGATTATATTGGAGGACTATACAAGTGTAAACATTTTTCATAACTTAAACTCTACTTTTAAAATGAGTGTTTTATTTACTGCATAAAAAGTAGACCACAGCCTCACATCACATATAAAAATTAACTTAAAGTATATCAACGACTTAAAGAGCTAAAACTAGAAAACTCTTGGAAGAAAATATAGTCATCAATCTTCATGGTTTCTTGGCTTTGAACACCAAAAGAACAAATACAAAGGGAAAGATATAGACATTTGTAATTCAAAATTAGAAACTTTTGTACATCAGAGAAAAGAAACCCCTATGAGAGAAAATATTTGTAAGTCACATATCTGGTAAGGAATTAAAATTCAAAATATATAATGAACTCTTACAGCTCAAGAATAAAAAGACAACCCAATGAAAAACAGGCAATGGATATGAATTAGTAATTCTCCAAAGGCAATATATAAATGGCCAATAAGCACAAGAAGATGTTCAACCTCAACAGTCACTAGAAAAATGCAAATCAAAGCAATGATCTATTACTTCATACCCATTAAATGGCTAAAATCAAACGAACAATACCGAGTCTTAGCAAGGATTTGGACAAACTGGAACTTGGATGCACTGCTAGTAGGAATATAAAATGGTGCAGGAGCTTTGCAAAATATTCAGCAGTTTCTCAAAATATTAAACAGAGTTACAACAGGATCCAACAATTGTACTCCTAGGTAGATACACTCAAGAGATGACTGTTTATAGGAATATTGTCAGTAATATCTCCAAAGTAGAAATAACACAATATTCATAAAGTCATCAATCTCCTCTTCCCTGGTTTCACTGTGACTGAATAGACAATTTACTCAAAGAGATATGAATATGTATGTGAAGACTTTGAAGTTCATTAAGGGGTTAGGGGTGGTGCAGTTGGCCCCACCTAAGAAAGGTCTGGGAATTTGAATCCTGACACCTACCTGGGAAATGTTCGGAACATGCCTATGATTTAGGCCACCCAAGATTGGGGGTGGATCATTTTGTAGGAATTCTGTTGGGGGTGCCTACATCTCTATGTTTGTCTCTCTCATGGAAGAAATAAAGAAAAGCTTGTGGAAAAATGGAATTAAAGTACAAGTTTATTTTGGTGCAAAATAATTAAATAAATAAATACAGAGTCAGCAGGTGGCATGGTGGTTAAGGCACTGTACTCCCACATGGTAGACCAGTCTGTATCCCAGACCTAGTGACTTGTTTTCTCACTCTTACTGTTCAAATTGAATAACAACAACAACAAAAATAAAATTAAATAAATAATTCTTTAAAAAATTGAAATTCACAGGACCAGCAGTTAGCATAATGGCTATGTTGCTGAACTCCCATGTAGCCAACCACGGTCTGAGTCCTGGACCCAGTGGCTTAAACTCACACCAGGCACGTGTGCGTGTGTGCCTAAGATCCCGAGAAGAGAATGGAGGAGAAGGGATTGCGGTGTGGCCATTCTCCCTGGGGGGTGATTTCTAGCTTTCTGTCTCTCTCTGCCTTTATGGCGAATGCACGCACCCTATAGCAAAAACCTCTCAGAAAAAAAAAAAAGAAAAGAAAAGAAAAGAAAAAGAAATCCATGCAACTTTTTCTTAATGTGCATTTTCTATTAACATTTTGAAGTCCCCTCATGTGTTTATGTGTGTGTATGCACTTATAAATGGTCAACGAGCACATGAAAATATGCTCATTACCAGTAGGAAAAGGCAAATTTTAAAAATCAGTGATATATGGGAACCAGCAGTTAGCGTAGTGGCTATGTCGCTGGACTCCCACGTAGTCGACCGCGGTTCGCGTCTTGGACCCAGTGGCTTACAACTCACGCCGGGCGCGTGTGCGTGCGTGCCCAAGATCCCGAGAGGAGAATGGAGGAGAAGGGATTGCGGCGTGACCATCCCCCCTGGGGGGTGATTTCTCGCTTTCTGTCTCTATGTCTCTCTCTGTCTGTCTGGCGAGCGCACGCGCCCTATAGCAAAAACCTCTCAAAAAAAAAAAAAAAAAAAAAAAAAAAAAAAGGGAAAAAAATCAGTGAGATATAACTTAATTTCATCCACTAATCTAATTATTATTGGGGAAAAAAAAACCCAGACAATGCAAGTATTGATAAGGTATACCACTCTTGGGTATATCATGCTCAAAATAACTGAAAATGTGCTTCTACACAAAAAACCCTATGTACAATGTTCACAATAGTCAACAAAATAGGAACAACCTAAATACCTTTTTGCCTAGTAAATAGATAAAAATATGAAATATTCATACACAGAAATGAATCAGCAAGATGTGCTACTTTCAGTGGTGAATTGTGAAAACATACTAAGTGAACAAAATCAATCGCAAAGGGCCACATCGTGTATGGCTCCATTTATATGAAATATCCAGAAAAGGCAAATCCCTGGAAATAAACAATAGAATGATGGTTGTGTAAGACTGAAGTGTTTGGGGTTAAATGAGTAGTGACTGCCAATGGGTTTAGGGATCCTTGATGAGGTGATAAAATTGTTCTGCAATCAGGCCCAGCTGCAGTGGTGTAGGCATAGTTGGCACCATTATATAGAAAGGTCTGTGGTTCAGACCTTGAGTTCACCTGAATATGGTTAGTACATCAGCAATCTTGGCTAGTGAGGGAGCTACAGATCGGATAGCTGCATGATGAGACTCTGCTGGAGATCTGTCTGTGTCTGTCTCCCTCAATTATGAAAGAAATAAACATTAAAACTGTTAGATGGTGATAAGGCTGTACAACTTAGTGAATATAATAAAAACTAATGAACTGTACATTATAAAAAAGTAAATTTTGTTTCTGAATTACACCTCAAAAAATTAACTAAAAGATATATCTCAACTAAGTACTTTTTCTCTTAAAATGTAAAGTTGGTTAAAAATAAAGAATTCTGGGGTCAGCAGGTGGTGTGGAGATTAAGGGAACTGAATCCCAACAGGCTGACTACATAAATTGAGTCCTGGACCTGGCAGCTTAAAAATCACACCGAGTGCATGTACATGCACAGGATCCCAAGAGATTAGAGGAGAAGAGATTGCAGTTTAGTCATTTTCCCACAGGATGCTTTCTCACTTATTACCCCCCTCTCTCCCTCTTTCTCTCTTCTGGTGAGTGCACACACCTTATAGCAAAAATTAAGAAATAATAATAATAAAGAATAATTCTGAATTTGTAAGTATTCCATAATATTGTACTAAGAGAGAGCTATTACAAATAGTGGGTATTTGTTAACCTAAAAGCAATCTATGTCTCAGGCATACTTTTTATCTCTGGAACTATACAGCTATGTGTCACATATGGCAGGTACAACGTTTTTATTCACAGAAGTATCTATCATTTCAAAGCAAACAAATGAGAAAAAAAAACTTAGCATAAAATTTCATGTAAACTTTATTCACAACCAAAAGCCATTTATAAGCAAAGTTCCGACAGATGACACAATTATTCATGAAAGATTTTAAGTTCTCTCACTTTGCCAAAGAACTAAAAGTCACCTCATCATTCTGAGATTTTTATTTTTAAATAGAGATTTCTGCGGGACCAGCAGTTAGCGTAATGGCTATGTCGCTGGACTCCCACGTAGTCGACCGCGGTTCGAGTCCCGGACCTGGCGGCTTAAACTCACACTGGGCCCGTGTGCGTGAGTGCCCAAGATCCCGAGAGGAGAATGGAGGAGAAGGGATTGCGGCGTGCCCATCCCCCCTGGGGGGTGATTTCCTGCTTTCTATCTCTCTGTCTCTCTGTCTGTCTGGCGAGCGCACCCGCCCTATAGCATAAACCTCTCCAAAAAAAGAAAAAAAAAAAAAAAAAAGAGAGATTTTTGCTACAGGGCACAAGCACTTACCAGAGAGACAGAAAGAGACAGAGAGAAAATGAGAAATCATTGCTCAGGGGGAATGGCAACCCCTTCTCCTCTGGGGATTTTAGGGATATGCACACACATTCATCAAGGGTGAGTTTCAAGATGTGGGGTCCAGGACTCAAAACTGTGAGCAGTCATGTAGAAGTACAATGCCTTAACCACAACATCACCTGCTGGCCCAATCGTTTTAAGATATTAATGTGACAACAAAGACACGACTAAGAGTAAATTATAACACACGTGGGACCAGCAGGAGGTGTAATGATTACATTGTGGAACTCCCATATGGTTGACTGAAATTCAAGTCCTGGACCAGTGGCTTGAAACTCATACTGGGGCCATGTAGGAGCATTCCCAAGGATGCTCCTGGAATGCTTCCATTCATCCTGGAAGGACAATGGAGAAGGCACTGGAGGATGGTAATCCCCCCAGGCAGTGATTTCTCGCTTTCTGTCTCTCTCTCCAGAGAGCGCATGTGCCCAAAAGCAAAAAATAAATAAAAGAAAGGAAATAAATACAAAAAAACAAAACCAAAATTATAACAAGTTTGAAATATGACACACAGAACTACAGTAAATACTACAGTAAGGTGAATATTCTAAAAAGAAAAATATCTGAAAAAATATGTAAAATAAAATGTTAAAAATTAAGTATTGAAACCAAGGGTAAGATTAAACACCTGATTCCTGGGGTTCCAAGGTAATGCTATCAAACCAGTACAAAGATACAAATACTTTAATGGATTATTCAATAATGCTTTTCTCTTTTGTTAAAAGAAAGTGAAGCATCCTTTACATTTAATTCAAAACTGGACTGTGGAGTTATATATATATCATTATGAAGTTTTTAATATTTTCTAATCAATTTTATTTTTCTAATATTATAGAGCAGTGTTTCTTCAAATGATAGAAAGAACCTTATTTTGAGGACCAGCAGGTGGCATGGTGGTTAAGGCGCTGGACACTCCCACATGGCGACCAGGATTCGAGTCCTGAATCTGGTGGCTTGCTTTCTCACTTCCTCTCTCTCTCACTCTCACCTTCTGTCTCTCTCTGGTCAAATTAAGAAATAAATGAATGAATAAATAAAATAAAAATAAATGGTTATTTTTTTTTTAAAAAAAAAAGAAAGAACCTTATTTTTAAATTCAATTTCTTGAGGACCAATACTTTTATAAAATACTGTAAACAATGGGGCCGGCAGGTGGCATGGTGGATAAGGGCACTGGACTCCCACATGGCCAACCGCAGTTCGAGTCCTGGACCTGGTGGCTTGCTTTCTCATTTTCTGTTTCTCTTGCTCTCTTTCACTCTGGCCCTCTTTGGTCAAATTAAAATAAATAAATTAATTAATTAAATTAAATAAGTCTTTAAAAAAGACTATAAACAACACCGCAGTTGGGACCAGCCCTTAACATAATGGCTATGTCGCTGAACTCCCATGTAGTCGACCTCGGTTCGAGTCCTGGAACTGGTGGCTTAAACTCACGCTGGGCGCATGTGCATGCGGTCCAAGATCCCGAGAGGAGAATGGAGGAGAAGGGATTGCGGCGTGGCCATCCCCCCTGGGGGGTGATTTCTCACTTTCTGTCTCTCTTTCTCTATCTTTCTGGCAAGCGCATGCGCCCTATAGCAAAAACCTCTCAAAAAAAAAACTGCAGTGATGTCCATTTGTTATAAAATTTTCTAAAGTTGTACTCTTAAATTTCTGAATCTATCTTGTTGCAAGACCAGTCACAAGAGCCTGGAAACAAGGTATTGAATATTACTGCTATAAAGAAATAAATGGGCAAAACAAAAGAAACAATGAAAAAAAAAGTTACCAAAAAATTTCAGTTGTAAACCAATTTTTTAAAAAGTAACCAAACTTTATGTATCTTCCAAAAGTTTATGAAAAATGTAAGTTACAAAGAGAAAATGCAGACTTTAAAAAAATTTTCCACCAAAATAAACTGGTACTTTAAATCCATTTTCTGTGATAATCCCTCACATAAATATTACTATGTAAATTATCAATCTAATGAAAAACATTTATGAATTTGCCATAGTCCAGGTAACTGTAAGACTTCAGAATTTTTTTAAAAGAATTATTTTATTTAACTTTATTCATCATTATTATTTTCCAGTTTGATCTGAGAGAGACGATAGAGGGAAAGAAAGAAAGAAAGCCACCAGGTCTGGGACTTGAACCAAGGCTGACCATGTGGGAGTCCAGTGCCTTTAACCACCACACTACCTGCCGGCCCCCAGGTTTCAGAATTTCTAACAAGATTAATATGAGGAACTCTTACTTCACAATTAGTCATTATCTGTATTTTTGTTTCTACTGTATTTTATGCAATTTATTTATGAAGTATGTAGCAAAAATCTTATTTGATGACACTGGAAGCACTTCAGATGGAATAATTACTATAATCAGTTGAAACAATGAATTTTTACTTACCACAGTCCATGATTCTTGCTCTTTAGGTTCTAGGATTCCAGAATTAAAAATTTCTAGTAACTGTTGAAGCCCTCCAGCAGCAACAAACTGTAAGTAATTGTGAGAATATTGTTAAGAGAAAAGCAGCTACATAAAATAATGCCAACCTACTTGTTGGTTTAGTAATTACATGTATATGAAACAGCACATCTCTCTTATTTGGAAAATTCTTCTTTCATTTAAATTACCAAAATAACTTTCGTACAAAATGCTCACATAAAACCCAATTTCAAGAGTATTTTTTTTGAAAAGAAGATTCTTACAAAAGTTCATAAATATACCTGTATATTCCATTAGCTATTTAATTCCACATACTAATATGTCCTAAGACACTATTTCAAGTCAGTGCTAAAAGTAGGGGCATCAGGTATTAAATAATCTCAATTTACATTATTGTGATTTAGAGTAATACAAATAACTTTAAAGATGCCTTATTTTAAAAGTTTAAAAACAATATAAAATTTGGTACCCACTTTGAAAAAATTAGACAAAAATTATTTATCAGTACACTGCAAAACATGTATAATCGAACCTTGCAACTCCAGGAATTTTTACTATTTTCTACTTGATCCTCGCTTGAATCATCTGAATCTGGATAAAGATCACTGTAACTTCCCTGTGGGAAAGGAAACAAGCAAATAATAAAAAGGAAGATAAAATTAAAAAATTCTAGAATAAAAAGATAATATGCTCTAGAATTTTTCTTCCAGAAAAAATACAAACATTTAACTATAATTAAAGAAATACAATTACCGTCGACTCTCTTCTTATTCTTCTGTTAGGTTTTCCTAATGCTTCAATAATTTCCAGTGCATACAAAAGCTTGTGGGCACTCTTAATTTTGAGAAGTTCTTTCCAATTAAATCCATCATTACTCTTAAATTAAAGAGAGGGGAAAAAAAAAAAAAAACACAAGGTTCTTAAAGTCAAAACTTAGTTAACAGGAATACAAAAAGAAAATTCAAAGAAACTGAGAGGGGCCAGCAGGTGCCATGGTGACTTCCACGTGGTTCAACTCCCAGACCTGAGGGCTTGAAATTCACACCAGGTATGTATCCATTTATGCATGACTATAACCCCAGGAGGAGAATGGAGAAAGGATTGTGGAGTGGCCATCCCACCCATGGGGTGATTTCTCACTTTCTGTCTGTCTCTGTCTGCCCCCACCTCCTCCTGGTGAGTGCACATGCTCTATAGCAAAAACCTTAAAAATAAACACATAAATAAATAACAAAGAAACTGAGAAACTGCCATGACATAAAAAGTCAAATGCTGTGTATACTTCAATATATTCAAACATACAAAGATCAGTTATAGAATTTATACTAACAGTATGCTTAAAATTAAAACATCAATTATTCATTAAATTTTGATAAAATTCAAGAAAAAGCAAGGGAAAAATAACTTGTAAATCATCTCAGCAGATGAGACAATTTACCACCTTTCCAATGAAAAATATAGTTCAGCTTGATACCCTGAACTCTTCTTTTTAAATTGTTAGAGGGCCTATGTACTTGCAAGACAGAATAAGAGGAAGAAAGAGAAACACCTCCCACAATTCCCCTTCCTCCATTTCTCCATCCTGTCTGAATTTTGGGCATGCACACACCTGCCCTGTGTGTTTTTCACGCCATCAGGGCCAAGAATCATATTGTAGTCAGCCAAGTGAAATCCAGCTTCCTTAACCGCAAGGCAAGAGAGCCAGCCTCAATGCTGTGACCTCTTAAGAATACAGATGAACTACATTTATTTGTCTACATTTTATACTAACACCTATATACTTACTTAAAATTTTTTGCTATAAAGGGCATGCACTCACCAGAGACAGAACGAGAGAGAAAAGTGAGAAAGCACCCTCTCAGAGGGGATGGCCATGTCACAATCCCTTCTCCTCTATTCTCTCAGGATTTGGGGCATGCACATAAATGCACTGCTTTGTTTTTAAGGCCACTAGGTCCAGGACTCAAATAACTGCCTTAAATCTTCACACCATCTGCTGGCCCTACACCTACAAATTTAAAATCCATAAATAAATACATGAACTTAGAAATGCTGTTATTTTCTTTTCTTTCTCTCTTTTTTTTAAAAAAAAAAAAAAAAAAAAAGATTTTTTTGCTACAGGGTGCGTGCACTCGCTACAGAGCCAGAGAAAGCCAAAGACAGAAAGTGAGAAATCACCCCGCAGCAGGAATGGCCACATTACAATAACCCCTCCTCCATTCTCCTCTCGGGATGTATGGCACGCGCACACACACACACACACACACACACACACACACACGTGTCTAGTATGAGTTTTAAGACACCAGGTCTGGAACTTGAACCACAGTCAACTACTTGGGAGTCCAGTGACATAACCATTATGCCATTTGCTGGTCTCAACACTACTATTTTCTACTCTAATTTATTAAAATGTTATTTACACTTGATGTGCATCTTTAAAATGGTATTAGAGCTACTATGAGTCATCATTCACCCTTTTCTCTATTTTTTTTCTTTTTTTAATTTTGCAGAGGGCATATGCACTTGCTGGAAAGTCAGAGAGAAAGGGAGAAATAACCCTGTTTTAGGGTGTGGTCACACCATGATCCCTTCTTCCTCTCTCTCTCTCTCTCTCTCTCCCTTCAGAAGTTTGAGCGCACACAGAAACAAACCCAGTATGTTTTTCAAGTTGCCAAGGCCAAGACTCAAACTATGCAGCTCTGGATTTGGCACTGGTGTAGGACCTGATCACATCAACTTCCTGCACCATCAATAAGTAAATAAATAAACACTAAAATGAACTGTTACTTTATACCTATTTACTGGACAAAAACCATATTTAAATCTGCAAAGGGTATAGGTCAACAGGTGATCTCAAACCCTGTCAGTAGGAATGTAAACTGATAACTCTGCGGTACAATAAGAAGACTTCGTGGGCTCACCTGTTCATCTGAGATATTCTGAAATGCCATCAACATGTTAGGACAAGTAGGAAGAAGCATTAGTAGCTCCCAGACTCGCCGAGACAGATTTTCCGCATGAAGATGAAGTTCTTCACATCTTAAACTCTACACAAATAAGAACAACTGTTTTATCAAGACAGATCAGAAAAATTTTAAACATAAGTTCTTTTTTTGCATGAAATCGTTAATTAAAAAATCATTAATTATCAAGTCTAATTTTTTTTTAACCTCACTTCTTTAAAAGTGAAAAATAAACTACTTGTTACATGGGAGATAGTAGTCAAGAAAAATGAATAGTTTTTTCAAAGCAGTTACTTTCAACTTTTTATGTCCACTTCTGAAACAGGCTTCCTCTAAGGCTGGTCATTTTCATCAGGAAACTTTTCAAAGAGCAGTGAAAACATCTGTTCTATGTGGCGCTTCAAGTAAATTTCACCAAGACTATATCATCTATTTCCTCTTTGAAGGCCACTATTCTAAGCACAACAAAGACCTGGTGAATTAAATCCTTGGTCCCCCATTTGAGAAGAGAACACATCTGTTTGGATTTTTTTTTTAATTTTGCTAATCTATATTTTATTTTTCTATCTCAGAAAGGCAGAGATCAAGAAGGAAACAATTTTTAATAACCTAGTATTTGTGGGACCAGCTGTTGGCGTAATGGTTATGTCACTGGACTCCCATGTTGTCGACCATTGTTCGAGTCCCAGATCCGGTGGCTTAAATTCACGCCAGGCACGTGTGCATGCGTGCCCAAGATCCTGAGAGGAGAACGGAGGAGACGGGATTGTGGTGTGGCCAACCCCCTGGGGGGGTGATTTCTCGCTTTCTGTCTGTCTCTGTCTTTCTGGTGAGCGCACGCACCCTATAGCAAAAACCTCTCAAAAAAAAAAAAAAAAAAAAAAAGATGCTTTAGAAAATAGCACACTGGGGGTTAAAAAAAAGAAAAGAAAAAGAAAAACACACTGGGCAAGTGGGCATGCACACGCAAAATCCCAAAAGGAAAGAGAAATGGAGAAGAGATTGTGGCCTGACCACGTCCCATGGGGGAGTACTTTCTCACTTTCATTCTCTTTCTCTCTCTTTCTCAGCGAGCATACGTACCCTCTGGGAAATTAAAAAAGAGGGAAAAAATAAAGACACACAAAGAGAGAATAAGACTAAATTCTGTGTAATAATGATTTGAAGGAAAAAAAAATCTTCAAATGTTCATAATATTGTTCTTGTTAGGAAGCCCAAGAGACATACTCAGCAAAGGTCCTTTAATTTTACTTTTCTAACCTTCATCAGGGCCGTATCAGTCTTATTTAATGACAGCACATAAATCAAAATATACCTGGTATAAAGAAGATTTAAAAAGCTATCTGCTGGGGCAAGCAGGTCGCAGGGTGGTTAAGGTACTACCACATGGACAATGACGATGATGGTTCAAGTCCCAAACCTGGCAGCTTGAAATTCATGCCAGTCATATGTGCATACATGCCCAAAATCCCAAGAGAAGAATGGAGAAGGGATTGCAGAATGGCCATCTCCTTGTGGAGGGTGATTTCTCACTTTCTCTCTCTGTCTCTCTCCCTCATCAGTGAGTGCATGTGCCCTACAGCAAAAATCTCTTTAAAAAGCTACTTGTTAAAACAATGTTTCCCCTCTGACACAGGACTCAGACTAATATGGTATCCTAATAACTGATACTCTTACCTCTGTTTCTTGTTTTCTTTTAATACATTCTCTACACTATTATTTTTGTTTTTCTTTTCCTTTTTTTGGAGAGGTTTTTTGCTATAGGGTGCATATGCTCACCAGAAAGACATAGAGAGAGACAGAAAGCAAGAAACCACCCCCCAGAGAGGATGGCCACACCACAATCCCTTCTCCTCCATTCTCCTCTAGAGATCTTGGGCACGCATGCACACGTGCCAGGTGTGAGTTTAAGCCACTGAGTCCAGGACTTGAACCACAGTTGACTACATGGGAATCCAGCGACATAGCCATTACACCAACTTCTGGTCCCTCTTTTTAAATTTTTTTAAAAAGAATTTTACTATAGAGCGTGTGTTTGCCGGAGAGAGAGACAGAGACAGAAAATGAGAAATCATTCCTCAGTGGCAATGGCCACACTGCAATCCCTCTCTCTTCCATTTTCCTCTTACGATTTTGGGCATGCACACACATGTGCCCCTGAGTTTTAAGTCACCAGATCTGGGACTAAAACTGTGTCCCACTATGTGGGAGTCAAGCGAAGTAACTACTATGCTATCCTGCTGGTTCCATCATCTTTGTTTCTAAAAGCCAAAAAAAAAAAATCTCATTTTGTTGCTAAAAACAGACATAATAATGGCAATCTATTTTACAAAGAATAAAAACCACATAAAGTGCTTTTATGGTAGGTTAAACCTCCCCTTTTATTCTTGTATTTGAAATACACTATATGCATACTCTCAGTTCCTCAAACACGCCATGAACTTTTCTATAAATCTGTAATGCTTTTCTTCACTTCCATCCGTAACTGTAACTAAGTGAACAACTGCTTTTTGCAAAGGAAAATTTCCTGTATGCTTACCTCACCATGTTTCCATAACATACTGCACAAAACATTTAACATCCTTCTGGAGAACTGGGGACTTCTGTTATCTTGTCTTTTTAATGCCAGAGGTCATGTGTATGTGCACATGTACAAAGAGAGAAATCACTCTCCAATGGAACCTGGACACATGGAAATCCTTTCCCCTTCAATTTCCCATCCTGCCAGAATCCTGGCCACAAAAACACATGGCCTGACTTGTTTTTTAAGTTGCCAAGGCCAGAACTTGAACCCTGGTTGGCTATGTAGAAAAGGTTTCCTCTGCATAGGTTTTAACTGCTTTGCTACAGGGCCAGTCCTTTTAGCACTTTTAAATTGCCAGTACAGTGCTGACGTGATGTAAAAGGTCAGTATATGGTATGAAATAAAAAACGTAAAGAATGGAGATTCATGGGCATACATTATTGATTCTTGAGCAAAAACGAAATGTCTTAGAAACCTAAAAATGTGTCATTCCCCCAATAGACACTAAGGTATGGAAACAGAGAAAACTCGATAGCGTTACCACTACAGCCATGATCAAATACACCATGCACCATGAAAGTATGGGAAGAAGTCACTTAACATTCTTGGGGAAAAAAGAACAATAGCCTAACACAGGACCATCAATATACCACCATTTTATCTGCTATCCAATCTAAACAATGTGATTCATTGGGGAACCAGCAGCTGGCGTAATGGTTATGTCACTGGACTCCCACATAGTTGACTGTGGTTTGAGTCCTAGACCTGGCGACTTAAAATTCATGCCAGGTACAGGACCAGCAGTTGGCATAACAGCTATGCTGCTGGACTCCCATGTAGTCGACCATGGTTCGAGTCCTGGACCCAGTAGCTTAAATTCATGCCAGGAGCGTGTGCTTAAGCTACTGGGCATGCGTGCCCAAGATCCTGAGAGGAGAATGGAGGAAAAGGGATAGCGCATGTGTCCTATAGAAAAAAACCTGTCCAAAAAAAAAAAGCCAGGTGCATGAGCATGCGCGCCCAAAATCCCAAGAGGATAATGTAGGAGAAGGAATTTTGGTGGCCATCCCCTCAGGGGGTGATTTCTCACTCTCTGCCTCTCTGTTTCTGTCTCTCTGATGAATGCACGTACCCTATAGCAAAAATCTCCCTAACACACAAAAAAATTTTTAAATGTGGTTCATCAGATAAAATATATGAATGAATAAGATCTTAGCATCTCTAAACAATTTTAAAGGCATTTTAAAATGACTCCTTTAGGTGATCTCACATGTACTCTTGACTTTACCATCTTTACAGGGATAACCCACAAACTTACTTCTCCAAAACAAGTATACTGCCTGGGCCCTAAACTTGTATGTTCAACTGCTCACATAATATCTCCAGTTGATTGTCCCCAAGGCACCACTTTTTTTCATCTAAAGTGAAATCTACCCAGTCGCTTAAGCTAGAAACCTAGTAACATATCTACAGCTTCCTCTTTCTTGAACTCTCTTATCCCTTACTCCTAATATAATCAACACCACATAGCAATTTGACTGATCTACTGTCCACTTAATTTATTTCCACTGCCACCATCCTGTTCCAGAGCATTGTCAGCTGCTTCCCGGACCAGTTCATTAGGTTCATAACTGCCTTGCTCCTCCTTTTTATTTATTTTTTTGGCCTTAGGGCACATGTGCTCATTGAGGAGGGAGGGAAGGAGAGAGACAGTGAGAGAGTAAGTGAGAAATCACCCCCCCCCCCCCAGGAGGGATGGCCATGACACAATCCCTTCTTCTTCATAACCCTCCCAAGATATCGGGCACGCATGCACATGCACCCAGCATTGAGTTTCAAGCCACCAGGACTCGAACTGCAGCTGGCCATGCTGGAGTCCAGCAATGTAACCGCTACGCCACCTGCTGGTCCCACTGCCTTATTACTTCTGCCAAACAAACCTATTAGGTATGAAACAAAAATCAGAGTATGCAAATCTCCCTTTGTTTAAAATTCTTTTATGCTCCCCACTTTAAGTAAAATGCAGAAGGCTCACAATGATTTTTAAGTCTTAATGTTATTTTGCTCTGCCTCCCTTTCCAATTTCTCATTCTGCTCTCTAACCACCCTCCACATTCTACTCACAAGTTCTCTAACAATTACTAGACCAGCTTAACTCCTTTTATCAAAGGCTTCAGGAATCACATTATTCTATTCAAAATACTCATCATCCTTTTCATATTTTAACTGACTGCTTTTCATTCTTATAGCTTACATTAGTCTCTCTGAGAGAAACCTTCTCAGATCAAATATTATACAAGTAAGTCTCTGTTCACCTACTCTCCGTCCCCAATATTGGCAAAGCATGTTTCAGTTTTAGCAACTATCTCTATCAGAAAATACTTACCTGTTAGTTTACTTGAAGCTATTTACCTATAATACTAAGCATGTTATGATATGTCTCCTTATAAATTCAATGAAGGTTGAAACTGCCTATTTTAATCACCCTTGTAAAACACCACTTTGATTAAAATAGGATGCCTGGATCATACTAGGCACTTAAATATTGGGTTGTTGGGAAAGTCATGACCCATATTTTGCACAGAAAAATACATCGTGATTTTCCTGACAATCCAATAGTTAATGGAATAAATGGGTTCTTAAAGTTTTACTGCTCTTAAGAGGTTACTGAGAAGATTATTTCCCTCTCATCAGAAGACAAAACAAAATTAGTAGAAATGAAATCTGATATAGTCACCTCACTATCATCCACTGACACTTTTCCTGAGGGTGGCTTAAAAGATGCAAGCATCTCTAATAAATCAAAAAGAGTAGTTAAATGAGGTTCTTGTAAAAGTAAAAGCATTGGAATGTTGTCCTTTTGAGGGGGTGGTAGGCAAGATGCTGGCAGCTGAACACCTTCCCCTTTCCGTTCTCTCCTTGGTGCACCCAGAGATACAAATACCATCTACAAAGACAGGAGAAACCAACAATTACACACATCGAAACAGTAAGCAATTTTCTAAAGTATGAAACAACTTCACTTAAAATTTTAATGTAATAAAAGCAGTAAGTATGGGACCAGTAGATGGTCTAATGGCTACATTGCTGGACTCCCGTAGTTGATTATGGTTCAAGTCCCAGACCTGGTGACTTAAACTCATGTCAGGCATGTGTGTGTGCGTGCCCAAGATCCCAAGAGGAGAATAGAGGAGAAGGGATTGCAGCGTGGCCATCCCCCCTTTCTGTCTCTCTGGGGAGTGTACACACCCTATACTAAAAACCTCTATTAAAAAAAGAAAAGAAAAGAAAAAAAAAGCAGTAAGATCTATTTTTAAATTAGACGTTCAAACATTCATTTATGGAAACCAGCAGTTGGCGTAATGGCTATGTCGCTGGACTCCCCTGTAGTCGACTGCAGTTTGCGTCCCGGACCCGGTGGCTTAAACCTCACGCCGGGCGCGTGTGCATGCGTGCCCAAGATCCCAAGAGGAGAATGGAGGAGAAGGGATTGCGGCGTGACCATCCCCCCTGGGGGGGTGATTTCTTGCTTTCTGTCTCTATGTCTCTCTCTGTCTGTCTGGTGAGCACACGCGCCCTATAGCGAAAACTTCTCAAAAAAAAAAAAAAAAAAAAAAAAAAAAAAAAAAAAAACCATTCATTTATTCATTTATTGACCTCCAGTCAATAGATAATTACAACTCAAAACACATTTTATGTATGTACCTGCATATCTTTAAAACCAAGCTCATGAAGGGCTTTTTCATCATAATCTGTTGTTAACTCATGTCCAGATGAAATCATCCTGACAGGTCCCATAAGGCCTCCTTAAGAGCAGAAAACAGAAGTTAAAATTTTAAAAGAATTATTTATCTGTTGATAAGAATAGTTGTAACAGTAAAGTCTACTGAATGCTATGTTTAAATATAATTCTTGAAAGAATTTGACACAGTACTAAGCACATTTCCTACATTATTTTCTGTTCTCTTAGGTCAACTGTAGGCAGTAAATTTACAATAAAGGTCTGTTTTAGTACTAATTTGACTAGACTCCTACTGCTTAACAGTAAAATATGTTATAGGTTGACCATCCCTAATCCAAAAATCTAAAATGCTCGAGAATCTGAAACTTTCTGATTACTGACACGATGTCACAAGTGAAATTCCACACCTAACCTCAGATGAGCGGTCACGGTTAAACCACAAATATACTATATGCAATTACCTCTATACTATGCATTTAAAGTATATATGAAACAAAAGCATTTTTTGTTTTGACTTGGGTCCCATTCCCAAGTTATCTCATTAAATATTCTAAAATGCAGACAAATCCAAAATACAAAACAATTCTAGTCCCAAGCTTTTTGAATAAAGGATAGTTAACCTAGATAAGCAAAAAACACTACAGGAATGTCCTGGAAACCTACTGTTTCCCAGCAATACATGCAGCGGAATCAGATTGTTTTAATGTCTTAGTTATGCAAGAAACTACAGTGCATTTATGACTGAGTTCTCTCTCTCATTATTATCACCAAAACAAACACTATAGGAGTAGAAAACAAATAAAAATATCACATGGGAAGATATCTACAACCATCCAGATCTATGGTAAATTCAATAAACTCAATAGATGAGGCTATTTATTTCTAGCATAATAGAGTCCTTTTTGCTGCCTACATCCTCCATTTCATTTCCATCTTTCCTATCTCACAAGCTACTCTTCAGTCATCCAGCTCCTTCCTCTTTCTTGAAAACACCCAACTATATCCCCATCAAAATGATTAAAATGTGCCTCCCCAGGAATTCACAGGGCTTATTTCTTCAACTCTTTCATCAAATGGGAGCTACTTCCTAACCACTCACTCTAACAAGCATCATTTTCATTATTAACTCTTTACTTGGCTTTATCTTTCTTTAAAACAATTATTAACACATGACCATGTATGTTTATCTGTTTCTTCTCAGAAAACAAAACAAAAACACTTAAGTTTCTATAAGGGTAGAGACTGTATTACACCCCAAGATACCTTCCGGGCACCAAATAACATATTATAGTAGGCACTGAAGTTAATTACCATCATGCATAAATTATTTAAGGAAATGCTTATTATAGTAGGAAAACTAAGCTAAACTATAAAATTTCTGATACTTTAATTATATTTTTAAAAAAATGTTACTGCCAGAGGATGTGTGTGCTCACCATGGGGGAGGGGGTGGAGGAAGAAAGCACCCCACAATGGGGAGTGGTGATGCCATAATCCTTTCCTCTATTTTTCTATTACATCAGGATTTGAGGTACACGTGCACTGGTACATTTTTCACGGTGTCAGGGCCAAGATATGAACCATGGTTGGCAATGTGATATCTAGCCCTCTATGCACAGGGTTAGCACAAAATATTGTTAAATTTTATTATTTTAATGTAGAAAAACTCCATGAAATAAACAATAAAGAATTATTTCCAAGAAAAATGAGGCAAGACTACTATTTTCATAATGACACATATTATAATATTAAAAATTAACTTTTCTCAGGGACCAGCAGGTGGCATGGTGATTAAGGCGCTGGACATGCCACATGGCCGAGCCACAGTTCAAGTTCTGGACCTGGTGGCTTGCTTTCTCACTTTCCTCTCTCTCTGTGTCTCTCTCTGGTCAAATTAAAATGAATGAATGAATAAATAAATAAATCTTTTTAAAAATTAACTTTTCTCTTCACACAAATAATAAAATTTGGTAAACAGAAAATTCCAAACACAGAAAATAACAGGTTTTCTTCTACTAAGATTCATTTTGGCAATTTTCCTTAAGTACAACTATTTTATAATTTTTATACTGCTAAATCTATGATTATTTACATTATTTCTTAACCTAGAAATCTTGGCCCTCACAATGGTTTCATTTTCAACCCTATGTTCTTCTAAATTTTCTTATGTTGTTCATTTTCTTATATTTATATTGTTCATGTGTTAGTATACGTAAGACATGTTAAATATACCCGAAGTGGGTCAGCAGGTGGCATAGTGGTTAAGGTGCTGGACTCCCACATAGCTAACCACAGTGTGAGTCCCAGACCTGGTGGCTATGAAACTCATTCTGGGAACATGTGCATGCATACCCAAAATCCTGAGAGGACTATGGAGAGGGGACTGCAGTATGGCCATCTCCCTGGGAGGTGATAACTCTCTCTGTCTCCAACAAGCACACACACCCTACTGCAAAAATATCTCTCTCAAAAAACAAGGTTTTTCAAACCTCTCCCTCAAAGAACGAGGTTTTCTTTTTTCCTTCAAATTTCCTGAAGGAAAAGGACTACAGCATGGACTAACCACTGTGGAGGGTGCTCATGTCTGCCTGCCTGCCTGCCTATCTCACATGCATACCATATATTAATATATGATTATTTCTCAGTTATACTTTCAGTGTTATTTTCCTAACAATACTCTCACCAAAACAGTATTATTATAACTTTAAATTTTAACATTTAATCTAGAAATTGATCTACTATCTTTTTGGGTTATCCTGAGAGAGCTTCTGGTATTTTTCATACAGATTAACTTCAGGGTAATTTCATCAAATTTTCAATAAAAATATTCACTGGGATTTAGATACAACACACTGAAAAAATAAAATTAACTGGCATCTTTATAGTATTTGGAATAAAGATAGGCCATATATCTCCATTTATTCAGCTGTTCATTTACATACCTCAAAAATATTTATTCTCATTTATTTCATGAAAATCTCACATTAGGAGTACCTCAACATATAAAAATTTTTATTGAGCACTTGATTTCTTTAGTTTCTTATTCATCATATTACCCGCTAATTAAAACTGAATTCTCTCTTCCAAAAACTATACTTCATGTATTTCATTCAAATTATTTTGCAGAATACAAAACTAGATGACAATACTAGCTCTGTGACACAGTTGGTAACATAATACTCAAGAAAAGCCAGACTCCACATGGCACCCATAGTTTGAATCCCTGGCCTGGTTGGTCTGAAGTACTTCAGGAACATAGGTCAGTGCTCAAGATCCAATGCGCTGGAGAACTGAAGGAAAAGAACTACAGCATGGACTAACCACTGTGGAGGGTGCTCATGTCTGCCTGCCTGCCTGCCTATCTCACATGCATACCATAGACTCTATTATGAATAAATGGAAAAAAAAAAACCTAGAAGAAACAGAAATGTTTATTAAACAGCCTGTTTTTAAGAAAAATTGTGAATATCAAGTGAATCTGATTAAATGTAAATGATCTTAACACACTAATTAAAATGCAGAGAGTGTCAGACTAGTTTTTTTTTTTTTTTTTTTTCCTATAGGGTACATGTGCTCACTGGACAGAAACAGAGAAAGAGAGAGAGAAATCACCCCAGGAGGAAGGGCTCCACAATCCCTTCTCCTCCATTCTCCTCTCAGGATTTTGTACGCAGCATGATTTTTGGATCCAGGACTTGAAAGAGTCAGTTGGCCATGCCGGACTCGGCTGCCTTAACCTCTGTGCCTTAACCTCTGTGCCAAGTGCTGGCCTCAGGCTATATTTTAAGAATGAGTAAAATTCAACAATTAAGCAAAAAATACTGGGGCCAGATCTCATCTGGCTGACTGCTATTCAAATCTCGGCTGTAGCAGCGTGAAAAACATTCCAGGTGCATGTATGTTTGTGCCAAAAAATCTGACAGGGTGGAGAAATACAGAAGAGATTATGGTATGTCCCACTGTGGGGTGTTTCCTCTCTCTCTCTGCCTGCCAGTATCTCGCTGGCAAAAGCATGACCACTCTGACAATGAAAAACAAAACGAAACAAAAGAAAAAAGAGAATAATACTGGCTGGCCCTGTGGCTTACTGGCTAATGTAACTGAATACTACATGGATTTGACCATGCAGTTCAAATACTAGCTACACTGGCTTGAAAACCACAAGGGGTGCATATACGCTCAAAATCCTGACAAAATGGAAAAATGGAGGAGAAAGAACTGCAGTGTGACCATGCCCCATTGAAGGGGAGGTTTCTCCCTTTGCCTCTCTGGCAGGCACAAACAAAGGAAAACTTTTTAAAGAGGAGGCCAGCAGATGGCATAGCAATTATGTCATCGTTGGACTTCCTTATGGCAGACTGGTTCAAGTCCGAGACCCAGTGATGGTTTGAAAATCACTCTGGATGCAAGTACATGCGTGCCCAAGATCCTGGGAAGAGAATGAAGAAGGGTTTGTGGCATGGCCATCCCCCCAGGGAAGATTTCTTAGGCAAAAACCTCTAAAAAAAACCAAAAAACACAAACAAAAAAAACAAAACCAGAAACAACAAAAACCCCAACTTTTTAAAGAATGCTACTATCTCAAAATATTATTTCAATTACAAAAATACATATATTTATCCAGAAAACAAAAACAATTCCCACATAATAAAAGCATGACAACAAATAGAAAACTCAATAGAAGCACTGCATAGTAGAGAACATCTTTTAGGAAATGGGAGTTAAAACTCAGAGAAAAGATAATTAGGAATAGACCAAGAGATGTCCTAGGAGAAGAAAAATGCTAAAACAGAAGACACAAAATTTGTGATCTAATTGAAGAAAGTTTTCCCAAACTGAGAGATACAAGGTGCTCAACTAAAAAGATTCAATAAATACCTATCGTAATCACTGAAAATAAACCATACTCAAGGACAGCACTGTAACATTTCATAACACTGAAGACAGGAAGACTAATTAAACTCTGTAAGAGAAAATAGTCAAAGACAATGGATATCAAAAATCAGAATGGCTACGGGACCAGCAGTTAGCGTAATGGCTATGTCGCTGGACTCCCACGAAGTCGACCGCGGTTCACGTCCCGGACCCGGTGGCTTAAACTCACGCCGGGCGCGTGTGCGTGCGTGCCCAAGATCCCGGGAGGAGAATGGATTGCGGCGTGGCCATCCCCCCCGGGGGGTGATTTCTCGCTTTCTATCTCTCTGTCTCTCTCTGTCTGTCTGGCGAGCGCACGCGCCCTATAGCAAACCTCTCCAAAAAAAAAAAAAAGAAAAAAAAAATCAGAATGGCTTCAGAATTTTCAACAGCAACAATGGAAACATGAAACCCAGTGTGAATACAGCCTCATAGGAGAGCATTTGGCTGCTACACAGAGGAAGCTGGACCCCACATGGCCCTTAGGTTTTGCTGACTTGATTTTTTTTTTTTTTTTTGGAAGAAGTTTTTGCTATAGGGTACATGCACTCACCAGAAAGGCAGAGAGAGACAGAAAGAAAGTGAGAAATCATTCCCCCGGGGGGATGTCCACACCGCAATCCCTTCTCCTCTCAAGATCTTGGGCACATACGCACACGCACCCAGCGTGAGTTTAAGCCACGGGATCCGACACTTGAACTGCAGTCGACTACATGAGAGTTCAGCAACCTAGCCATTACACCAACTGCTTGTCCCTGGTTTTGCTGACTTGAAAAACACAGTGGGCAGGGGCCAGGTGGCATGGTGGTTAAGGAACTGGATAATCCCACATGGTCTATCACGGTTCAAGTCCTGGACTGGGTGGCTTGCTTTCTCATTTTCTCTTTCTCTGTGTCTCTCTATTCAAATTAAAATGAATGAATGCATAAATAAAATTAAATAATTCTTTAAAACACACACACACACACACAGTGGGCATACACACATGCCTGCCCAGGATTCTCAGGGAATGGAACATCGGAGGGAAAGGACTACATAGCATGACTAGGCCCTATTTGGGGGAGAAGTGCTTTCTTGCCACTCCTCAGCTTTCATTTGCATGCACACATACCCTGTGGCACTAAAAAATTTGTTTTAAAAACCGATGCAGTACAAGGACCAACAGGTAACGTGGTGTTTAAGGCACTGGACACTCCCATATGGTCGACCATGGTTCAAGTCCTGGACTTGGTGACTTGCTTTGCCACTTTCCCTCTTCTTCTCTCTGGTCAAATTAAAAATGAACGAACAAATAAAACTGAATAAATAATTCTTTAAAAAAAACAAACAAAAAAATAATGCAGTACAATCTCTAAAACATTTAAACAAAATTATTTCACCCAACACAGATTTAAAAGCTAGTCAAGTTGTCATTTAGATATATTATTTATTTAAGATTTTTTGCTATAGGGTGCATGTGCTCACCAGAGAGAAAGAGACAAAAAGCAAGAAATCACTCACACACACATACATACGCATACACACACACAAACACACACATCGCCAAGGAAAAGGCCACACTCCATCCAATCCCTCCTCCTCTCTAGAATTTGGGCATGCACACACATGCGACCAGTGTGAATTTCAAGCTGCTAGGTTTGGGACTCAAAGCATGGTCAACCACATGGGAGGCCAGCATCTTACCACTGTGCCATCTGCTGGTCCCTTTTATTTTTTAACATGCTAGAGTGCACATGTGTTAACTGGAGAGGAAGCAAAAAGGGAAGGTGTGGGGGGGGGGTGAGTGCAGAGTCGGTCATGTGACACCTTAACTAACTCCATGTCACTGGCTGGCCCAAGACTGATATTTCAAACATTCAAGTAATCAAAACTTCACTCCATGAGTCAGCAGGTGGCATGGTAGTTAAGGCGCTGGACTCCCACATGGCCAACTGAAATTCACGTTCTAGAACTGGTGTCTTGCTTTCTCATTTTCCCTTTCTATCTCTCTCTCTGGTGCTCACATTTGCCTTATAGCAAATTAAGTAGTAGTAATAATAATAATAATAAATAAAACTAAATAATTTTTTTTTTTGAGACATTTCTGCTATAGGGCATGTGTGCTCACCAGAAAACAGAGACAGACAGAGACAGAAAGCAAAGAACTACCTCCTGGCGGGGGGGGGGGGGGGGGGGGGGGGGGGGAGATGGCCACAACACAATCCCTTCTCCTCCATTCTCCTCTCAGGATCTTGGGCACACACGCATACACAACCAGTGTGAGTTTAAGCCACGGGGTCTGGGACTCGAACCACAGGGAGTCCAGAGACATAGCCATTACACCAACTGCTGGTCCCAATCATTTTTTTTTTTAAAAGAGAGACTTTTGCTATGGCCAGTATGCCTGCTGGAGAGACAGAAAGTGAGAAATCACCCCCCCCCCCCCCCCCCCCAGGGAGAATGGCCACACCACAATCTCTTCTCCTCCATTCTCCTCTGGAGATTTTGGGCTCACATGCATATGTGCCTGGTGTGAAGTTTAAGGCACTGGGCTTGGTACTCGAACCACAGTCAACTATGTGTGAATCCAATGACGTAACTATTAGTGCCATCTGCTGGTCCCTGAATAAATCATTCTTACAATAAAAACTTCCACACACTGAAAACAGGATATTCAATACAGGAGAGAGGCAAAGAGAATCAACAGGAAAATGACAAAGGAAGGATATTCTATAATCTGTGCACCAGACTTGGAAGTAATCTATCTTCTATACCTCAGGAAAGAATGGGCAATGAATATGGTCCACACTCTTAGCTGTACCTGGTCTTCTTTACCAACTATTAATGCAGTTTCTGCTCTCATCTGTGTGTCCTACTGCTTGAATTAGCAAAAGATTCCATTGTACAGAAGAAATTCTGCTTTGACCTGTCCCTAGGAGTTAAGGTACATTACTGAAGTACGTAAGAAAAAATATTGAAGAAACCCTATGGATATATTTCAGTTGGACATTCCAGTTATTTTATATTACAGCACTAAGATACATATTAACTGACTGTGCTGAGCCCTAGTCTTTGGCTGACTTCATAATACTGTTGGGAATGTTTACAGTAATTTTTATCTAATGTAACCCTTTGTCTAAAGTGGCTAAAGGCGGGAACCAGCAGTTAGTGTAATGGCTATGTTGCTGGACTCCCACATAGTCGACCGCGGTTTGCGTCCCGGACCCAGTGTCTTAAAACTCACGCTGGGCACGTGTGTGTGCGTGCCCAAGATCCCGAGAGGAGAATGAAGGAGAAGGGATTGCGGTGTGGCCATCCCCCCTGGGGGGTGATTTCTCGCTTTCTGTCTCTATGTCTCTTTCTGTCTGTCTGGCGAGCGCACGCGCCCTATAGCGAAAAACCTCTCCAAAAAAAAAAAACAAAAACAAAAAAAGGATAAAGTGGCTAAAGGCCAGCAGTAGTAGTACAGTAGTAACACAACCTCTGGAATCTGAACCTACACAGAAAGGACTTGGGTTGGCATCCTGGGTTCTCCTTTTGCATCCCAGGTGTGCACACGTGTGCCTGTCACCTGAGCTAGCTGAAGCTGGGGGAAGACTGCAACATGAGGACCCTGTTTCGGGCGCTTGTCTCTCTCTCTCTTTCTCTCTCTCCTCCCCTATATCTTTCTGTCCCTCTCTCTCAAGAAAGAGATGTTCTTCACACACAAAAAAAACCAAAAGTGGCTCTCCTTTCATTTCCTTAACCCACTAGGTTTGTGACTGTTAATCTGCTTCACTAATCTAGTTTAGAAATCCATACAATGGGGACTGGCAGGATGCATGGTGGTTAAGATGTTGGGACTTCTACAGGCTGACCTCAGTTCGAGTCCTGGAGCTGGTGGTTTGCTTTGTCATTTTTCCTCCTCTTTCTTTAGTCAAATTTAAAAATAAGTAATAACAAATAAAATTAATTAATTAATTAAATCTTTTAAAAATGCATACAACGGAGGGACCAGCAGATGGCATAATGGTTGTCACTGGACTCCCATGTAGTCGACCATGGTTTGAGTTCCAGACCCAGCAGCTTAAAATCACACAAGGTGTGTGTGTGTGCTTGCGTGCCCAAAATCCCATGAGAAGAATGGAGAAGAGATTGTGGTAATGACCATCCCCCATGAGGGGGGTGGATTTTTCCCTTTTGGTCTTTCTGGTGAATACATTAGCCCTATAGCAAAAATCTCTCTAGGAAAAAAAAAATGGGGGAAAAGAAACACATACAATGGACAACACAAGTGCTGACAAAAAATGGGTAAAATAAATCACAGCACTACCATTTTCTCAAAAAGAATAAGGGCCAAACAGAATATCGTGTGCTATACCTTGATAGCTGTCAAACTGAGCTCACACAGGTAGTCTGGGTTCAAATTCCTAGCCAACTTGGGACCAGCAGTTAGCATAATGGCTATGTCGCTGGACTCCCACATAATCGGCCGCGGTTCACGTCCCGGACACAGTGGCTTAAACTCACGCCGGGCGCGTGTGCGTGCGTGCCCAAGATCCCAAGAGGAGGACGGAGGAGAAGGGATTGCGGCGTGGCCATCCTCCATGGGGGGTGATTTCTTGCTTTCTGTCTCTGTCTGTCTGTCTGGCGAGTGCACGCGGCCTATAGCATATACCTCTCCAAAAAAAAAAAAATTCTTAGCCAACACTAAATGGCCATGCACAAGCAGCTACACTCACTCAGGAGGCTTAGTGATGCAGAAGGATTGCAATACAGTAAGAACCAAAGACCCTATCTAAAATGGAAAAACACTACATAAACACACAAAATTAAAATAAACAAGGCAACTTTCTGAATGTACTAATATAGAATGTTTTCTAAGGTAATATTAATCACAACAAGCAAAGAGTATAAGAGTATAAGTAGAATGCTACCGTTTGTGTTCTTAAAAATATACATGGGGGGCAGCTTCCGGTGTGGGTGACGAGTGGTGGCCGAAGCAGGGGGACATCAAGGGACGCTTAGACAGGGACCATGGCAGACGGTGGCTCGGAGAGGGCTGATGGGCGCATTGTGAAGGTGGAAGTGGACTACAGTGCCACGGTGGACCAGCGACTGCCCAAGTGCAAGAAGCTGGCCAAGGAAGGAAGACATCAAGAAGTCATCAAAACCCTTCTGTCTTTGGAAAAACAGACCCGTACCACTTCTGATATGGTGTCTACATCCCGTATCTTAGTTGCAGTAGTGAAGATGTGCTATGAAGCTAAAGAATGGGATTTACTTAATGAAAATATTATGCTTTTATCAA